>JANIJI010000006.1:9595000-9887500 GCA_024500535.1 Leptonema lineaticorne | reverse complement strand
AAAATTAAAAAAATAAAATAATTAAATAAAACTTATACGCGTTAATTCAAAAATAATTCAATTACATAAATTTACAAAATCAAACTTACCACCAGGGTGATGAGGTCCTTGTGGACCATTATGAGAACCGCGTTGTCCTTGATTATTTGGACCAGGTGGAGTAGGTCTCGTCTTAGATTGACTTTCAAATTGGCTTAAAGCCTATTAAAAAATGTTTATTTTTATAAAAAAAAAGTAAAGATAAATTATAATTGAATAATATGATATAACTAACTTGTTTAGAAGGTAAAGTTACGACTAGGTTTTGACCATGCAATTCTTTTTTAGGCAAGCGATCAAGACAAATACGCATTGATTGTTCTGAACCTAGTGATATGACACAAAAGCCTTTAGACTGTCCATTTGCACGGTTTTCAAAAAATTTCACATCGGCGAAATCAGTAATTCCTAATTCTGCCACAGCATTAGCAATATCTTGATCAGTGGTCCACTAAAATAAAAATAAAAAAAAAATTAAAATCTTTTTAACGCAACACATTTGAAATTTTTAAATATAAAATTTTGCATACCCATGTTAAATTACCAACATACAATTGGTGTCTTCTACCCATATGTCCATGATGCACATGATTACTAACATTAGTATTATTATAATTACTCCCACCATTCGTCTCTCCTGGAGCATGATGTTGTGGTGCAGGTTGATGTTCTGGCACATCTCGTTCATCGGTCTTGCCCTGTGGGGCAGCAAGCACGTCGTCGTAAAGATCAACATTTTCAGTGCCAAACTCGTCCTGAAATTTATATATTTAATTAAAAGAGATTCATAAATTGGTAAATAAACACAGCATTGTAATGATTTTTTTCCACATAAATACAAATTATATAAAATTTTACAAGATATAGATAAAAATAAAAAATATGATTATGAAACGGATAATTTTTTGTTCATTTCCAACTTAAAAATTAAAACTTATATAAGGCGTAAAATTTATATAAAAACTCTAACAAAAAAACAAAAGCTCTTCGTCCACTTTACAGCCAACATAACCATCACCATGGATTGTTTGCGCACCATATTTACTCTACAGAATAAGACGAATTATCAGAAACATTATACAGTGTGTACCGAAGAAGCTTTGCTGCTGTATTGCAAGGTGTCGAGGAGGACTCCAAATAATTCAACTCGACATCATGCTCAACATTTAGGGCTGTATCCATCTACTTTTTGGAAGATTTTTCAGAAAGATTAGAATTATGAATGTCGTACATTTGAATGGACTCAAAAAAAAGTTTCTGATAATTCCAAATTTTACAAGAAAATTTTAATCAGCAATGAAACTCATTTTTGATTAAATAGATACGCCAATAAGTAAAACAGCTACATTCGGAGTGAAGAAAATCCTCGTATCATAATCGGGCGCCATTGCATTCTAAGTCATTATTTGGTGCGTTTAATGGGTCGACATAATCATTAATCCATTTTTATTCAAAAATGATGTCAGCTAGAACATAATAGTTTATGGTGACCACTATTGAGTGATCGCTGACTTTTGAAAAAAATAATTTCACGTAATGAACCCACGAATTGGTCTCTAAGATAGTGCGAATTAACACCGTTAGACTATTTATTTGTAGTTATGTAAAGACTCAAGTCTACGCCGATAAGCCGCAAACAACATTCGCCACGTTATCATAGATATATGGTTTGCGTTGCTACAAAAAGGGATCAAAAATTAAATTTCCCTTTTGGATCTCCTTCGAAGTAGCCGTATGCCAAAAATCATATTCAAATATAAAAAACCGAAATATTTTTCAAGTAAAGCCACATTTGCGTTCTAACGGCAATAAGACTGTAAATTCGACAAAACGTGTCAACATTATTTATGTGAATACTGTAAAGTCTTTATAATTTACCAAAGTGTAAATTATAAAGAAGTCTCTTATCGTAAAAACTTGCGCGCGTCCATATACAAATATATTTGATCGCGAGGCGTTCTCGTAAATGAAGAGCTTCAAGGAAATAAATCGAACGTAATTTTTAATCGACAGTTTTGCGAGCGGACTTAGTCTGTAACTATAGCGTTAGTATTTTTCACTAACCTCAACATTTTTTGCCGACGCCGCAAACCGATCGCTCTAAGCGAATAGAGAAAAAAAAAGAGAAAATCTACCGTTCCACGTTGGCATCGTTAGCTCGTCAATTATATAAGGCGATATTCGAAAATGAAATTGTAAAATGGCGGTGAGTCGATAACGCGAGGTCGCCATTGAAGCTCGCGGACTGTTAGCGGCCAGAGCGCGTCGTCGGCCATTTTTGTTTGTCGAACGGCGGCGACAATGGCGATCGCGACAAGAAACGCAAAATTCAGCACGACGACCGAAGGTTACCTGCGCAAAATCGGTTTCGATATCGTCAGCGTACAGATCAATGTCGACGTTGTCCGCCATGTCCGCTTTGGGGTTGGCGCCCCCCGCCGGCCTAGAGCCGCCCTCAACCCCGGCCGCCGCCACCGCTGCTAGCGCCGCCGAGCCGGCTTTGGTCGTAACCGAAGCGTCCGCGTCCATCGTCGACGTCGCCGCTCTGATGACGCGTACTCGCTTAATTCGAAATTATTTTTACGATCCTAATAATAATTTCGTTCACCTAAATTATTTAACATTTTTCGACTCAATAACTACGACCGCGTCAATATTTTGCACGTGGAAAGCGTCGCAGAATAACGTTCGTATTGTATCCAAATGAAAAAATAAAATTGATAACATTTCAATTTTTTTCTCAATAATCGTAAGATTATAAATATAAAAATGGATACAAATAAAATTAAACTATAAATAAAATATAATCGTTATTAACGTAATGAAAATTTAAATTTAAAATCAAATTATTTCCACAAATTTATTGAAATGAAATTATTTTTAAATTAAGAATTTTTTAAGTGTTTTTGTTTAGAAAAATAAATTATTCACAACGATTAATATCTTCGTCAATTTTTAATATAATCTAGAAATTTCTTGTTTAAAAAGTTTTAATTTTAAGAAATTCGGCAATCAAATTGTTTGCATGTAGTAAATTACACTTTTATAAGATCAAATTGCATCGTTTCGAATAAGTGATATTTTGAAGAAATTATATCTAATGTATATAACTAAACGGATGGGATAACATTCTTATGCACTTTCTATTTAAATATAATTCTCATAATAAAAAAAAATATTCGTTATACCTATTTGCCCGTTCTGATCGTTTATTTTTCTATAATCACCTTCAAATATGTTAATTATCTGTAAACATTGACAATAATATTATAAACAACTCGTAATACACAAATATCTTTGTACATTGAATATTTTTCTTTCTTAGTGGATTAACTTTATCCCAAGTTTTCTTGTGACTTAGATTTTCACAATATATGTGATGGACACGGTCCGTATTTCTTCCGCTTGGTTCGCCGCGTATAACAATAGTTACGCGGCGCTATAATATCGCTCTCTCGACCTTGGGTCTTCAGCATCGTTTAACTTGGCACCTAATGTGGCTAGCCTTAGACGATAATAAGAAACTATCGTTCTGTTCGAAGTTTGAAAGAACGAGAACTAACGGGATGCTGTGCCGGTTTGTCCTTGGGTCGTTTTGCTTTGAAAGACTGTTTGATTATTACTGACCCTAAGGCCACACCAAATTCAAAATTTAGTCTCCTCAGTTATCATTTTCATTATTACAAGCTTTCAAGCTTGATAATCAAAATATCACTTTTAATTTATTTAAACTGCACACTACAACTTTAATAAACGAAAGTACATGCAAATGAAAAAAAAACAAAATTTATTTTTAAATATTAATTTTATATATGTTATCAAAAACAGTGCACCTTGGCGGGCCGCATGTGACCCGCAGGTCTCGTGTTTGACATGCCCGGTATACAAGTTTTATTATTTCAAAGTACAAACGTTACGAATGATACTGACGAACTTAATTGAAAGGACAAAATCATATTCACGCACCCAATAACACTTTGTTAGGTTTCATTTCTGAAGATTTAAGCAGATTTATTTTAAATCTATTATTAGATTTAAAATAAAAAGTTCGTTAAAACTACCTTCAAAATATTATAAAATATACACCAAAAATGTGTTGTTGATTCTTTTCATAATTCATTATATTTAAGTCGAACTGATAAGCATGAAATAATTGAAAATAAAAACTATATATTGTACTTATATATGATGTTTTAAAAAAAAAAACAAATATTTTTTATATGGATGAGAAAAAAATGCGTTCTCACGATTTAACAAACTTTTCATAAAATTTCATCGTAGAAACGGTCACATGAAACCGTTTTCTCCAAAAAAATTTATTTATTTCCCTTTTTTTAGCATCATGTCACGATCGCTGATGACACAATCGTGTCTGAAATTTGCATTCGCCGCCTTGCCATTCAGATGCGATCGTTAACTCGATATAATCCCGAAGAAATTCTTTAGAATTCCCTTCCAGGACACGTTCGTAACGACCCAGTTCCTGTACCCTGATTTATAGGTGAACAATGCAATTTAACCTTTTATTTTTCGTTTATTTTTACGAGTTGCACATTTTGAATGCGTGCAGGTGAATTGATATATATATATATATATATATATATATATATATATATATATATATATATATATATATATATATATATATATATATTACCTCAATTTTTTATGTTTACAACGGTTTATTTTATTTTTGTATTCCAGTAAGAAATCTTCAAATTCGTATATTTTATTTTGTCTTAAACTTATAAAAAATGACCATTAATTTATATTTAAATATTATATTATAATTAATATTTATACATTTAACAGCTTTAATATTTTTTATTATATTTAATAATATTCATCTCACTTAATTTAATATATACATATTTTAAAAATCAACAATCGATTATTTGAATGCTAATATTATATAAGTACAAAAACTAATTAATACGAAATTAATAAACATATTGTTTAATAGTGAAGAAAATCCAATATTAAAATTAAAATGATTGTGGATCTTAAGATATGTTTATTAATTATATTATATTACACAAATAATTGATTGACAAATAATTTAATATATGACCTGTTGGTATTAACTTCAGAGTCGTGTGGACTGAAAATAAATTGAAAAACACCAAGCTTTAACTCATAATTTCTGATATGATAATGGATATATCTATTTCAATAGTTATCTTTAACTTTATTTTCAATGTAAAACGAACATACAGAACTGAATAATTCTTCGTAACTGCAGTGTAGGGTTTCTATATTAAAATATCCCTTTTTATTCAATATGGCGTGCAGGTTTAATTTAAAATAACTAGGATTATCTTGATCATGGTTAAGATTCAAAAGCAATTCTGCGATATACGTTTACATTTTAAATTTAGGGGTCTCGTTTTTCAAAAAGCACACCATCTGCACGAACTCTCATGGCTTGCGTGCAATTCTCGGCAAGACTATAATTTGCATTACAATCGAAAATATAAATTTACAAATAAATAAATACCATATTTAAATATACGAACAAACTCGCGTGTGGGAGTCAACGACTGATATTTATGTTCAAATAGCAAACGGTAAAAATCCTTAGGATAATTTACTTCTACGATGATGAGCGTATGGCAATGTACGTGAGGTTGTATTCCGAATTCGAAATAGTTGGGAATTACCAAATGACGTATTTGTATATTTTTTTTTTTCATATCGAACTATTCGATGACAGTTCATTTAACGGTTAATCATATCCTAGAAACGTTCAATTGTCATAATTAACTTCGCAGTCATGAATGATCCCATTTAATGTTATTCAGCGAATAAAAAACTAAAAAATGTTAAAATAATAGAGATAGGTGTAGTTTTTAAGACCTTTTACGGATCTTTGATCTCGTGTCAAAAACAATTTATTTTTTATAGCTCTGATTAGAGAAATTTTTATTTTTCTGATATGATTGTCATATGAAAATTTTATATTTTATTTATCAAATAAAAAGTAAAATTTTATATATCAAATAAAAAAGTCTAAAATAATTACTATAATTATACAAATTGAGTCACAATTTGATGCTAGCATTTAAAATTATAATTGAAGTTTATATTGTATATAATTATATTTTAATTGACATTAAAATATAATTATATACAAACAATTATTTATATTTTTATTCCATAGATCATTAATACGTTTATTATTGATATTTTTATAAATTAAATAGTGATATAGTATGTACTGTTACATTTTTTTTAATAGTATAAAATTTGTTAAAAATCTTTTTTTTTATTAACTCCGTCACCGATTTGGCAAGAGATAAGGGTGCGATGACACCATTGGCAACAATTGTTCATCCTCAAAAATTGTAACGGTACATCATGCAAATCCTGATACCCGAAAATATCTTGAATTTTAGCACGTCGTCGCACCTATGTCGTTCTATGAAAAGAGAATATCTAATGTAAAATTTCGTCACATCTCTCATCAAAGCCACTACTTTATTCTGGTTGATTTTTATTCTATATTCTTTGCTCACGATAATGTTATTATGATGGAAAAAAATCGATTGTTCTTTTGTAGGATCTTTAGACGAATATAAATTTTGTATGCAGACATTGTGTGAAGGATCTGAGCTATCAACACGTAATATGAGGGTGTGGGAATCCAATTTCAAATAATATATACATTCTTCTATTTAATAATCTCTATTCAATAGAATTATGATAGAAGAAAAGTGTGCAATTCTTAAATATAAATAAAACAAGTTTAATGAATTTTAAAATAAAATTTGAAAAATATTTTTATACATATTTTTTTTTATTTAATGGTAATAAATTAAAATTCATTATTTATCTGAAAACATTTTTGGAGTAGCTGCATTAAAAATATGTGAAGCTATGTGATCAATTTAAAAAAATCATGAAAAATTGTATTTAGAATAAACGAAGTTTATAATATACTTTAAAATTCGGACCTCGAATTCATAATACACTAAATAAACAAACACTTTAAAATACATAAAAATAGTAAACCTATTGAATAATTTTAATTTTGATATGAATTCCAGTCACAACTACAAGTATCAATTTTCAACTGATATACTATTTATATAGATTTGCATTCATCTGCCATAATAGATTCTCTATTGATGTCAACATCTTTTTATCCTACAGTGATTCATATATTATTTTGTTTTTCAACGTTTTAACTGTTACTGAAAAATGTGTCTTTTTTTTCATTAACGTTATACATGCCAAAGTGCGATTTATTTCAACCTTCGATTTTCTTTTGTTTGATGTTTTATGATGCAAAATTATGCACTCGTAATACGGAATTCAATTTTGCAAATGTTATTGAAGTAATCCAACGTATTACCACAAAATAACTGTGGGTACTTTTTGTTACACAAATAATATAACATACAGTGTAATATAATTTTATATCAATTTATTATATATCTTTGGAGTAATACTGATAGCCAGCATCCAGTTTTTATCCGCAAATAAAAATTTAATATATTATGTAGTGTAGTTTACAGTTCTTTCATATATGCTTCAGACAGCCTACGCAGCTCATATTGAAAGAAGACTATCGTAGATGTAAAAAAACGAATTGACTTCATCATCACTATCTATAATAAAATCGACTTGCATTTAATCCTACTCATCCGAGCCATATTTAGCTGGAACGATTGTCGTATCTTCAAATCTTTTTAACTATCGGTCAATGTTAAGCGGCGAAGACATCTAAGTGACAACATCCATAATGAGCAAGATAATATTCAAAGTGCATATATATGGGTCTTTGAACAAAATGCACTTAGAGTGCATCCAAGTTCATATTATAGCCAAGGTCAGGCGTGCACGTTATATCACCGGAATAGTTAATGGCCTATCTTGATCGATGACTTAAAAAAAATATGTATTGTGTTATTTTTTATTGTTTTTTTTTTCTGTTTTCGATTCGGCATTATCAATGTTTGCATATGAATGATGTGGATGTTTGAGATATGAATAACGTCGCGTTTGAGATATTTCATTCTTTTACATGTACGTGTTGACATTTTTGTTTATTAAATGTGACATACAAATTTTTGACTAGAGTCCATAGCAAGGACGCACGAATACGTCCTTTTATACGTGATCATATGTTTGACCAAGTGTCCTATATATTATTATCACATTTATTATTATCGATATTCAATTAAAAAATATGTGTGATATTTATTTATATTAAACAGTAACAGATTTATTATCAGTCATTAAAAATATTGAAATATATATTTTTTTATAAAAATAATTTGTGCTAGTATTGTTACATTGATTTAGAAAAACAGTAAAAACAGTTTCTTTTTTACTTTCTTCAAACAAATTTCATTATTGAAAGAAGTATTATATATAAAAAGTAATTATGTCGCATTACAATAATTGAAGTAGTGTACTTAATAAAAGCATTAAACGATGATTATTTTTGTTTATTATTAATTTTTAAAACTAAAAATTTGTGACATCTAAGAATTACCTTTTATATTATATTTATATTTCATGCGATAATTATAATTTAAATTTAAATTTAAAAAATGTTAATAATGATATTGATAAAATTATTACTATATATTATTATTATTTTTATTTAATACTCGAAATAAAATTTACATTGATTTAGTTGATATTAAATTAGTCTAATGTTTAAAATGTTTTGAATCTGAATTCATGAAACATCATTTTCAGTTAATTGGATCAAATGAATGTAATTTAATTATCTCGTTTTCCTTAAAGTGGATTCAAATAGGATAAAATATATTAAGTATATTTTATATAACATTTAAATTTCACAATAAAAATATATTTATACAGTATATTATATACGAGATATGCACATCAATTTATACAAGTGAAAGCATATATTTTACAATTTTGCCATTCTTTTTTTTTGTTTGTCATAGTGATCAAAACATGTGTGCTTCGAATAGTTATAATATAATAATATATAGTAAAAAATCTATCCCACATTCTTCTCTGTCTTCTAGTCAACGAACCCATTCATTGGTATTCTGCATAAGATGGCAAAGTGATGTTAAGAATATACTGGTTTTTAGATGTTCAAACTTTATTGCTTATCTCCTGTAGGATAAGACTTCAACGAGATGTGTTACAGATAACATTTCTATTGTCGTGAAGCAAAAACAAATGTAATTCTAAAACGCATAATATAAACAATGCAAATTGAAATTACATTCTTATTAGTATATATTTATGTCTTTACAAGTGGATAATTTAGATTGTTATTATTGATTAAAATATTTTTATTATATATATTAGTTATAAATATCACCAAATTGTTATAAATAGTGGCTAATATAAATAAAATATATTGTTCTTTTAAAGATTACTTTTATATTGACGTTCTTCCATATAATTCCATACAATTAACATAAAATGTGGAAATAATTCAAGTAAAAATGCGATACAATAACATCTTATCATGAATTATGAATGAAACATTTCCTCGGCATCACTTTTAAACAGGACTTAGGTGGAAAACAGAATGACTACTAAGAATTACAGAAGATTATTATTCCATGAAAACATATTGGGTATATGAAGTGATAAATTAGCTATTGTATATATGATTGATAAAAAATTTTCATGATATATTAATTATGTAATATAATATTTATGTAATAAATATTACTAAATATACTATAAAATTGATTGAGTTCTATCATTTTTTCTTTCAAGTGGAACATATTTTAAATTAATACTTATTGGGTGTTTGAATATGATTGCATTATTTACAATAAAAAATGTGTAATTTTTATCATATTGAAAAAATCCAATTTTATTTTAAATTAATATTATTTGCGGAATGTTTTATTATATTATTTTATTGCAAAGAAAAGTGTAACAGAAACTTATTATTTATGATCGTGAAAAAAGAAATGAAAATAACAATAATAATAAAAATTCGATATTCAATAATACATATTATTAAATGTTAAATTATAGATTATAGTTAAATAGAATCAAATTTGGCAGGAACGATAAATGTCTTGCAAGGAACAATAAAATTTGCAAGCAATGGGAATGATTCAAAAAACTGGTAACTGGATTCCACATTAATTAAAAGATTCTATTTGTGAAATTCTACTTTAAAGACAAAAAAGATACATAGAATAAATACTAGAAATACAAAATGGATATATTATGAGAATCTAAAACGCAAAAAGTTTGGGATAAAGCTAATTTACTAAGAAAGAAGAATATTCATTGTGCCAAAGTTGTTATATTTATTGGGATCAGAGAGATATTGCACATTATGAACTAATTATACTATAACTGATAATTTTTACTGACAACAACAAATACGTTTTATGGTGGCTATAGAAAAACAACGATCAAAATGGGTAAATAAACATAACGAATTAATCTCCTCGTTATGACAACGGTGAATTAAATGAAAACATATTTAAATATAAAGTACATACATGGAAGTGCTATATTCGCTAGACACGGCTCCATCTAATTCCCATTTATTCCTGATAATGCAGTCAAAAGATCGGAACTTCTTCAGAGATGGAGTAAGGAAATTGACTCAAATATGGGCGAAGGTTATAGCTGCAGATGACGCATGTTTTGAATAAGTAATACTTTAATTTTCTAAGCAAGCAAATTATACAATCAGGACGGTGTTATATTCAAAGACCCAATATATATGTTAATAACTAAATTAAATATATTAATTAATATATTATCAGAATTGGAAAATAATGTTTATGAAATATTATATATACTTTAATAGCAAATGTTTAATATTACTATGCATACAATAAATACTATATATTAAAGTATTGAAATACATCATGAGATCATATACAAGTGAAGAAAGTAAATCTTGATAATAAAATAAAAGAATTCACGATTCGCTTAAATCAAAGACGTTTCTTTAATGCTTCGATTAAACTTCATGGCACATCCAATTGTAGATCGTGTCCGTTATATCAAGTTGCTTAACAAGATAAATGCAAAATATTGAACCCACAAAAAACAGTAAACCTCTTTGGCCCAAAGATTTAAATTGTAATGGCAATCCAAACTTTAATTTAAAATCATTACTTATTTTATTTTATGTGTGTGAAAAAAAAAGTGTAAACTATTAGTTGTAATAGTCTACTATGAATAATATTCGTCTGTAGTTTCAGTTAATGCTATATGAAGTTAAAAATATAATTAATAACTAATTTTTATAGTCATAATAAATTTCTTCTTAATGATAATAATGTCAATGGAAATATAAGTCATAAAATAAGAATTATGTATGAAATTTCATTTCAACAACATTTACATAATATTTTATAATAGATTACAAGTCATATTTTTTTAATTAATTATAACATATGAAAATTACAGGTAAATGTAAATTTTAAAAAAGAATGTAATTTAATAAACTTCAGTTGTCCTATTAAAATTTTTAGCCTTAATTGTTACGATATTTATATTTTTTAACGAATTAATAAATATTTCACTCGTTGGCAAAAAATAAATAAAATAAAATAAATAAATGACTCAAAATTTTTATTTGAAATCGAGTCGACAGTTCTATATACAATCTTCACATTTATGATTTCTTAATAAAAAATAATATTCTCCCACTTTTCTTGTTCATTTAATTACAATGTCTATGACAAATTTATATAATTAAATTATTTATTTAATACTGTTAAAATTATTTATTTTATAAATGTATATGTAAATAATATATTAGATTTATTTTTACGAGACTGCTTTATGAGATTATAAGCATTTTTTTATAATTTTAATTTAATTTCTAAAAACATCTTATATTTTAAATAAATAATAATAGTGGAGTCGCATGTCAATGGTTGTGAATCTCTTGCACGAGTCCTCTTTATATATAAGGAAACATTTTGGATTTTCGCACAATTCGTATTTTGCAATCACAGGAGTAGGAACCGAGTTTATTCTCGTATATATTGATTTCATATTTAATTTCATATATTGCCTGGCTTGCATTTTACAATTATTGAACACTGCAATTTTAAATTAGAACAATTTCGTAATTTTTTAATAAATTAAAAAAAATATTAACTAAAATGACGATGACTAATAAAGTTTTCAGCGCCTATTTTTTATTCTTTATAATTTTTCCAAATTCTGAATCATTCACAGATAGAGGACCAAAAATGAGGGTAAAATTATTATTTTTGCTACATACTTGAAAAGTACAATATTTGAATCTAATTACAATTTTAATACCTTTTTTTTATATCAATTTTCAGATAATGACAAGACAGGCAGAACCAGATACATTAATGCTGCCCAGTAATGCAACTTCAATAAGAGAAAATATTTCAGATAATTTTAGGTATTATTTTCTACATTCGATTTTAATTCAGTTATTAAATATATTTTAATACAACATACTTTGCAATAGTTGTACAGAGAAAAGTTATGGTTATTATGCCGACATAGATAATGATTGTCAAATTTTCCATGTTTGTTTACCTGTTGTATTTCCTGATGGTAAAAATGCAACATATCGTTGGAGCTTTATATGCCCTGGAGAAACTATATTTGATCAGGTAAATAATTTTATAAAATATAAAAATATTTATGTATTACAAAATGCTTTATTTCTACATTTCAGCAAGTTTTCGTTTGTGTTCGTGAAGAAGATTCAAGTATAGATTGTAAAGATTCAGAAGAATATTACACGCTTAATGATAACTTTGGTGGGAGAGATCCAGAAGAAGATACGTCAGAAGGAGAAGGAAATTCAGAAAATTCAGACGATAAAATGGAGAGTGATAATATGGAAATGGAAAATGCAGAAAATGAAAATACAAAAAAGAAGAAACCATATATGCAAAAACCTGAAAGTAATAGCGCCGATTCAAGAAAACCAGAAGAACAAAAAAAGAAAAACGAAAGAAGAAAACCTAAAATGTGAGTAAACAGTTGTAATCAATATAGAAATATTATGGATAAAATCAAATGATGACACACTGATTATGATATATTTAATTGTACTTGCCCATTGATTTAGGCTATGTATTGTAGGAAAAATATATTAACACACTGCTTACCAAGAATATATAAATTTGAGTCATAGTGTGGTATATTAGATTAAATTTTATTTAAATATAACCATTTTTTAGATGAGTTTGCGTTCTTAATAATAAATTGTTAATTGCTTATAATAATAAAAAAAAGTAAATAATTTTTTAACAAACTAGAAACTGCATAATAAATAATAACGTTCACCACATTTATAATATCCTCATAGGAATAAATAAATTTATTTATCCCGTCGTAGATTCTTTAAATAACATGTAAGTAAATTATAATTAATAAATATATGTGAAATAAAAAAAGTTTTTTCTATTGCATGTGTTGGAAAATTAGTTGAGTTTTCCTTTAATTTATAGAAAAATCTAGAAGAAACACTAAAATTTTTGTATTGTGTTAGTTTTCAACTAAAACTTTCACTAAAAATATTTATTTTTTAATTACGTTAATACTGACATATTTTTAATAAAATATTTTTTTCAAAATATTTCACTAAATCATTTACAAACCATCCTACATAATACAATATATGAACTGTTATAAATAAACATATTATAAATGAAATTCTTTGAGTCCAATTTATGTATTGAAACATTAAATAAATCCATCTTCCTGTAATGAAATAAGTTGAAAATATACTGAAAACAAAAAAACATGGAATTATTAACTAATATGCAAGTTATGTTTAAAAAATAATTTTAATATAATATATGTCTTATCAAAAAGTTAAGTTTTTTTTCTAAAATTTATTATTAAAAATTAAAAAAAAAATTCTTGAATATTTACCATGCAAAATAGAATATTAACATCACTGTAATGTAACTAAGTTGCTTAAAATGAGACTTAGGTGTTGGTCTTGACTGTAACATCGTTTCAATAGCAACAACTATTATGATATTTGTATGAGCAGCATGATTCATGTATGATGGAACAACTGTATCCCATTCTTTTGGCATTAATATTTCTCGATTTATATTATAAATTAGCCAAAATAAACCACAAACGAGCTAAAAATTTATCATTAACAAAATATTGTCTATATTTATAAGCAAACGCAAAACGGAATTAGTATAATAAAAATCAATATAATTATATCATATTTTCATATAAGAAAATAGTGAATAAATTATATTTATAAACTTACAATACTAAATGGAAAAACAAAAGTAGAGAACATGAAATCCCTGAAAGATGTCCATTTCTTCAATGATTCTATTAAAGTGGAAGATTTTTGTTCATTTTCCATTTTAAGTTTTTTATAATCACATACTGATGCAGCTATTAAAAATATTATTTGTATAACCTACATAAAAAATGTCGAACGTAAAAATAAGAAACTATACTGTAATAATATATAATAATAATAAAAATAATTTTATTACTGAGAATGAATCATATAATATATTTAGTTTGATCATTGAAAATTGAATTTTAAATATAAAATTACTTACGAAATTCCATACTGTGAAAAATAATATTCTGTAGTCTATTAAATGTTTAGTTTTAACTTTTTCTAATTGTTTTAAATCGATGTTGAATTCAAATAAAATGGATATAACCAAATAGTATATCAAATTAGAAACGTGAAAAATAATTTTTATCCTGTTCCATGTCTGAATATTATTTTCATAATATTAATGAAATATTTTCGTATAATAATTATAAATAATAGAAGATGGTGGTAATTCTTACCTTATCAGATATACTTTTAATATTTGTTATCAATTTAAGAGTATTTTTCTGAATATCCATAGTAATTTATTATAGTTTTTCTTTGTTATGTGTATTAATTCACTAATTAATGCATGTCGACTGAATCATTAGAAAATGGAGTTCATCGATTCATTGCATAAAATGATTACTAAGTTAAAAAAAAACGATGTTGTAATTTTTTACACTTGTTTTCAATGCATTTTTTTTAATTTCATTATATAAATTAATATGAAATATAAATATATTAAAAACAATGTGAAATAAATATTTTTTTGTATGTACTAATGAATGACGTAATTAATATTCAGTTTATTACACTTAATTTATCTTCAATATTAATCTTGAAAGAATGTAGATAAAAGATTAAAGAAATATTCGCTAAATATTGCCAGAGATTTTTAGTTATTATAAAATATTTTATGACTTCTATCGGTATAAATATTGAATTGAAAAACAAATCATGGTTTATGAACATTTAATTTTATTTAAATTATATTATACAATATAAAATATAAATATTTATTTTAAAATTAATAGTTTCTGAATATATCAATTTAATAATTTTAAAAACTTTTTCATATTATAAACAATCACAATTCTTACTATAAAATAAAATAATAATTACGAATAATATTTGGCATTAAAATAAATATTTTAAATAAAAATAAATTGGTATGTATATATATATAAAAATAAAAATTAAATATAAGTTAAATTTTCTATTCTATATCATTATTGAAATATTAATCTACTTTTTGAACAATCAATTTTCCATAAGATTTCACTAAATCATTTATAAACCACTGCACAAAATATAAAATATGGAGAGACACATATATAAATGATAATAACAAAAATGTCTGAAACCATGTTAAATGATTGAACAGTACATAAATCCATATTCCTGTGATGAAATAAGTTGATAAGAAACTGAAAATAATACACAATATTAAATACATATTATCAGATGACATTAATAAAATGTAATCTGGAAACACATTCAATATTTACTATCACTTTTATAATACTATAAAATTTGAGAAACATCCATCAATAAAACTAGAAATATAAACCAGTGAATTTTTATGAACTTTGATCTTTCAAATTCCATGATAATTTTTTATATAGTCAATTTTCTGACTTTAAGATTCAAATTAGTTATATGTTTTACAATAATTTACATATTATTATTAATATATTATATAAATATAAAAAAAATATCGACATTTATATAATAAATATTATTAAAATGATAATATGCTAATAATGAAACATAAATAAATTTATTGATAAATATATATATGCATATCGGAAATAGTAATAATTATAAAGATAAAAAAATATCAATGAAATGTTTGATATATAAAATATTTTGTATTAAAATATTTAGAGTACTTCCAGACATTTAAAGAGTAAAATAATGTTTGATTTACACAACAAAATAAGATAGAGTCAGTGCAGAAATGCTGGTCAGTCGTACAAAATGCGATTCGGGAACTCTTCTGACTTGAAGAATGGCTTCGAATGCTACAACTGGTAATATGCTAGTGTGGATTCCATGGTTGATGTGTGATGGAATGACAACATCCCATGCTCTTGGCATGACCATTTCTCTATCTATGTGATAAGTTGTCCAGAATAAAATGAAAACGCCCTAAAATAAAAAAAAATAGATCATATGTGAAATTTAAAAATAAATATTAAAATATTAAACAAAATAAAGAAAATATTATATTAAATTACAACACTCTTCAAAAATTTAATAGAAGTTTACAATGAAATCAGTGCAATAATTAATATGACATAGTGTCTAACAGTTTTTACTATTTTATCGCATTTGAATATTGATTATGTATATTAAAAATTTGGAAGAAAAAGAAGACACAATAAAATATCATTAAAAAGTCTTTTCATTTATTTGAAAAATAATACTCTCTTATTTAAATTGATAAAAATTTAACCAAAAAGGTGTTAAAAAGGTCAACAAAATTCTAATGACTCAAAAAAAAAAAATGAAAAAGAAGACATAGAGAACTGTTTTTTCCAAAAGTGAATAGTTCACTTTATATACATAGAAATATATTTTAGAATAAAAATTAAAAAAAAAACGTTGGATATGTTTTACTTAAAATTAAATTATATATATATATATATATATATATATATATATATATATATATATATATAAATGATAATTTTGAATTACTTACCACACTGAAAGGAAAGATAAAAGTCGAATATATGAAATCTCTCAAATGAATTAATTTTGATACTTGTTTTTTGGATATATTATTTTTTTCCTTGTTTAATTCCTTTGATTTATAATAATCACAAATTAATGCCAGCAATAAAAAAAGTACTTGTATTGTCTGAAATATAATATTTTAACATCAATTCTTTACATATAAATATTCGTAATTTAAAAAACAAAGGATATATTTGCAGTGAATAATTTAAATAGCACAAAAATGAAATAAACAGTTAAAAAAAAATAGATCAAAATTGCAAGATTTCTTTGAACTAATTAATATTTCAATTTATTAATATTAGAATATCGTTTTAAATGAGAACACTTTTAGAAAGCTTGGATTCCAAAATTATTGATGCAAAAGATGTAATAAATAAATTTTTATTCGTGCAAATATACCATTGCATTTATATAATGCAATTTTCACGTACAAAATTCCATCCAGTGAAAAAAAATATTTTGAAATCTACTAATTCTTTTAGCATAGGAACACTTCTGAAATCTTCATGGTTTATTCCAAATTGTGCTACGGCAGCCACATATAAATGATGGAATAAAGCTGCACCATGAAACGTCATTTTTATTTTATTCCATGTCTGAAAAATTATTATATGAATAATATAAAATATTAAAATTTTTAATAAAATAAAAATATAAATTTTACCTTTTCAGTTATATCTCTACTGCTATGAGTTAATTTATATATCGTTTTTTGTAAATCCATTTCGTTTTTATTGTTGTAATTTTATTATACAAAATATATAACTCACTTAAAATTATATATATATGTATTAATTTATCAATCAATTACGGAGAACTGAGAGGTTTATTAATTTATGCATCGATTTATTATTCTACGTAATTAATCAGTAAAAATATTTTGATAATGTTAAAGATCAGAAATTGACAACTATAACACTATAAACATTAAAAAAAAATCTTTTATATTTAGATAAAATTCATAGTATTTCTAGTATAAATACTGAAAGATATCACATTTTACATACAAAATACATGCATTCAAACATATGAATTGGATTAATATGTATTCGTTAGATCATCACATCACATCAGAAGTCGTAAATGGTTTCCGATTTCTGATGTTAACATATAAATCTTTATCTCATCTTTAACTGTCTATTAACCTCAACCTTTGAATGCAACATTCAACCTTTATTATCGATATTACAGTAAAGAATAAATTGTTACATATTTGAACCCGGACTCCATGCGCATCAAAAATATAATAGTATCATAATCATAATCGGCGAAAATTAAAAAAAAAAACAACAGTATAGATTTTTATTTATATGTTTTTATTTCAATTTTTCTCCTTCCACACGTTGCATACACGTATAATTAAAAGTAAAATAATTAAATAAATTTACATACATACGTATACTTAAAACTGTACACTTACATCACTAGTCGAAGCGATTGCTTCACTCACTTTCGACTCGACGAGCTGAACGAAAAATGGTTGTGAATCGCTCACTCAATTAAAATAAATTGTATAAAATTATCAAAATCTATATATATATATATATATATATATATATATATATATATATATATATATATATAATTATAGTTTATAATATGATTTAACATATATTTTTTGTACCAATAAATGATTTATCTTTTTTTTCCAATAAAACCGATTATACATTTAAATCCACAAATTTACACATGGATATTGAAATAAATTTTGATTTATTCATGAGTATTTATTGTATTATATATCTAAATCTGATATAATATAATTTATAAATATTTAAGAGAAAATATTATGTTAATCCGAAAACGAAAACAACGTCTATAAAGTAATTTAAAAATAAATCATTTTTATGAACTAAATTTGAAAATTAATATCTAATACATAAAAATTAATATTCAATCAAATTTAGCAAAGGCGTTTTAAGTTTTAATAAATTATAATTGTCATAGGGACAAAATGTGAATTTTATATTGTTAAATTAAGGCATAGAATTCTAGAAATAAAATTCTATTACAAAGATTTTAAAATGATTTTGAGATCAACTAAATATAAAATAAACATTAAACTCAATAATCATTTTCATAATCAGATTTAACAATATTTGATTGCTTTTAGTGGAAAAGTTTTTATAAATTAAATATAATATATATTTTGTGTTACTGTTAAAAATATTTATTAAAAATTAATATATTATTTTATTATAAAATGAATGTAGAAAGTTTATGTTACACAAAATATATATGTAATGTGTTGCAATCTTATGATCGAGAAACAAAATATTGAGATTTATTAGATAAATCTAAAATTTACTAATACAATGAGCATTAATGTAAGAGAAACCAGATCTTTGGATAGCAACAATTCTAAAATTGACTTTTTTTCACAATTCTAAGAAGAAAGTGCGAGAAGCAATCGTTTGTGACCTAAAGAAGTTGTTCGAGCAATTCACGCGTAATCTCCAAGCTCTACCTGTCTATAGGTCACATGGCTGGGTCTCAGACCCGAATTAGTCTCGTCTGCGGAGTATCCAGATGAATATCTTGGTATATAAAATGACTGCGGTGCCCTCACGCTTATGACATGAGGTGTGACCAATTCTGATGCTGATGCGACGGCATCTGATAACTGATCGTTCTTGATGTAACCATGCCCTACATATCTTTGGCTATTCTCGTACTTTCCTGGAACGTTATTTGGTCGTGGTTGATAATTTGAGTAGCTTGTTGTAGCATCTGAATTGTAATTATTTCTGAATCTAGAATACGTATAATCTCTATCGGCCGGTATGAAAGGACTGGGGAAATTCCTCACCGGAGTTAAATTTGAAATCGTTGGATTTAAAGCATCATTCAATGTTACGTCATATTCGTTTTCAATTGGATCTGCAAGATTTTGTTTTATAGAAATATTTTCTGGTATTTTAGGAGTGAACGGTCTGTTGGTTGGTTTGTAAGGATCGGAGATTTGTGGCGAAGGTTTGAAGGTTTGCAAGCGATCGGGGGTTTTCAAGTATTCGCCATTCAAATATCTATTTGGTTGAACGACCCCCGCATTCTTAAAATTTTGCTCATATGTTATTTTGATTTTTTCCTGTGGTCTAAATGTTTCTTCAGCACTAGATGAATAGTCTTTGTTATTCTCATATTTTTGTGATTGTGTATTTGCATAAGGATTTCTCTTTTCCTCCACGGGCTTCTGAATTATTGGTTTTTGTGTGAAAGAATATTGCCTAAAGTTCTGTTTTTCACCGCTGTTGTTGATTACACCACGATTATATTGTTGAACTTCACTGCTTTGACTCTTTTCAGGTGTATGATGTGATATGCCTTTGTTTAGAAATGGCGTTTTTTCTTCTTTAATATCATAGTCAGATTCATAAGCATAATCTGGTTGCAAAGCACTTTCAGTTGTTGTGGATGTCGTAGTTGTTGTTGTAGTTGTGCTTGTTGCCGTAGCAGCAGTTGTTTTATTGAAATTTTTTCCACCTAAAGGTTGAAGACCTCTGGGTAAATAAGGACTTCCTCCTCTAGACGGTAAAAAAGGCCGTTTAACAACTCTTACATAAGGCGTTTTTGGCTCCGGTTTTTCATTATCTTTTACGACCGATTCTGTTGTACTTTTAGCAGTGGTTGTAGTTGTTGTTGTGGTTGTTGTTAGTTTATTTCTTTGAAAAAATGGCTTTATAGTAGTAGTACTTTCTTTTTCAGTCTTTAACGGCAGTCTTTCATCGTCAAACTTATAATCATCGTTAAACTTATTTACATTTTTATTGCTATTCTTATCTCTTCTACGCTCATTTGTGCTACTTTTGGGCTCTTCATCATCGTAATAATACTCTTCTTCATTTTTAGATGGTCTTCTCATTGAAAAATTCTTGACATCCCCTCTTCCTGTACTTTGTTTTTTTGATCGAGAATTTTCTTCTTCTTCATAACTATCGTCAGGATAATATCGCCGCGAATCATAGTGGTCAGGCTTTCTTGAACTAAAATTTACAACACTTCGTTTTGGACTATCTGAATCAGAAGTTTGTCTTGTCCTTTCAATAACCGGTTTAGGCCTTTCTTTTTCTGGTTCAATTCTAGTTCTCGATGTTGATTTGGGTGCAGTTTTTTCTAATTCGTAATCATCATAGTATTCCTCACTTACAGGTTTTACAGCAGACACTTTAGTCGATGGAGATGTTACATATTTATATTTTTCTTTTTCATTATTTGGCACAGGTCTTGCAATTCTTGGAGGTACTCTTGGTTTACTATATATTGAACTACCATTGGGCTTAACTAATCCAGATGCACTCGAAGCGGAATTATCTGTTTTTTTTTCATCTTCATAATCATCATAAATTGGATCTTCCTTAATAGGACGTCTGACTGGTCTTGGTTCTTCTCTAGATGGTCTTGGTTCTTCTCTAGATGGTCTTGGTTCTTCTCTAGATGGTCTTTCATCTCTATGCGGTCTATTATCTCTCAATGGTCTCTCATCACGAAAGGGCCTTTCTTCCTTATAACGCGGTTCATCTTTCGACACTTCTTCCCTTCTATCATCATCTCTATGAGGTCTTCTCGGTCGGTCATAAGATCTTCTATCGTCATCATAAACTCTTCTATCATCGGGTCTATTTTTTCTATTTCTATCATAGTATCTGTCATCATCAGAATATTTTCTATCATCCTGTCTTTCTCTATCTTCAGACGGTCTTCTATTTGGTTTCCTTGGTCTACTACGTCTATCATCAAAATCATCATCATATCTAGTACGTCCTTCTTGACGTCTATCAAATCTATTTAGAAAATATATCAAATTATCAAGGATGTTCAAACTTGTAAGTAAATATATAAAAATTTAAATAAATATATTACCTATCGTCTTCGTAATCATCATATGAGGGTCTTCGTTGGGATGGTCGTGGTCTCGGTCGTCTATTATTTGATCTACCTTCATTAAAAGGTCTTCTTCTATAAAAATATACATTAAAATTTAATATTTTACATCATTTAATTAATTTAATGATTAAAATATTTTTTTTCTCTATAACCTATCATCTTCATAATAATCTTCATCATCTCTCGGAGCCGTATAGTAATATTCATCGTCGTAATATTCATAAGAAGGACGTCTTCTTCTAGTCGGCCTTCTTCCACCACCTCCCGGACGAGGTCTTAGAGTTGGTGGAGGTGGAGGAGTTGTAGTCGAAGTTGTTGTTGGTGGTGCAGATGTTGAACTAGTAGTTGCTTTATATAATGCTTCATTTCTGAAAAGTAAAATCAATACTTATGAATGAAATTGTTTTTTTATACTATTTATACATGATAATATGACGATATTTTTTTTTTATAATTTTCTCAGTATTTCCCTGATAATATAAAAAAATATTTTTTTTACTATAATATAAAAATACTCAATAATTAAATATAATATATAATCAAAGATTGAGTTAATTATTATATGATTTTAAATATATGTATTTATCGATCGGGAAACACTGTAATTGAGATGGACATGATCGGCTATGTAATCGACGATTACAAACCCTCCATCGTTTTTGGAATTTTTTCGTTGTTTATTTATTATTTTTGAATTTCTTTCTATCGATTTAACAGTTGTGGTTTCAGCGATCGTCGCTTTGGTGGTTTCATTATTTAGAACAGTAGATGTTTTTGTTTTAACAGCTTGTTTATTTATTGTCTTGTTCGATTTGATACCGGACGAGAAAAATTTTGGTCTGATAGAAGTCCAATTTTTTTCATACGTTTTATTTGAAGGCACGTACAAAGCGTCATTTCTGCAAATATAACTAATATTTTGTAGTACATGTACTATAATATTGATTCGATTTCAAAACTACTGAAAATGAGTCTACTGAAATATCAAAATGATGATTTACTACATAACATCTGATATGGAATTATTTATATTGTAAATTGATAATTATATTATTATTATTACACAAAAGATTTCATATAGTGAATTATATAATTAACAATTTATCACGTTTACAACAAAACGTCCAAAATTATTATCGTTCACTCATTTCAGAAACGCTGAAAAATTTTGATGAAACATTCAAATCGCGATTTTGCGAAACGTTTAAACAGTGAAATTACATCTTGCATTACCATCATTACATCATTAGTGTAATAATATTTATATTATTTACACATGAACATAATAATAAAATGGACGGTTAGATGAAATTACCGAGACACATAAAAATATTATAATATATTATATAATATATGGTTGTTTTGTTTTATTTTAAAATTATTATAAATATATATTTTTTTTTGTTTTTTGGAAATCAAAATATTAAATACCTGTTGTAATATTTTGGTGAATTTTCGCAATCAACTTCTGAAACAAAATGACATATAAACGTCTTTTGATCGAAGGCTGTGTAATTTGCGCATAAAAAGTCATATCTCGTTCCAAACAAACAGTGATGATACACCTGAAATAATAATAATAATAATAAATAAAAAATATAGAAAATATGTTAAAATATGAAACTAATATTAAATAGCGTTGCTCAATATCGACGCATTAAAAAAAATTGAACGAAAGTCGCCGTTCACAGAATAAAATAAGTATTGTTTCGTAATATCAT
Source organism: Leptonema lineaticorne (assembly GCA_024500535.1). Lineage (NCBI taxonomy): Eukaryota > Metazoa > Arthropoda > Insecta > Trichoptera > Hydropsychidae > Leptonema > Leptonema lineaticorne. The sequence goes on along the minus strand of JANIJI010000006.1, from coordinate 9,863,827 downwards.
AAATAAATTGACACTTTTATAAAAATTGAGAAATTTGTAAATAATTTACAAGTATTATATAATAAAGATTGAATAACGGTCGAAAAAATTGGACATTTTAGCTAACAATAATTGTATTGAAAAGTTGTTTTTATTTTGCTTTTGCTAATTTTCTCATTTCATTTCTCTGAACAATTTCTATTTTTTTTTCTATAAATAATAATAGTTGTTTTTAGCGTAAAACTTACATAAATTATTATTTTATAATATATCATATATAAAAATGATCACAATATATATATATATATATATATATATATATATATATATATATATATATATATATATATATATATATATATATATATATATATATATTAAAAATATTATACAAACTATCATTAATACTACTTTTTTAATTTAATTTTTTTTTGATCGATTTTTGTACAATTTCAAATCGTTAACTTTATGTTCAACCATTAGATATTTTTTATCTAAATTTTCAAAAAAATGTTTTTTTAATGAATAATTTTGAATATTGAATAAGTTTTTAGGTATATCATGCACTATTTATTATCCGCAAAAACTAGATCATAAATAACATACATGTTCATCTATTAAGATTATTTTGACTGATATGAAGATTACGATTTATTTTAATATTTTTTTAAATATTCTTCAAGACACCTATATATGCATAATATTGTGAAATTGACGAAAGTTTGAGAACCTTCACAATATTCATATGCATATATATATATGCAATATATGCGCAATAGATATTTAAACATGCTCAAAGCAAACATTTGCAACACGACGACATACTTGACATTTGTGAGGAACGCTTGCATAGAATCCATCGTGGAGTCCATCACATTTGAAATCCATCTCCTCAGGAGGTGGCACCGTCTCATAGAATGGATAACTTGATAAATTATATCCATTCAGTTCTCTAGGAAGATTCGGATCGTGAATATAGTCTATCTGCGGTATACCGGTCAAATTTGAAGCAGGAGTCGTAGGACCTGACGATACACCTTCACCTGTTGCACCCACGTCTGATTCAGAACCCTGAAACATTAAAATAAATATAATTTTTAATAAATCATATCAAAAAATCGAAGCGAAAATAATACGGTGAAAGCGAATCACGTGCAAAATGACGCGCAATCATTATTAATGGCGTATTTTCGATTTGACTTTCGATACATCGTCAGAAATATTCATAGCGATGCATGTGGCTCAAGGTTGACTATCGTCGGTAATTTTAGTGATTACAATATATACGAAGAAACGAGGAAAAAAAATTTTCCGACACGAAAAGGTTAACGTTTTTGCGTAATTGGCGCCTAATTAAAATTCATTAAATTCGCGAATATCTAACGAATTCTTACGCCGGATCGTATGAAAAAAAAATGATGTAAATCGTTTTAATTATTTTTGTTGTTATTTTTTTTTTATTAAATTCAATTATATTATATAATTGTAACGTAATTATTCGGCCGGTATTACAAATGTATATATTTGCATTATTATGTTTTTGAGTTTTCGATTGAACGTCTTCAATATGTTTATTATTAACAAATATTTTCGATGTATTACATATAAATTTATAATTTATATAATTTAATTAAAAATTGCATGTGTTTTTTTAAAATATTTTATAGGTACACTGTATTAAATTTTGAATGCATTCATTACATAATAAACATTTTTAAATGTTTGATATATAGATTTTTATAGATCAAAAACTTCTGTAAATTGAATTAAAATATGCAATTTTATTGATTGTTTTATTATGATCACACTGTATACATCGTAGTAACAATAGAATCGCTTTTTACTATTTAATCGCAGCTCAAATCCGTCGAATTCAATACAGTGACTTTCCATTTCGACAGAACTTTTCTTTTAGAATAAAAATCGTATCGATCTTGATTCACAAGAGAAATCGAAATTGTGAAAAAATGAAAATGAACATTTCGATATCTGATATTTCGATAATTTCATATAAATATATTCATATAATACGCCATTAGAAGAAAAACATATCGATAACGCACAAATAAAAAAAAAGCGAGCGATTCTTTTCTACCTTTATATAACGGAAAAAAAAGCCCTTTCGCAATCGCCTAAAGATAAAACGTCGTATTAAAAAATCGATTTCTAATTTTCAATAAAACACTTGTATTTTAATTGATTGCTTTATTGTTATGTTGGCGTATGATAATTGTGAAAAAAAATCGTACATTTTTCCCTTAGGATCTAAGCGATAAAAGTAAAAAGATCTATCGATAGAACGGTCAATGATTACGAAGTCGACCATCGGTCCGTAAAATTGATAAAATCGTTTTTTCAATTATTATTTATATATATATATTCAATTTATTATATAGTTTGCGTGTAAATATTTTTTAAATATATATAATATATATATTCATATTATAAAAATTACGGAGAAAGAGGAACGATTTTGTCAACTGGTGCATGACGATATCGTCGAAGACACGATCGATCTACCGTTTTTAATGCACCATTATAAATAATCGAATTTACACGTGTAACAATCGTAAAATGTATATTTATAACTTTCCTAAAACATTTACGATATTATATAATACATAATCCAACTTTCATAATACGTGTGTTTTCTTCATATAAAATTCTATCGTTTTACACTTATACAAAATATACATATATCGATAAATAATAATAATAATAATATGCTCGTTATTTTAAATATATATTTACTACTATTTCAGAATTTTAAAAGATTTATATATCGGTATAATAAATTTTCATTCATTGAAAAAAATAAATAAAGGATATTGAAAAAAAAATCTACAACTCTTCGATGATAGACTATAAAAGATAAGAAATACAGAAAAAACATTGAAGACGACTGAAGGTCGAAAATTTTTAAGAAACCGGTCGAAAAATGAAGAATTAATCACTTAATTATTTTAACTTCAAATATTAAACGTTTCACGATTATTTTATCTAAGTTAAATATTAAAAAAAATAGTAATGAGAATGTTTAAAAAATATATAATATTTTTATATGCGCATAAAAACAATATAAAATATTTATACTATTAACGAAGATTAAATTTCACTCATAAAATAATATTTAAAGTATTTATAAAGCTGGTTATTCGGTATATGATTTATTTGTAATCGTGGCGTTCAGTAAATCTTAAAGACCATTGCTTCGGGCAATTTTATTTTAAATTTTCAGTCACGAAAACCATATAAAAAAATATTTTATAACAATAATTTATTTTTCAATTACTTATCGTGCTATAGTTTTGATAAGAATTATATCGTTCGTTTCAATCTGTAATTTTACTATAAACTATATATATGATACAAATAGAAAATAGATAAATATTTTTTAAATAAATATTCTTTTAATAAAATATATACTCACTTCTTCAGATTCGACATCTGCGGCTTCAGTTGTAGTAGTCGTAGTCGATCTAAATATAAGCGATGTAGCTTTTACAGCTTCAGCTTTAGGATTGATAGTGTAAGCTATTGCCAGGACACCTGAAATAATAAATAATAATAAATTCGCATATTATTTATTCAATAACGACCTTTACAGGACATTTACATTGAAATGTTATACTTTTTTATATATTTATTTATTTTTATTTTTGAAGCAACATCGCTCGTTAAAATACGAGGTCGAGGATTTTTTTCCTTGAAAAGGACGTTCGCCTCGCATTAAGTGCAAATGTGACATTTCGTTAAATTTACACTCTCGTGATGCACAACGTGACGATGCACAAGAGAGATAAGTGCGTCGCAAATCACGAGAATAAAGTTTCAATTTAAAATCGAAAGCTTTTTAATCTGGGTTAAGGATTTTTCTGTTACGAAATTTTAAGGAGATTCTTCTCAACGAGATCAATTTCAACGTATAATCGTAACATGAATTCAGGTTTTTTTTTGTCACGAATATGTTAATAAAATTCTAATATATTATTATTTACCATATATATCTTTAATTTTATTCAATATAATTATAGAGCATCTCTATTAAATTGTTTATTATATATTAATAAAACATGTATTGGAATTGTTCTTTATTTAAATTTTACATAAATTAATTCATCATAACTTAATAAATTTAAATTGAAAAGATTTTATTAATTTACATATATCTTTTTTTTTTTAAATATATGCATATGTTACTAAAATAATTAGAAAATAAATATATTTATTTCTAAATAAAATAGCAACGTCAGATTCTTTAAAGATCCAAAATTTTATTGAGCTTTTTTCTTTACAAAATTAAGCCAATAATTTAATATCTAATTTTCAAATATATATATAATATATTTTGATTAAGCTATTAAAAATATTTTAATTTTTATAATTATAAATAAAGGTTAACTGAAATTAACATCGAATGATTGCGATGAGTTCAGTAATGTTGAATTTTATTGCTGATATTTTGAATATTAAAATATGCTATAAATTATCTATTATATGTATTTTTGACATTTATTCTTGAATTATCCAGTTTATTTTGAAATTATACATGATCATATAAAGGCAATTTCAGTGACTTTCGAAACGTCGTTCATCGCCAAGAAAATAACGTTTAACCACTATTTACAATACTAATTCAAATTATTATAAGAAATTGCACATTGCATGTAATTTTCCAGTATATAATAATTGTAATATAACAAAAATAATTTTACTCACCTATAAATAGATGCACAATCCACCTGTCTCTAGCTCGTTTCATTTTTTTAACGCCCCTATCTGAAAAAAAAACAGAAAAAATATATTTAAAACGAACGAATCACGACCATATCCGATGAGATATCAATGTAAACTTAATGTACTATAAAAATTGTTAACGTTTTATAATGATAATCAATGAAGTTTATCATCTGGGAGTCATTTTAAATCCATTTATATTAACATTAAGAAGCCATTTACAAGTATAGAATGAATCAAAAATATATATAATGTCACGATATGACATTCTATTTTATATTGTTAAATTAATATTTCTCGATGTAAATCAAAATATATTATTTATTCATAAAATATTAACTAATAAACAATATATTATTATAATATACTTATTAATACATATATAATTTTTTGAGCAATCAATTAAATATGTAATGAATGATTATTCATTGAACATTTAGCTTGAAGATTATTAACTTTTTGTAATCATTAACTGAACATTTATTAAAATTCATTATTTAATGGTATGTCATAATTTTTAAAATTAACTTAATATTTAATTGTAAACGATTATTCGATTTATCTATTACAATAGTATAATTAATAAAAAAAATCAACTAATTAATTATAAATATTTTTAATAAAAAAATATAATAAATGTTTTAAAAATAAAATAAACTGTATTTTTTTTTATTTCAGATTACTCTGTACACGTAGAAGTTGGGATTTCAAAGTAATTTTTCATTCGTTTAAAACGACTTTTCCGGAAATTTTCCGACTTCCGGAAATGCTCGTAATGCATTTATTCCTATACAGGTATAAATATTGAAATTATAAATAAATAAACTACATATATAATATAAAACAACGTTCATTGAACGTTCTCTGATATACTTTCACTGTCGTGCAAACAAAATGGATGATTTTGTTTTGTTTTGTATATTATTTTTTTTCTTTGTTATTTTTATTTTGTTGTGCTTTGTGTCGCCCCAGTGATTGCATACAAAACTAAGAAAATAAACACGGCATACATATAAAAAAAAAATCAAGTAATAGAAATGTCCGTAACAGCTATAATAATGGATATAGTAAGTCAAACTATTGTTTAACATTCGTAAGATTTATATAAACAAAGTTAAAAAAGATATAATAAAAAAAATATATAAATTGTTACTTTGTTGTATTTTTACAATTATAAATCGTTTTACGAAAAAAATATATAAAATTATAAAATAATTCAATATTTTTATACTATATATTATTTCACAGCTCTATAACGCTGTTTTTTTAACAAAGCTACAAAATATTTTTTTTTAAATAAAACTATTAAAAAAAACAGCTTTTATAGATTTCAAATATTTGTTTTAACTGCTCTCAATTAGATTTTATAATGAAAATATTAATGAATTACTGATATAGTAATTTTAAACAAAAATAATGATTCATAATTTAAATCTAATACTTGTTTTACGGTCGACAATATATAATGTCGACTAAACTACTTTGATAATCTATCGCACATAAGCGTTTATAATTATCAGTAAAAGCCGTTTTAAAGAAAGAGTATACTGGATTAAAATCAATAATAGATAATTAAATGAAATGCATACACGTGTACGTAATATCGATTAAATTTCACTCGTAATTTAGATAATATCGTTGTTTGTAAAACACTCCTATTTAACAATACGTGAATAAATATTAATCGATATAAATAAAACGAGACATTCCAGAAAATCAAGTTCATTATTTAGTCTATTATATGATATGTCACATTTGGACATCAAAATATGTAGTACAATTTTTTGAAGACAAAAAATATATATGTTAAATGGCACGAGCCACAGTTTATCTGTTTTGTTTTTTGAGGACAAAAAAAATAATCACATAAAATTCTTATGAGTCATAAAAAAAATGTTTTAATATCAATTTTTTGTTTTGTTTCCAAAATTATTTATAACAAAAAATATAATAATGCTTGACGTTATCAAATATAAGTATGGTTTTTTTATAAAATGTCATAAATAATATAAAGTTATTTCTATATCAAAATTAAGAAATAATTATATATATATATATATATATATATATATATATATATATATATATATATATATCAATTACTACAAAAAATATGTACTGTTTTTCAGCAAAATTAAGTAATTTTTCAGACTATGTTATAATTTTTATTAAATATACTATAAAATATATAGAAATTATATTGTTTATTTAAAATATTAAACATGAACCGTAATCAACAGCTGTTTTATTTATGCGATGCTAGATAATTCGCAAAATCCACACAAAATAAATATTTTAATTTTAAATTTTCCTTGTCAAAACGAAAATATGTTTACATTTTGAAATTTTTCATATAGTTTGATTTTTATTTAATATAAATTATCGACTTAAATTATGTTTAATTGATCATACATTGCAAAAAAAAATTCTTCAAAAATAAATATATTTTTAAAAAAGATTTTGTGGTGCATATAATAAAAATATAACTTACATATTAGACAAATTCTTACGTGACTGATATTGTCAATAATTTAATTTATCATTTTTTATTATCCCTTCTTAAATTTTATCATTATTTTTGAGTGGGAGTAAAAAAATAATACATGGATATTAAATCCGATTTTAATATATAAATATAAATACAAAATTGCGATCAATATCATAATCAAGTTAACATATTCAAGTATAGAAAAATGAAAAAAAAAGAAAATTCGCCATTTCACATAAATCAGATCGTGAAACGTGGAATTTTCACTTTGTAATTCGTAAGCGGAAAATCGATTTTCAATCCAACGGAATTGAACCGGGAACATCCGCATCGGTAATGATAAATGTATACATATTAATATACCATTCGATCTAGATAATGTTTAAATTATTTTGTAATGATCGAAATGGAAAAATTTTAATCGTTAAAAAGCAATAATTAACGCATTCGATCTGATTAAACGTTTTGATTGATGATTAATGAAATTGAGACGAAATTAATATTTATTATATAAACAATATATATATATATATATATATATATATATATATATATATATATATATACATTTCGAAATTATATGTCGATGATAAAATTGTTATATATTATATAAAATTAGCAAAAATAAAATATAAACAATATAATAGTTCACGTTAAATAAGCAAAAAAAAACCGTTTATTATATATATTATTTTATATGATACGATCCCGGATTCTGTCAACAATAAAAAAAATATTGCATCTAAACAAAACAGCAATGATTAAATTTCATAACAAATTGTATTATTATTATTTGTATTATATTTTTAAATGGTTCCATAAAAGATAATTGTGACATTTTGACCTCCGTATGCATGTTTTATTTATTGCGTCATAATAATGTTATTTTTGAAAGTGGTTTTGTTTATTTATAATATTCCCTAAAAAAAAAAAAATTTTGACAGCAAGAGATAAATGATACATTTACATTTTATATACATTAATATAATAATATGTGACATCTGAGTGAATTTAATTGGCGACATTTTATTTGTTATAAAAAATATTTAAAATTTAGATAACAAAATTGATCATTTTATTTTATAAAAGATTGTGTTTGAAAAATGAATATTTAAGAAGAATAATAAAATTCACAACTTTTATTATATATATAATAAATATTTTATCAATTAATTTGTATTTAAAAAACACATTTTTTTAATTTTTTTTTATAAAATTGTATTAAATCTTATTTTACAAAACTATATATATATATATATATATATATATATATATATATATATATATATATATATATATATATATATATATATATATAATTTTATTTAAGTCTATATATTAAAAGACATGTAATAAATAAAGTTATTTAAATACATTTTTGTTTAAAATAATAACCTTTTTTTTCAAAAAAATATTGTAGTACAACGTCTTCGAATACGTAATTATATTTTGACTTGTTTTAAATTAAATATAAGAATTTCTCTTATTATTTATAGTCATAAAATTATAAAAATATTTTAAATTCCAATAAAAGAATTGCTCAATATCATTTTAATTAAATTTTATATAAAAATTATCAAAATACTGACAAAAAAATACCATAATTATATAACGCTGTATATAACAAATAAACTAACAATCGAAATAGATACGATAGAAAAAAACAATAATACGTTAAAATAAAAATGGTAAAATTGCAAAACGCATCGAAGAACTGTTTAATATTCATCATTGTACTGTCGCCATTGTCCATTGTTGACTCCCGAGGAGTCGATTTAGCAGTTATAAGAATTTTTCTATTTCTATTTCTATTTTTATTTCATTTTCATTATTGTACGATTCTCAAAAATATAATGATGTTCCGGCGACGTTATCTATCGTCGGATTCTATTGTTTAATTTTGTTATTATTATTATTATTTTCTATTTAATTTTCTGCGTTATTTGCGTATTTATATGTGAACGTTTTGTGGTCCTTTCCCTTGGTGTCTCTGATACGATTCGAACAAAGCGATACAAATTCAATGAAACGATTGTTCGCGCAAATCGTCAATTATATATATTGTATATATTATATATATATATATATATATATATATATATATATATATATATATATATATATATATATATATATATGTTTATTTTAAAATCCATTACAAGGACCTGTGAAGTGATTGTTTTCATTATTTAACATTTTGAAAAATTGTATACGATATCGTTTATTTTTTTTTTTTGTATTTATAAAGGTTGTGGCAATTTTAATATATATTAATATTATAAATATACAATGAAAATTGAAAGTCACAACATATTTATATCGGTGAATAATATTAAAAACTAATATTTTTAAGTATAATTTAACTAAGATGACATTTGAAATTGAGTAATTCATGAGTTTTCATTTCATTATTGACATTTTATTAATAACAAATAAAAATTTGTTTAGGAGAAGGCAATAAAAAAAACTACCCTGACATTTTTCAAATGAAAATTATATTTCATAATGATATTGTTCATTGATTGTTGCAATTATTTTCAAATATAAAATTTAGACATAAAAAATAATTATATATTATTTAGTAAATAATATTTGATAGTTCAGATATATATAACCTGAAAACTTTTTGACTTTAATATCATATAATATAAAAAAATATCCATGTAGTTTGGCTTTTAATAATTCTACAAAAATTTAAAAAATAATATATTTTCTGAAAGATTATTTTTGAATTATAAAAATAAGTTTTTATATAGATTTAAATAATCTATAAAAATCTACGATGTCTTAATATATATTATACGTATATTTTGGTCATAAATATCGATAAATTTAAATTTAAAATTAATACTTTATACGACTACATTGTAATAAAAAAAATGTATATGAATTATGATTCAATCATCATCCAATATAACAACTTAACATTTCATATTTTGTATAAAATTTACACAATTTTTGTAACGACACATAAAAAAATCACAGAATCCTGTTTAAAATGTAAATTCAGTCGAAATGTCAAGATATTTTAAAATTCAAAACTCGTATTCAATTAAAAAAAGTACTGATTTTACATACATATGTACATTGTTATGAAAAAAAGTACTAACAATATCAAAAGTGGTATTAAACTCGTATGAAACATTTTTTTTTAAATTAATCCATCACACTGGTTATCCTTGTAAAGATAATATTAATTATATTACAGTATATTGAATATGACGTTGATGATATATAATAATAAGCATATATAATCTATTAGATATATTAATAATAGAGAAAAAATCTTTTATGCTTAAATTATTAAGATGGAATATCGAAATTGCAAATGAATATTTAATACATTTAATGTCTGTTATCCTTCACCTTTTGGTTTTTTTTTAGAATGCAATTTTATGGATTTCGAGCCGGTTTTCCTATATTTTTTTTGTTTTTCTTCTATTTTTCCATGTCAGATAATCGCTTTCGTGTAATGATATTATTGTGCAACAATATATAAGTGAATCCTAAATATGGAAACGTCTTTTTTAGGATGACTTCATCCACGAAAATGATATTTAAACCGTTGAAAAAGGTCAAATCTGCACAATTTAATAGACGATTCTATTCACATAGCATTTATAAAGGATCATCGCGTTATAAATATACGAGTAATTTTAATATACATTTATTAAAACGTTAGTATTTCGTATGAGAAGTACGAGATAAATGCAAGGATATTTAATATATTTATGAAATATATCTTATAACGATATTTCGTGAAAGGAATATAATTTCTTTTATTAAAAATATTCAATAAAAATATTATAAAATAAAATTTATATTGCCTCTAATAAAATATATATTAATTCTTCGAACGTTTCTCGTTTTTCGTATTTCACAAATTTTCGTGATTTCATATAATTTTACGGTCTGGAAAAAATTTAAACGTTTCTCTTTTAATGCAATCAAATCAGACGTATTTACCGAGGCATGTATTGTTTACAAAATATTTTATCATTATAATTTATGATTCAATGAACGAAAAATTCGTTTTGAATTGATGATATGTCAATATTTACGATTATATTATACACTTGTATATGTAATAATTAATATAAATATATATATATATATATATATATATATATATATATATATATATATACGATCAGCACATGCGAACAAAGTTCAATGTACATCATTAATCTATTTAATTGGAGTAATTCATCTGAAATTCACGTGAAATTTATTATCTACATTTGTTTTCAATATTACTTTCATAATATATCATTTAATTTAAATCAATATTTTGTTCAAATTTTTGCTACTGAATTACAAACATTAAATTAATATTAATATATAATCTATTATTTTTTAATTCGTATTTTTTTTTCAATTGAAAAAAACCGTGTCAAATATAAATAACCGGTATCTAATATAATGGTTAAAATTTTATATGTCAAAATTCATCTACATTTATAAAACCGCAATTGCACTAGTTGTGGAAAAACTAAATTTATGAGCGTATGAAATAACTTGTTGACCTAAAATTTTTATGAACCGATACGTCAAAAATATTTTTTTTTCTCTTATACGCTTTCATTTAGAATTGAATAAATTCCGTCATGTTTTTTTTTAGTTTTTAACTTGAATTTATATATAATTTTTTAACTGAGTGCGTTTGTGGCCAATAATTTTGGAGATGTGTTTTGAACAAAAATTTTATAATTTTATATAATAAAATATTGTTTTAATAAAAATTAAATATACAATTTTCAATCTTGTTTCAATCCGATTTAAAAATATATATATAATAATACATAAGAAACATTTGATTTATTGTTATCATTATTATTTATAATTTTTTTCTAACAAGATTAACAAATCAGTCGCCATTCTATTCCGCATTACGATGTTATTGCATTAAATCATTCTTAAAATATACTAATAAATATGTCTTTATAAATGTTATTTGGATCATTCAAAAATATCTAGAATTAATAATAAAATATATTTTGATGTAAATCATTCACATGTTAATTTAACCATTCCCTTTTTGCTTATATTTATACGATTTTTAATACAAAATTAAAATATATGCATATAAAATTGATATAAAAATAAAAATTGTAAACATTTATTTTTATATTTATACATCGAAAGTAAATAGAAATTATCAGATCTAAATCATCAAAAATCGTATTACACTATGTGAAATTAATTAATAACATTATCTCGAACGCTCGCGACCTATTCAACTTAGATCTATCTAAACAAATCTAATCACATAACTAAAACGTGAATTTTAATTACCATATACAATTAATCAAATATGAATCATTTTCAATATTATTATTATTCACGCATATATTTCTATACCGGAACTTTTTTATTTTGAATATTAATCACGCGCGAGTTCTCGCACTATAAAAATAAATAATAATAATAATAAAAACATTAATATATATATAACGTATAATCATTATAATTCGATCATTATCAGATTTTGTTGTGGTTCTGTGCGTCGACACAATAATAATGAACGTCGGACTCGACATTGACCGAGAGAGCCCCGTTCTCATCTTTTACAACGAGTCGCTCGTTATAACCGACAAATTCACTTTCACGGTCGTTAACGATTCGCCATACGTACTATAGCGAGCATTCTCTATAACGCGGTTCGTTCTCAAACGATATTCCATTTGAAATTCTGAACGCGAAATGTCGTCGAAAATGTCGCTTTCTTACTTTCGGCTTTCGTTTTCGTTATTGTGCGGTTCCGTAATCGATTTTAACACGTATAGTTTGTGTGTGATATCATTTCGGTGATAATTTCTTATTACGAAGGTACGATGGTGTTTTTTTTTTCAAAAAAAAAACCGATCCGAAATACGGCGATGTGACAAAGCGCACGTCTGCATGAAAATTAGTTCGTGTTAAAAGAAAAAACAAACGGTATTGTATGATAGAAATGTTTGATTTAATTGCGTATTCATGAACGATGGGTGTGAATCATTGGCTAGTCAAATTGATCGATTCCACTTTTAAATAAATTTTACTATATTACAAATACGAGACTAATTTGAATAATCTAATCTTAAAAATCTACATTTTAACTTAACATATGTGAAATCTATTAGAAAGAAACAATCTTGGAAGGTTAAATGTAGAGTTAACGATTCAAAAAAAAAAAACAGATCTTGGACCTAAATCAAAACTTTTAACTAGATTTTTAAATGAAGGTTGATATTTCTCTGCTTTTTCGTCAAAATATTTTGTCCAAATAAAAATAACACAAAAATGAGGGTTCTTTATATATTATATATTGCTTTCTGCTACAAAAAAGATATTATATATTAACCTCACATGAATGTTAAAATCATTAAAAAAAAATTAAATTTTTCATAAAGTATATTATCACATAAAAATATTGAATAAATTTATTTAAATAATCAACTAATATATTAGACAACTAATAATATAGGAATAAATATGGAAAATATATATATATATATATATATATATATATATATATATATATATATATATATATATAGATATAAACTTTTTAAGTACTTCAATTAATTACGATACATTAATGAAATATGCATTCTATATTATCTGAAAAACCTTTAATGACCTTTTAATTAATACTCAAATAGTAATTAAATAAATAAAATATCAAAAAAACAAAATATATTAATTACGATAGAAATTAATAATTCATCATCACTTTTACTATTTGACTAATGCATTTTTACTTTTGATACTTTTCATTTCACGTAGCAAAATTTGATATAAAAAAATACAACATCAAATAGAATTATAATAATTAAACATTGATACGGAAGACTAATAGTAATTTTGTATATGAAATTACATTGATGATTGTAATAATTATCGTGAAAAGCTTTAAACTAGTTTAATCGTAGTCTGTCTGGTTTATCGCGTTTTATTACTCGTTTTAAATTAGGTTAAAAAGATGAAAAAAATACAATTGCCTTATATATGTATGTGCCTATATATATTAAACAGTATCATTAATCAGTTATATATAATCAAATTTAATGATTTTAAATTTAGAATGTATGTTATAATGCGGATATCAAAATTGTGGCAAAAAAAATAGATTTAGATTTGATATTAGTCCTTTTATTGTATATAATGATAAAGCAAAAAAATATTTTATCATATAAATGTTAAATAATAAAATAATTTATTTATATAAAAAAATAGTTTATTATTATTATTATTTGAATTAATTAAAATAAAATATTTTTATATTTGTATAAATTAGAATAATGGTAATGTTGTGATTGTTTCGTATGCTGAAAATTAAAAAATTTTCTATATAATGAAAAAAATAAATTATTTTAATATAATTCATATCAACGAAAAAAAACTTCGCAATTGAAATAAATGAAATTTTAATTTTTTACAATAAATAATGAGTCGCAGTTTCATTATTTATTGTAAAAATCTTTTTTTATTATTATTATTACTTTTATTTACTATATGCGGTACTTGATAACTAAATTATCGATTAGACATTCCACATTTAATTCATATTAATTAAATTCGATTCACTTTCACAAAATGAAAATATCTATAATATGAAGAAAATTAGAATATAAATTAAATCAACGTATATTTTTTCTATTTTTTTTTTAATAATAAATATATCCTTGAAATATTATATCAAGAACTCGAAACAAATTCTATATAAATTATAATGTCAAATATAATTAAAACCACAAAATAGCCACCAGTGGCGTGCAATAAATCGACAATAGAATTTCCATTACATGCAAATATAATTAAATCACTATGATAATGCGGCCTAATTAACACGTTTAGCAATGATAATGTCGTACTGACGAATGTCGGTATTTTTTTTTTTTGAAATAACGACGATCGCTTTCGCACGTATCTTATGCGATAATCGTTCGTAATAATCGTTTAACTATACGATTGCGCAACAGTTGCGTTGCATACAATTGCGCAATCGATCGCCATCGCCTTATATTGTCCAAAAAATTCCCAATTTTATTTATCGTATGTCGAATTTTGAATGTAGTTTATTATGATCGATATTTATAAGAATCGTTACGGTTTAAAAAAAAAATATATTTTTTTATAATAATATCGACAATAATTGCGTGCGTTATTTGTATACGGTGTGTGTAATATTGCATTTTGTTCGGAGAAATAAAAATGTTGCTCAATAAAAATAAAACTATTACAATTTCATAACGTAATCGATGTTTTCTAATTACAAATTGTAGATATTGTAAATGGTATTCGTGTTGTTGATGTCGATCATAGAAAAAAAATCATATGAAACGTATATTGTTAAATTTATTTTTAATATATAACACGATAAATATAGATACGGAATTATTAAATTAAAAAATTGATCAAAACACAAGTTCAAATTAATTTATATTATAATAATATCTTTCGATTAAATTATGTATTAAATGTTTTATTTGATGATTCGATATTTCAACATGCGACATTCTAACACTATTACAGATAATCACATGTCATTTCATCACACATTATTTAAATTCATACATGATAGGATTCAAAATTTGTACGCATGAAAAATAACAATTTACTATATAAATTTATATAATATATATATATATATATATATATATATATATATATATATATATATATATGATGAAATAGCTAAAGATGATTTATAACAATGATGAAATACGTCGGAATCTTCATAATGATATTATTTAATGACGAATAGTAATATAGTAATGAAATTTTTTTGATTATTATTAATAATTATTATGTTTCAAAATTATAATTTTTCCCAAATCGAATTTTAATTAGCTCGATTTGAAGCACGTACAAATTTAAATGAAAGAAAAAAAACGAGAAAAAATTCATCATCATCGACCACAAATGAATTATTATTACGCGAGATGATGCAAACTTTAACCGTGTCAGATGCCGAACGAACGAGACCTTCGAAGTGAAGGGATCATGAAAATCGCTACGGAGATATGCTTGGATATACTGATGAGGAGACCTTCACACAAATCCGTTTGTCAACGTCTGTAAACAAATATATAAATAAATAAAAAAAAAACAACAACAACATTGACGATGACATAATGTCTGTATGTGATGAAAACGCGAATTTAACAAGTGCTTTTCAAGATCTTTTGAAATGTTATATATTTTTTTTAACTAGCTGTCAACGACAAAACAGATAATTTACTGTTTTGTATTAATAAACAAGATCTAAAATATGTATAAAATCTCGATTATATTCATATAGATAAATGAGTAAAAAAAAAAACCAGTTTAACGATAGATGATCATAATTTTGTTATATATGATGCCTACACAAAAATTTATGTGTTCTGTTAGAAAAAATTATATATAATCTTTATAAGATTTAAAATATTTATGTGGGTAGACAATATATATAATATATAAAAATTATTATTTTTCAGTAATATGTATATTTAAACCTGTTTTTATGCAGTTTTTTTTTTCAATTTGCGAATAGAAACAATAAATATTTTTGATACATTTTATATTCAGTTTAATATGGTAAATTGAAATATTAAAATTACTTAGAACATCAATATATTGATTTATAAAAGATATCACAAATATAAAAATGATAATTTAAAATCGAAATCATGATTAAAAATTATTATAACGGATTTTTTTTTATTAAATGCGTTTGTAAAACAGCGTTTCTTTAACATTTTGCAACGTATAATATTTAAATAAAATAAATATATCCGAATATATATATATATATATATATATATATATATATATATATATATATATATTCACATGTGTAATA
The DNA here is from genome assembly GCA_024500535.1 of Leptonema lineaticorne. Taxonomy (NCBI): domain Eukaryota; kingdom Metazoa; phylum Arthropoda; class Insecta; order Trichoptera; family Hydropsychidae; genus Leptonema; species Leptonema lineaticorne. The sequence goes on along the minus strand of JANIJI010000006.1, from coordinate 9,846,794 downwards.
AATGAGCTCATAATAACATAACGGTTTTACTGAGTGCAAAAATAAACGAATAAAAATGATGATTAATTACATAAAAGGAAATCTAATATGTATTACATTTCCTTTTTTTCTAGACCTGTTTTTACGCAATAATTTGCGATAATATACATTTATCAACATTGATATTGTAAATATTTTTCCGTTTTAATGCCTAACTGTAGCAATTTTTTTTTATTCAATATCGAGATACACGTAAATTAAAATATTATAATTTAAAAAAGCGTTGATTTTTTTTAAATGTTTAGTCAATATTGAAATGAAATTGTAATAATATAATGTAATAACGTATACGTCAATAAATTTTTGGTCTAGCTAAAAAAGGCTTTTTTTTTTGTATAGAAATTCAATTTTAAGATATCTAAGATAGAAATATTTTTAAGGCATATATAAAATACTTCAAAATTTTTAATTATGAAATATTTATATAAAAAACGTTAACTTTTTCATTGTTTTCAACTACATTTTTCCTTTACTAAAAACTTTGATTAATTACAATAATTATATATTATTATATATAAATCATATTTCAATTGCAAATGTTTTGCTAAAAATCTATATTTTTTACATTCTTCTGAATTTTGTATAATCATTTCACTTGAATAAATTTTGAAAACCGCTCAATTTAAATCAAATATATCAACGTAACAGATAGATACAACAATAAAAATACACCCTAGACATTATTTTCAAACCGCAGACACATTAATTATAATATGCAACACCACAAATCCGACACATAATTGCGCATAAATAAATACGCCGTTATGTAATCGGCGTCGTTCTTCCGAATTATAATATTAACACGTTGAGTCCGGACGCATGTCGAGATAATACGTCCGAAATTTGTCTCTAAAGAAAACAACAACAAGAAGAAGAAGAAGAAGAAAAAAAAACACATACGCGTCTATAAATTAATTTAATGTGAATTTTAAATAAAGAAGGCTTTCGACACGGATTTCATGAAACGGCACTTTCTCTTGCAAAAGATCGATTCGTATGCAAAGGCGATAAATGTTGAAATCGCACACGCGCGACAGTAAAAACAGTCGCGCACCGCAATGTTGCGACATCGATAATCAAACGTTTTTCGATCTATTATTTGATTTTTTTTTCGTTTTTCACTTTGTAATATTTCTTACTAATGTCCCATTGATGTTTCGTGAGGTTTGATTGTGTGTTTGTAGCGGTGTAACTGTTTAAAAGCGGACCGATAGAGAATTTTAGACGTCTGAAAATCCAAAGAGAACGTTCTGAATATATATAATTTTATTTTTCATGATTGTTACGATTGTCTTATTTCGAGTTTCTAGCTATTGATTTTCAGGTTTTTAGTATAAAATTTATGATTATTGTGTATGAAAGTTATAATAATATTCAGTTGTATATAATATTTTAGCATTATAAAATATAAAAAAAATGAATCGTATAAAAGACATTAAAAATGTATGAAATAGAATGTAAAATTTTCAAATATATATTTAAGATTGAAAATAGTTTTTTTTTTTGGTGACTCAGCAGTGAAAAGCTATGTTATGAAATTTGATATATGTTTTTCTTTTTTAGCTATCAATTGACAGTCGACATAGTTATCAAAGCAGGAAATAAATTTTGATAAATATCGACAATTAACTATCTTGAAATAAAACATTGATATTTATATCAATTTGTAGTAATAAATATGCTTGAAACATAATGAAAGAAAATTATATACAAACCTAGTAAAAATACATAAATTAAGTATATAGTTCACGGAGCTTTAAAAATAAAATATAAACTTTCAAAAAAATTAAAAATAAAGTGTCTATTTATTGTATATTTAATATAATTATATGATATACTGATGTTTTAATTTATGATTGCACAAAATATTCGAATTTAGAATCGATATTTGACAAATAGTTATTGATAAAAATTCAAAATATACGAAGTTTTTATTGCGTCCGAAAAATGCAACTTTCTCTTCTGAAACAGAAAAAAAATAAAGCGGAAAAAATTTATTTCCATATTTCAACATGGCATTGTGTCACCAAATCGATTTTTTTTGTAATGTACAATAATTTAATAGGCGGAGAAATGGAGTCGAATTACAGACAATTTTTTTTTCACAATACATTTTGGAAAAAAAAATATGAGTATACCGCAGATTGAAAATAACTGATTGTAAAGATTTATTCACCGCATTAATTAATCTTGTGCACGTCGTAAAGAAAACGCAATAATTAAATAATGTACATATCATTAATTTGTGTGACATTAACCCGTTCGAACGTCGATTGTTTTCCAATAAGCACAAAATTAAATTATTATTTATTTAACCGTTTAAAAAATATAAAGAACAATCTGATTGATAATTATCATATTATAAAATGTGTTTTCACTATCGATGACATACATTTTTGATATACTATTGATGCCTTTCAATACATTCAAATGTGGATTGTATTAATTAATATTTAATTATTATAATTAAAACTAAATGTCGTATCTAATCTTTTAATAAATGATAATATCTAAAGCTTTTACATAGGTAAGATTATATATATTTTTTATATAATATAAATTCAAAAAGATAATTTAGAAACAGTAGGGCTGTCACAATAAATATATATTTATTTTTAATAATTAAAAAAAATTAAACGACTGTATATATTAAATAACCATATTGAATAATATAAAACGTACGCTAATTGAATTATTTTAAATATTTATATTATACACACGCATATTAATGATAAGATTTAATAATCAGCGATTCTCCTTAATAATGCGATTTAAAGAAATATTTAAAATAAATGTCAAAACTATTAATTTGTATTTATTTATCTTTAAATCGGTTACGGTCGTCTCGCGAGCGCTTTTACGACCCAATATGGCGTCACGTCAAATGTCAAATGGCGCTTTTGATGTTGTGGGCGCATTTTATATATGAAAAAAAAAATGGAACGGCAGCATTTTATCGTTTAGCATTATTTTTTTTTCGTTTATTTATTTCAACAGGTGACCAACCGTGAACGTGAAGACGGAGGCCGCACCCTGATTATGCGAAAAATTGTTACGTTCACTTCCTGAAAATGTGCACATCGTCTTCCTGTTGACGCCGTTTGACGTAGCCGCCATTTTGTTACACTTGAACGAACTGTTTCCCTATTTTACAATATATACCATTTTTATTTATATGGCTACATTCGAACAATATATATTTTATAGCCATAATTAAATTATTTCAGTTCAAAATTAGAAATTCCAAGCTAATCAAAATTAAAATAATATATATTTTTTTTAATTTTTTCTTATAAAAATAAAAATGCAAATTCTTAAATCTAAAAAAGGGATTTAAATTACATCGTTTATTTTAAAATATTATTTTAGCATTAATTTTCATAATTTTAATTATACATTTTTCGCGCACAATGACGATATGAAATATTAATGTCAAATATTACAACACATCGTTTGCAGAAAAAATAAACACGGTTTACACTGCTATAATACAGCAATGAATATTTATTTACCACTATTTATTTATTTAAAAAAAAAAATACCGAAATAACGAAAACTCGTCATTATATATTTGTATTTTAAATTGAAATTATATAAGCGCAAAACGAATATGGAAAATTGTAAAGGTGTACGTCTGGAATTTGAATTTCGAGTCCCAATATAAACAATGCGATAATAGAGTATTGTACTAGAATTGGCAATCAATATAAAATAAAACGGAAGACACGTGTGACAATAAAATTGCAAAATTTAATATATTCTATAAATGGCGATGGACACTGAATAATATTCGCGGATAAATAAATAAAATATTTCATATACATATTTATGACTACATTTTGTAATATTATATATATGATATTGGATAATTTGAATTTTATTCAATTTTCTTAAAAAGTCATATATGTGCTATAATTCTAAAAATATATTGAAAATGTCACAATTATTTCATAACTGAAAATTCGATATACAATTAAATTATTTTTCTTTATTTTTAGTTATTTCAATATAAAAATAACAAATAATTGTAATTCACAGTTATAATATATGAAAAATCATAATTAAAAATACTATCAACCTTTTCTTTTATATAACTAAAAAAAAAAGATGACAAACATATACCATAGAAATAATATGTATAATAAATATTATAAACAACTCAGCATGTCGGCTATATTAAATAAAGACTTTATGAATATTTTATGCAAAAAATATTATTTTTTATTTATATGTAATATATACCCTTTGTGCTGTCGTCGCTTTTTAAACGCGAGGAAAAGTATGCGAAAACACATTCGAGCCGCGTTATGTCAAGCATGTAAATGAGCTCGTCTCCGAATTTGACCTCAGCTACAAGAGTTCGACTCTTGTTCCTCGTGATTGAAAGCGACATTTTACCATAATAATAATAATAACATTTTGCATGTTGATTTAAAAAAAATATGTATTTGCATTTGTATCAAATGTATTTCCGATTCCGATCAAGGTCTCACTTTCGAAAGAATTCCTGGTATACATATTTGAAATGTTATAGATGAAAAATAATATAAATATATATATATATATATATATATATATATATATATATATATATATATATATATATATATATATATATATATATATAAATTAGAACGTCCGCTTGGGCGAACCACTGTAAATATAGTCATGTTTACCGATTCCGATATGATCGCTGAATATTAATTTTTCATTATGATACTTTAATTAAAATAAAATATATACTTTGAATAATAATTTTATATATGATTTTATTTTTTTGTATATTTAAAATACTTTACAAATATTTTTTGAAGTCATTAATTCCTTTTACAGAATACATGTTTAAGGAGTTATATAAAATATTCAATATTTTTGTTAGATTGCCAATGTGTTTCATATTGAACAATTTTGAAATCGAACTTTAAAAGGCACTATTTCAGAAATATAGATCAAAAAAAAATAAAACTGTATAAATTTTTAAGTAGTAGCTGTAATTTACTAGGAAATTCCATGGTCAACGTGTTCTATAATTTCAGTATACGTATACTTTCTTGGAAATATTTTAAATTTATATGCCTATATAAGTATATGAATAAAAATTTAATTAAGAATATTTGCAATTATATATATATATATATATATATATATATATATATATATATATATATATATATATATATATATATATATTTTATAAAGGATAATTTTAGAGTGGAAAATTTTTATTATTTTGAATAACTTAATAAATAAAAATCGTGTCATTCGTATTTAATCCGAAGATAATTTGATGTAAATTTTTGCGCGCAACAATTATTTAGATAAACAATTTTTATCATAAATAAATAGTCGTCTTCGCACTTTATTTTTTCGGGTGAATTTTAACAGATTTAATTGAAATGTTAGCGTAAAAGTGAAAATTTGATTCGTTCACAGCAATTTTGCAATTACATTACATTAAAATTTCCATTAAGCTCGCGAAATATTTAATGAAGAGTTTTACACTGATGAATTTCACAGTAGCATTAAATGGTTATATGATATGAAAAAAATTGAATAAAATTTATGTTAATTTTGATAGAAAATATAAAAAAAATACTACATATATTAATAAATCAAACGACTTTTATATTCGACATTTAGATAAACATTGATTTATAAGCGATCTACTTAAAAGTACGCATTTTTAACGAGTTTCCTAAATCTGGAAAAACTGCTTAAGATACTAGTGTAATATATGCAAATTATATCTAATTACAACATTTATATAATCGTGTTCTAGATTGATATAAAAGTTTTAATGAATTATTTCAAAAATAGAAAATAAAATTTTTAAAAGCTTTTTACATAAATCGACGTTTTTACATTTTGAAAATTTGAGCTTTTTATCTAATTTCAAGAAATTAATTTATAGTATAATTTACTCATTTTACATCTAAATATATATGTATTTTTTTTTATTTAAAAAATACATGAATACTTAATACAATATATTATATATTAAACTAAAAATGTTACGTACTCATCATAAATTCTAAATCGGACAATAAAAATAATTAAAATACTCACTTTTTAATCACTATATAAATTTGATAATTATTTGTATATTTAAAATTCCAAAATTCATTGAATAAATTATTATTTTTTTAGTAACGAACCGCGCGCATTGCTTTATTCGCGAACTCGAGCGACTGAATCGTAGAAAATAAATGTGTATCATGTTTTTCGCCGAGAACAATTTCAAACTGCGGTTCGCGGACCATTAGCGATCCTTTTACAATAACGCAACACTTAAAATCATAAACATAATTAAAAGTAATATATTTATATTTTTCAAACATTATATATACGTGTATTATTTACTACAAAATTTATCTATTGTGACACTTTTTTATTTATTTTAATGAATTATGTGACTTTGTTCGTGACAAAGGAAATTTTTATTGTAAGATATATATTTTCCGGGATTGTTAAACTTGACTATCCCCGATATATTATATATATGTATAATATAATAATAATTGCTCTGAAGGTAAGCGACATTTCGCCACAGTCGCCGTCGCCGAGCAGGTTCTGCTTGTTGTCTACGTCGAACAGATACATTTATTTTTACACAACTCGACACAGGTGTGTCCAGTGGTCATTCGTAATCCGTCGAATTCTGTCCACTCTGGATACCGAAATTTTTCAGATACCGAAAGTACATTGCATAGCAGTGATTTTCAACCGATGCGTCACTAGAAATCTTCGGGTGCGCCTGAAGATTTTCTTTCAGTAACACTTTAACATATAATATTATATTATTTTATTTTAAAAAAAATGACATTTTATTATTTTTGTACATCGTTCTAAGGACTCAATCGAGTAAGTTAATAATTTTAATTTATATATATTGAAAAAAATATTTTTAAAAATATCTGACATATACGTGCAAAAAATATCAAATGTAATTTTATATAGTAATGTAACAAAAATACGGTAACTTTTTCTCTATTTACTCGACGCTAAATGATAATTCGAATCATTTATTTTAAGTATCATTTAAATCTTTATATTACATATATATATATATATATATATATATATATATATATATATATATATATATATATATATATATATATATTAAAAAAATCATTTTATATTAAATTAAGATTTATCATATATTTTTATATATAAATATTATTCTTTAAACGAAATCGTTCTTTAAAAATCCATTCTTGTTTTGAAACTATATTTGATTCTGATAAAAGTGTCAAGATACAATAAAACAATTTAAATATTTATAAACTGAAGGTTAAAATGTTACTTTAAGGTTGAATTGTGTACAAAAAAATATTTTTATATATAAAAAAATAATAAATGGTTTGGTCATTAATCTTATCTATTAAACAAAATCTTTTTCATTATATTTATATAGGAGAATCGAATGTCATTTCTTTAGTATACTTAAATATGGTCAAATTTATTATGAATATTTATATATATATATATATATATATATATATAATACAGTCGCGAAAAAAATATAATTAGAATGCCACAAAATTATTATAAAACGTGCTTGTTTAAATTAAAACAAATTTATCATTAAATCACAATATATAGCACATTGCATAAAAAACATATTTAATGACGCCGTCTATATATATATATATATATATATATATATATATATATATATATATATATATATATATATATATATATATATATATATTATATGTTAAAAAAGATAAAACAAATTTCTCTACAATATCTACAATCAATGTTTCAAAAGTAGATCAGTTACGAAACTCAATTAAAGTGGAGTAGAGAAAAAGTAAATACGAGTTTACGATGTATACAAATGCGTACGTATTATTCTTATATATGTTACCGACAATTTACGCAATGTATTATCAGCATAAATGTTCACGATAATGCGAAAAATCGTTTATAAATCTTGTTCATAATACGATTAGGATATTTTGTAATAATTATTAATTAATAAAAATATTAATTTTCCTAAATAAATTATTATATAAATATAAAATGAATTTTAAAGTATATATTGTGTTATGAATTGAAATAAAATAAATAGATATAGTATATATAATACATTGTCAACAACATGTATATAATTATTATTTAAAATTAATAGTAAGAGTAACTATTTCAATTCAACGTAATTTAGATTTCTATTCATTATAATATCACAGAAAGTGTTGGAAAAAAAATAATGAATTATCTCATTCTTATTACAAATTTATAACATTCAAATTTTTATTTTAATATAAAAACAAAAAATAAACTTCTATCTCTTATTTTTAAATTAAATAATATTAAAAAAAACAATATTTTGACTTTAGATAAATGATCATTTCAAAATCAAAAAAGCTTTTCACGCTTGAATTAAGTCCCTTAATCGCAAGTTAACAATCAGAAAACGTCACAAGTTGACGACAACAATACAAACTTAAGTCGATTAATAACAATATGAAAAAAAAAACAAAACTTTCTCAAACCGTCACGCAATCTCACTCGATTATTGATACTATTAATCGCACTTAATCGTTATAATTATTGGTATATATATATATATATATATATATATATATATATATATATATATATATATATATATATATATATATATATATATTGTATATAAAGAGAAACGATATTAGTTATGGCGTCAAGTGACGCTTGGCGGCTCGCAAATTTGTTCCAACTTTTCGGCCAATTATCATCGAAAATTACGAAAAAAAAATCATCGAAATTACATCTTAATGCGTTATTAATGTAAAAAAATAAACAATTTTTCATCGTTTCAATATACGATGAAGATGATAAAAATCATAGCAGTCGACGCTTTATCACCAGCATAATAATTAATTATTTCAATATATCGCTTTCATGTGATATAAAACGCTTCATTATAATTTCATAATATTCAATCTCATTCATATACGATGATAAAATATCTAATTTAAAGATAACGTCACGGTTCTTAAGTATTTCTGATACGTTTGACGTTCATTTGATTCGAAACCGAATTAAAAAAAAATCATCACTGTAATATTTTAAACGTCTACCGTAGATATTTGAAAACTAATTATAATATAAATCATGAACTACTCTCACATTTGGTTGATAATATTAAAATAATATATCAACAATAACATAATTATATTATATTATTACCAAAATTAAAAAAAAACGTCTTTTACCTACAATGAAATTGCGATAATAAATTAAAATTAATTATTTTTTTCACCGTTAAATATATATATATATATCATCGATATGCTGTATTATAAAAAAAGTAATAATAAATATTTAACACGTTTGACCGTGAATTTTCCAGTTAATACCTTTTCAATTCTCCGACAGACGAAGGTCATAAATTTCAATAGTTTTATTTTACCGTTCGTGTTTGTTAGACTTTCGACTGTCATTAACATAAATATACGTATATTTTGGGCATAATTAACAATAATATGGCGATATTTTAATCGTATGCAAGTTAGTTGTTACGTAGATGTTATTAGGCAATATTTAGAAATGAAATGTTTCGATAACGCAATAAAAGAAAAAATACACATTGAATAATATTGTACTTCAATATAAATATAAATACAATAGTTATCAAAATATAAATTTTTAATAAGGATACAAATCAAAAAATGTTTTATATATAGAAAAAAATAGTTTAAAATTAAGCTATATTATATATTGATTTTTATTTTTTCTTAAATGTGTTCAATTCCCCGAATATAAACGATTATTGTGAAAAACAACTTTTATATTAACATTGTAGAAATAAAAAAAATGAGGAAACATTCTTTTGCGATTCTTTGATACATTTAATTAATTTCCAAGTTAGTTTCCGAGTTTTATTTTATTTAAATAAAACTCTATTATTTTACTTATAGAAAGTGAATATAATAAATTTAAGAGAGATTAACTTGTATTTTAACAGATTATCATTAAATTAATTTATAAAATTTGATCTAGATTAGTGAAAGTATATTATTTATTTTAAATATTCTATATTATATATATAAAAAATAATCATTTACTATACAATAGGTAAAATTAGAAAGGTTATTATTAACGATGCTTTTTGAACTATTTCATTTTATACAAAATAAATATATTTAACCTATACAAAAAATAAAATAATTTTATAATCGTCATTAAATTAAATATAACTTTCAAATCTGATTAAATTATATATTATTCGTCAATTATTTATTCTATTGTAAATTAATCGTGTTCGCGTTTTTATCGAACACGATCTAATTGTTACTATTGAAACCGTACAATTATATTAAATTTTATCAACGTCGTCGTAATCCTTTTTAATCGACGAAATATAATAATAAGCAGAAAAAAAACCTTTTACTACAACTTTCGAAAATGCGAAAATAACACGACAACTGACAATGACATATATCGCAATGTGAAGAAAGGAAATCATGAGAGCAGTAAAAGTTGAAAAATAACGCATGAATTCTCTTCGACCGCGGAAAGTTCACGAGTATTGTTTTACGCTATCAAACAGATAACGAATAAAATATGGCGGATCGTTTTTATTTTATATTATTATTTTTTTTTTGCCTTTTGCGTCGTCGACCTTGCGTTTGAAAGTGAAATTCGCTATTAAAAAATGTCCACATTGCTAGTCGCCAATATTCTTATATATGAATAATAAAAGATCGACACATGTGGAATATTTAAAATATTCCGTTTGCGTTTTCCCGTTCAAACTGAAATATCGAAGTGAGGTCGTCGATTTTAATGTGCACTTTTACTTCGGAATTTACCTTTCGATGTGTTCAATGTCAAGAATGAACGTCGTCGCGAATAATTCCTTGGAATTGTATTATTATATAAAACGTTTTTTGATTTTTATTTTATTTTTTTCCTTATGAGATGTTTGGAAAAATATTATGAAATATAATTGATCATCTTTCGAGTATTTTACAATTATAATTTTTATTTTTTTTTATATGCATTATTTAAAAATTTATAATATATATATATATATATATATATATATATATATATATATATATATATATATATATGTATATATATATATATATATAAATAATCAAACATAAAAGATAAAATAAGATTTTATGATACAATAATAATGTGCAATATTTATTTTTATGATGAGATAATTTTTACGGCATTTTCCATAAATAAACGTTGATTTTTAATTATCACATTCAATCTTAAAAAAAATATACATCGAAAGTTTGTTTTGAGATACGCGGTGATTTGTGACCGACATCTTAAAGAAAAAAAACATAATTTTTCCAACAACATCCATTACGCAATAACGCATAACGATGTCGATTTCTTGTGATTTTCCCTAAATATCAAAGTTCGTCACTTTGAAAAATTTAGAATTGTTTTTATGTAAAAATTTCTCGCACGAGTGAAATCTGGAAAGCGATTAGTTCATCAATAAAAGAATTAATGTTCACTCTTTATATATTTTTATATATAAAATAATACATTTTTCTTTCGTATATTCGGAGACATCGATGAGCGAGTAAAAAACAAAACCCGTGCTGGGAAATTCTCGTTATTTTCTCAGTGTGACTAAAATAATAGAATATTTTATAAAATATTTTACGGAATTATAATTGAATTTAATTTTGCGATAATAATAAAATAGATAAATAAATATGTCGATTGTATTAAGAAATCGTTTGAAACGTAAGCGTAGATATTGTACCTATTTATGCAAAGTTGAAAGTCTTACGACACGCCGAGGAAGTAACCTTAATAATAATGCATTCATAATATTATAATAATAAAGTGTTCCATTTTGTTTTGTAATAATACAAAATACTAATTTCATATTATGTATTATTGTTCAAATTCTACGAAATTAATAAATATAATAGTTTAAAATCAATACAATGTAATCACGACAATTTTCAATATATATTTACATTGGCATTGTATTTAAATTCACTATAATTGTATAAAATTTGCATTAAAAGTCTTCATCTTCGATTGTTCTTAAAATTAATCTCAACGACAAATTATATATTAGTAACAATCATAAATTTTAAATCAATATTATAATTCGTATAATAGAAATAAATAAATTATTTAAATATAAATAAGTATTTCCTAAGAAATTTAACTTTGATATTTTAATTTATATTGAATTGTTTTTAATTAACAATATATAATAAATTTAAAATACAGACAAAATATAAGTATAAAAAAATAAAGTATATTAAAAAGCTTTTTACACATTATTGACATTAGAAAGTTTTACATTGGATTTTGAACTTTATCTTAACCATAAGATATGAACGTAGAAACTTGACGAATAACATATCTATATATAAAAGATAAATTATGAAATATTAATGTATTACAACATAAAAAACGCATAAGTTATCGGATAATGTGTAAGGTTCTTGCGGTGCACGGTTATAAGAAAATTAATATTTCCACCATTAAGCAATTCATACGCAATTTATCTACTATACAATAATAGCATATATGTATAAGATAGTGTCAAATGCATTTATGTGTACATATTTGCAATTGCTTTTGCAATAAAGCCTCATTGTGGGCGACAGTATAATTTATACTATTATTATATATAACGTGAGATTTTAAGCGCAACTCCGAGTCAGTCGCAATTTGCGAGTGAAATTCTAAATATGTCAGCATTTTTTTTTTTTGCACGAGGAAGTAAATACTAAATAACCGTACAATTTACTGGATAAAAACGTATTGTTATATATTTTTTTTATAATTTATTATTGCTTATTTAATGTTATGTAGAAGAAGATTATATATTTTTTACTTAAACAATGGTTTATTTAATTCCAATTCGTTTTCCTGTAATGCGACAATGAAATATGTATTATCATTGTTAGCTTGGTTCTCTTTATTGAAAAAAGGATAATTATTAAACATATTAATATTTACAATAAATATAATCTTGAAATCAATATACATTATTACTTTTTTTTTCAAAAAAATAAAATAAGATTTATATGTAAATGGATTAAAACGTATACCATATGAATTAATATTAAAATTATATATTGAAAACTAATTTTATTTTATTTTTATGTATTTTGTCTTAATTTTTAACACGTTTTAAAATAATTTTAACGTTAATCGATAGCGTTTACGCATTTTCAAAAAAAAATGTATTTCTATAAAAATACACATCTTTAAAAATGAAAGTTTTGATGAAAGAAAAAAAATCAGTCTAACGGGAGAAAGTTAAAAGTGCGCAAAATGTGAAGTAAACGACGTTTTTTCATTGTTCATTTTATCTATGTTTTTAAACTGCCATTACGGTTTGATATACATAAATGGTCATTAATTTGAATCCGCGTCGAAACCAATAATTAATATATTATTATTCCAGGAATATGTAAAATATTTTTCGCGTATTCTTTCACATCAAGCTAATCGATAAACATTTTAACTTTATACGATAACAAAAGACAGTAAGTAGTAACAAGTTTGTTAGGAAGCGATTTTATTTTTGCTAATAACACAGATCTTATCGTACACATTTATTAATGTATATAATATTTACATTAACGTTTGATTTCATATATAAACAATTTTGTTGTAAAACGTATAAATTATATTTTTATTTTCTTTATAATTTGCCTATTTTTGTTATGTGTGCAAAAAGTACGTATTTTGCATTATTTCTATTTTCGCAAATTGAAACTAATAAAAAAACGGAAAGCGATAAATAAATTATTTTTTTTTATTATTTAAAATACAAAATATTTTTTTTTCAATTTTTTTAACAAACTAATCAACCGCAAAAATACATGCAATAAAAACACATTAATGTAGACAAAATAAAAAAAAAAAAAAAAATATATATATATATATATATATATATATATATATATATATATATATATATATATATATATATATATATATATATATATATATATATATATATAACGCAACATAATATATTTTTTATTTTATTAAGCATTTTAACATCAACAACATCATTATCTATAATAGACTATAATTGATTAAAAAAAAATAAAATAAATAAAAACTCGACGTTTTACAGTCATCGTTGAAAAAGTATGTCGTGTACTATAGCAACATATTATTAATTGTGCAGTTAGTTACGAACTAATATATAATAGACGTGATGAATTGACTTTAGGTATGAACAGACGTGACCAAGTGTCCATGGCGAAACTGTAACGTGGACAAGTGTCACCGATTTTACCACCGAACCGAGTATCGATTATACAATATATAATATATATATATATATATATATATATATATATATATATATATATATATATTCAGTTGTCCGGCGAGCGTCGTTGTTGCGTCATTACTATAAGAAGAAAGTTTATAATACATTTATATAATACATATATTGTATATATATATATATATATATATATATATATATATATATATATATATATATATATTATTGCTATGAACAATTAAATGTACGCTTGTGTACGTGACTATGTGAATTAATTGTTTAAAAGTCGACATGATAGCTGTAAAAATTAAAAATGCGCGCTAAATTCTAAATATTTACATTTATATTGCCGTTTCTGATTTTTATTTTATTTCTATTTTTGTCCCAAATTAAATACTAATTGATTTATAGAATATTCATATAATGATTTTATTTGGTACATATGTGAAAATTAATTATCAAATTTTGCATTCAAATTCATTACATTATATAATAATAATATTTTTTTTTGATATATTATTATTTATAAATCAAACTATAAAACGATTCTAGAACATCCGATAAAATTTATTATTCATTAATCGAAATAAAATAGTTCAATAGAATTTTAGAAATCTATGTCGGAAACAAGATTTTTAAATATCAATTTGTATGTTTACATTTTTTTTTATTTATAGCTGTTTTATGTTTCAATCATTAGGTTGTTTTTAAGTCATTAGATTTTTTTCTATTGATTTGTTATATTGTTCCAATTTTTATTAGATTAAGAAAAAATATATAAATAAATTCTAGAAAAAAAAATATTTTATAAATAATTTATTATTAGACATAAAGCTAATTATTTTATTTCAAATTTCTTTTTAATAATATTTAAATTAGAAACTTGTCTAAAATTAGTAATGTCAACATCATCACAAGAATCAAACCTGTAAACTGTTAATAATCAAATGAACAAACATGAATATTTTTATTGACTAATAACACATAAAGTGTAATAAATTTTACTACAAATTGAATTAATACAATTTATAAAATATATAAAAATAATAATATATAATATGATATTAAAAAAAAACGTGAATTTTATTATATTCACGAGAGATATTTTAAAAACTGCAATTAGAATCATTATTATAATTCATTAACATTATTTGGCGAATAATTCTTTATAATTACATAGGCGTTACGGCAAAAATAATAATTTGCGATCGTTTCGGTGACGTTTTTACGAGTTAATTTTTCATCAACGGACCCATCTTCAAAAATTTGAAATCGTTAATTTCTCTCTGGGATTCTTTCATCGAAATCGGTCCGATTTTAAAAATGCATTATTCATACGTTTAAACGAAACAATTTTTTGACCGCGCTTTAAGCGATTTATTTTACATTTGATATATCATTATTAAGATGCGTGCGTATTTTTTTTTTGATTTTTTTAAATCGTTTTTAATTTGTTATGTTGTTGTTTTATGCCCTAGTTTTCTTCCTTGTCGGAAGAATGAATTTTATGTATTAATCGGTGAACAAAAAGGGAAATAATACGCTTTTTTGGCGATGTAAATGAAATCGTTATCGAAGCTGAGAAATGGACGATTTGCAACGGTAATTAATTTGATGAAATTTCGAGTGAAAAATACGAACATAATGAAATATGAATTTTATCAATAACAGTTGATCTTATAATATTTATTAATTTTGCTACTGTAAATTTTGTTATAAATATTTTTTTTTTAATCTCACATTAAATTAATTACTATTTTGATTTAAAAATCAAGACGATATAAACTGTTCGTTTATATATAATGTGAATAATTATTAAAATATTTAAATACATAATCGGAGTATATATATTACTAATAAATAACATGAATTTAAAATTGTAATATGTTCCAATATATTTTTATTTAAAGATTCAAAAGATTTTTTTTCTTTGACATTAATTTAAATCAAGTTTTTTGAAAAAAAAAATAAATACATATTCATTTTTTGCTAGATTATATTGAAACTAGAATTAAAAATCTACTAATCTCAAAAAAATCAACATCATTAATGATAAAAAATGACATATTTTTTTATTCAATTTGTTTTTTAATAATAAACATAAAAATTTATATCAACCCTATTTTTTCTGCTATAAATTATTTTTCATCAATAATTTTAAAGATAAATAATGTTTTTTTTTTTGTATATGAAATTTAAATTGCAATAATTTATTTAAGAATTAGGAAACTCAGAATAATGAGACGAAATATTAAGAAACTTTCAAGAAAGCACAATGCACTCGCAAGTTGCAGCACCATTATTATTATTATTATTATTTTACTATACAATATATAATTTGAATTGGTATCACGGTCAGCGATTCGAGTCCAAGGTTTCAATAGTCAACGACCAAATAGAAGACGAGCTTTTGAACAAAACAGATGCCTATCTCTGGTAATGCATTATATATTATATGTATATAGTAATAATGGCAAATGCACGAGATACAGTTTCGACGGCCAGATGCTATCGTTTCGTCTTCACTTTTCCTTTCACCGGTTAATTTGTTCACGAAGACAGACGTACACACAGACAGACAGACAGACAAACAGACTGTCGGTCGAATAGAGTCGGTTTTGGAGCTCTAGTTCGTCATCGGGTTCGTTGACCGTCTCGAATTTTTCATTTTTCAACGAGAAATTGACATCTTTTTCTTTGCCTATACTATATACAACTTCACCTTCGGATGAAATTGACGCCGTAGCTATGGCAAATTACGCCGTGACGAATCGGGTTCGAAAATTTTTGAATATTTTGTTTTTGTCACTTCACAGTGTTCGCTTTCATTCTAACTTGTTGTATTTTTTAATATATATATACAGTATAAAAGTTTAATCGCTTCGTTGATTTCATTGCTATTATATAAAACAAAGATAATTACCACTTTTATAATACTTGTAATATATATATATATATATATATATATATATATATATATATATATATATATATATATATATATATATATATATATATATATATATATATATATATATATATTAATGCGTTGATAAAATACATTCGATTTTTTTTAGTATCCATTTTATCCAAATCTGTTATACCAATCTACAAAAGAAATATATTAATTATTATTTCGAATTCGTTTGACCTCGACACTGATTTTTTTGGAAAAAAACTATGAGAAAAATTTTGAATGAAATAAAATTGTTTATAACAGTGATATCTAAACTGTAAAATGTAAATCATAAAAATAATATATTTTTTTAATTATATATGAAAAATAAAAATTTCAAAAGACAAATGTCTAATATAAAATATTTTGTAACTTGCAATTTTATATTGTAATAATAATAATTATATTTCATATATACGAAACTACAAAAATAAAAATTAAATCTATTTATGAAAATGTTTAAGAATCACTATTCTATAATAAAATTGAAATTCTGATATAAGAGTTGAAAATGATAATTTTTACCAAATATAATAACAAACAAGAAATAAATTTGGATTTAAGCATATATATAATTAAGGTTAATATTATGGATAATTATGACATTAACACAAAATGGATAAAAAGTATTTATTTATGAGATATTTAACACACACACACACACACACACACACACACATATATATATATATATATGTGTGTGTGTGTGTGTGTGTGTGTGTATGTGTGTGTAAACTTATTTTTTATAGCCATCAACTATATATATTAAGAATTTATATAAAAATAGATATTAAATCTAGCGTTAATCATAAAAAAATAAATCATCATCATAAACAAGTAACATATAATAAAAAGTAGATAAGTTATTATACCGAATTCGACGTGAAATAGAGAAATTTTTCGCAGCGAGAAAAAAATATATAAACATAAATCGTATTAAACGTCAACATAACTGCAGCTAAATATATAAATAAAACATTTATATAAAATATTTTCACATCGAGAACGCAATGCGCAATAATTTCAGCTTCATCGGTGAAATATCTAGCATGCAATTCCATCATATGCAACGCGTTACGCACTAATTAATAATGGCCGTCTTTTTTTTTTTCAATTTGATCTGATAAATTGCGGCCATTTTCAGATATCAGAACGATAACGTAAAAAATGAAAGTACGACTCGAATTTTACTTTATTTATTATTATTATTTTATACATACGCACCGAATTTTAACAGCGAAATTTTATCTTATTATTCAAATTCACCTCGTACAGCGATTATTATGTACACGAATAGTTTAAACTAGTGCAGTTTCAAAATAGCGCTGCAATTTTTTAAGTTACATTTAGAGCGTTCATAAATATTCTAATGTTCTTATTATATAGAATTACGATGTTACAAAAAATATAAAAATAATCATTGACAACAAAATATATTTTTTAATTTTTTTAAAAATAGTAAAAATAACATTTTTTAAATTTATATTTGATTAATTGTATGAAAAAAAATCAACGATTTTAGTAGAAATAAATATTACTATTTTTGATTAAAAATTAATATTTTTCATTGATAAAATCAACGTCGAAGTAATTTATCAAAATTGACAATTTATCAATGATTAACAATCACATTAGTTTTAATTGAGAAATGTCTTACGCATTCGCTATTAATGTTTATAAATTACATTTAATATTATATTGTTTTTGCATCACATATAACAAATTAGCAATTTCAATATTGTGATAAAAAAAACGTAATTAGTAATCATAATTAAAAAGATTTTATAGAAAATGTCTAATTATATATATATATATATATATATATATATATATATATATATATATATTAACAAAATCATATAAATATTTTAAAACATTTATACAATACTGCATTAATTAAATTTTTTATCACTAATATTTTTTTTAATAAAAAACTAAAATTGAAAAAGATAAAAAACCATTTCTAATTTTAAGCCATTTTTTAAGTTAAAATTTTAACAATTTCTTAACTTTGTAATACATCTGATAAATTATCTATTTTTATTCCATATTGTAATCTATGCTCTTTATCGTTCTCATTTATTCGGAACAATAAAAAAAATCCATAATTATTCTTTTTCAATTTATTATCTTTTTAATGTTTCACCGACGTTCATATTTAATGTCAATTATCACTGCTATATTTTATCAAAAAGATGTAGAAAATATTTTACATTTGTTAGTGATATATATTCATAATCATATTACCTACTTATATCGTTTGATGTCTATGACTAGAATTTAATTAAGATTAATTTGCATTAAGATAGTAGTTTATAAATATTTTTATTATACGATGTTTGAATATACAATATTTTTTCATCATTTTAAATGTATAAATAAACTATTTTTTTTAAATATGTAATTGAATAATTTTGCCAAAAAAGTTCTAATGATGTTATTTTTAAGAGTAAAAATGTTTGAAAACATTTTCGATTGATGATGTGATATAAAACTTACATTGAACGATTGCATTATAATAGTTAAACTAACACTTCTAATATTCAAAAAAATAATAATTAATACAAAATCAACGATTCATCCTTAACATATTGATTTATTTATACAACAAATTATTACATGACAACACTTTAAAAAAAAAACCTTCGTATTATATCAACAAGTACACAACGTGTATATAAAAAGCTTACGAAAGTTGAGTAACAAATTTCGTAGTTGTAAAAAAAAACGTGACGACATCGATTGCGTATTCAAATTGAAATATAAGGTTTTGTTCTTTTGACTACTATTGACTTCGTGTAAATACACACACATATATATATAAATATATATTTATACCTTATTTGTACGTACAAAATGTACATAATAAGAATTTCGACTGTCATCAAATGTATGAAAGAAGTCACGAATCGACTCGGTTATTGTTAATGATTCTTGGACCGTAACGCAGTGAAAACGATATTGCGGTCTTGGACCATGAGATAGTGAAAAATGAATAAATATATATATATATAAAGAATCCCTCCACTGCAATAATAATAATAAAAATATAATAATAATATAATAATAATGTAAATAACCGACGAATTGCTCTGAACAAACGACGGTTTACTTTGTCAGTGCCAAGATGAGCTTTATACGTTTCATACTAAGATAAATATCAAATTATACATTTTTTCCCATTATATCCATTGTGAATTTGAATTCATTGAAATTTTATTGTATTATTTTAGTGTAAACTTAATATATATTTAGACGTTAATTTTTCAATTAAAAAAAAGCCTACCGTTTTTCTCACACTTTGACCCCTTTCAAGATATACGTTTTAATATCGGATAGAAAGCGTTTCGATTTTGCCGCGTTTGAGAAAAAAAATATCGACCCCGGTTTATTGTAAAGATTCAATTTCCGCGCGCTTATTTGGGACAAATTATTTTTTTTTCGTTTTCATTGTGGAAAATATCTTTGGAAAATCTACGGAAAATCATACGGTACCATTGTGTTGTTTCGATTATGTTTGTTCACGTGTTTATTTATTTATTTTACTTGTTGAACAATGTGCGTTGGTGATTATATCTTATTTTTCTTTTAATATATATGATATAAAATGGTGGAATATATATATATATATATATATATATGAATTTTATAGTTGAAAAAAAAATATAATATCACTAATGTTGAAAAAAAAGCAAAAAATATTGTTGTTTGATTTTGTGGCTTTGTTTTAATAAATTTACATAATTTTGGTGCTACTAGAAACTGATTATTCGACATTTTTCAATATTTTTAATATAAATAAAAGAATATGTTTAACAAATTTCAATTTTCTAAAATATTTTAATATAACATAATATTTCTAAAAAACTATAATATTTCTTATTTATTATTATTATAATAATAAATAAGAAATATTATTTATTATCCACGGTGCGATTTTCAAAAATTTTATCTTATTTTTAATTACCTCTTATAATAATTCCAAAAAAAATATGTACAATAAAAAAAAGACTTACCCATTGTCAGAGTCATACAATCCATTCAATATCAATTACATCAACACTAACACAATAATTCAAATTTAAATAATAATTAAAAAAACACCACATTTGTTGTTAACACAATAAAATATTTATTAAATTTGGTATAATATATATATATATATATATATATATATATATATATATATATATATATATATATATATATTAATAATCGAAACGAATAATTTTTGTATGATATAAGCATTTAAGGCACATTCAATTTATATCGACTACCTTCGTGAGTGACAAAAAGCCACACACATATATATATATTATTATATAGACATAAAAAATATATTATTTGTTAGAAAAAAACGACCTAATTATCAATTTATGCTTGAAATCACATTGATGAATTTAAAATCTAATCGTTATCAATATATCATATCTTTAATCTTTGAGTGAAATTCGTGTATACTTAGAATTTAATAGTTTTTTTTTAATTTTACCATAAAATTTTAATTATTTTTTTCAAACTATTCAATTAAACCACTGACCCAGTAAATGCGTTCCTAATATGTCTAGTTTACAATTTCACTACGATAAATTATGCATTATTTTTTTTTATTCAATAACAAAAAAACATTAAACGGATGCGTATTTTAACGCAATTAGAATACTAAAATAATAATAATAATAAATAATCGACAACTCCGGAGACGAAGCGGGCAATTTGAAATTTTAATAAGCATCGGGCGTGACATTGGATTCGAAAAAAGCGATCGTTCGCAGTTTCCGGCTCTCGATTCGAGTGGTTTTCTTGCTGCAGCAGCAGACCAGGAAGAGAAAAGCTTCAATACTTCTAAATAGAATCGCCAACGCCGAACACCTAATTGAACCAGTTTTGCGCCGCTTGAACGAACGTATATTATTATAACTCTCAAATAAATGCTAGTTCATTATATTTGACATCAGCGATAATCAAACTTTGGCACATAATGAAAATCGAGCGCATCCGGGAACGATCGCCAAATGTTTTTTTTTTTTTTTTTGCGAACGGATATCGATAGTTTGATTTGTTATCTGGATAACTAGTTTATATATCTTGTCTTTATGAATCGATAA
Source organism: Leptonema lineaticorne (assembly GCA_024500535.1). Lineage (NCBI taxonomy): Eukaryota > Metazoa > Arthropoda > Insecta > Trichoptera > Hydropsychidae > Leptonema > Leptonema lineaticorne. The sequence continues at coordinate 9,824,446 of JANIJI010000006.1, read as the reverse complement.
TCGGATTTATATAATAATGTATCTATGTGTTTTAACTATATATATAATAAAATTACGCAACTGATATCAATAAAATAAAATAATATATTAGTTAAAATCTATATATCCATAAAAAATGACAATATAATTTGTAATCGTTTTATATATATTTTTATACCTTATTATTTTTTTTCTAATATGAAATTTTAAATATATATATATATATATATATATATATATATATATATTTAAAAAATTTTATATAAAAATATCGAAAAAATTAATTTATTGGTTCACATATAAAAATAGTTTACCGAAGCCTTCGGGCTTTGAAGAATGTCAAAAAGAAATATCGACTTATATTATTCGGTCGCAATTCGATTACGTTATTAATGATAATTATATTATAATAACACGTGTTTTGATCGTGTAATGTTAAATATGGCGTTTTTATTTCGTAGTTCGTATATCGGTTTCGTTATGTCATATGAATGATAATAAATAAAATGGCGTTTCAATATATTTTAGAACGCGTTTAAAAAGCATCGATTTACACGGCCATTTTGCAATATTTAATTTGGATATATAAATATTGTGATCTTGAGCGACCTTCAAGTATATAATATTATATATTTTTTAATTAATACAGCTATAAAAAAAATAATGATAAACAATTTTTTATATCACTTTGAGAACATGGATTTATCAACAACAACAATTTTCGATAAAGATGAAAATTTTACGCACAACTAACAACTTCGAATGTAGATCGCTAATAATTGAAAAGAAGAGGCCAAGGCCTCATATTACACCATTTATTTATATACGAAACACTTAAACACGAACACTATTTTTTTGTTATAGTTACATTTACGTATTGAAAAACAAATTCCAATATATTCTTTCAAGGCTTTTAACATTTCAAATGAAGTACCATTAAAAAAATACATAATTCATTTAATTATAATTAAAATTAAAAAATAATATTTAACTCTTTTTTTTTTTACTCTTAATATAACACGCAATATGCTATTTTATAATTAATCGTTATTAATACAAAACTTATTTGCAATTAGGACATAAAGTAAAAAATCATTCGAATTGCAGGTTTTAAATTAAATCATTGAATTAAAAATATTATTAAAAAAAACTAGTTTCATTTAAAATAAAATTATCTAATTATTTTATACGTAATGAATATTACAGATATATATTCTTAATCTTTATAACTTCTTTACAATTGAGTAATAAAGGAAATTTTATAATATTTTTACCATATAAATTTTTCTACAATGTTCAACTATAATCATAAATTTCCCACATAATAGTCATAAAATAATTATAAAAATAACTATAATTCTAATGTCAATAAATTCCACGACATTTTATGTATTAAAAAAAGGAATGATTAACGTTACTACATATTTTTTAGTTTACGTAATTTTTATATCAGCGCTATTCAATTTTCTTAGAACTTTTATTTCAACTAATATGATAGTTAAAAATCTCTCTTACAAAATTAATAATTATATAAAATCATTTTAAATTGAAATATATTTTTTTTTTGAAACATATTTTTTCAAAAAATATCAATATTATGTACTTTATATAAAAATATAAATATTTAAAAACAATATTCAGAAAAGATCAACAAAAGTTCAGAAACATTTACGTACATAAATATTACACGTAATCTATTTTTAAATGGTGCGTTTATTAAAACGATTAAATAATCACAAGAGAAGAAAAAAAAACAACAACGACCCACGATTTCGATTCCTATTTAAGCGATCGCAACTTTACATATTGGGAAGCGTCGGTTTAAACAATACAGTCATAATAACGGGGAATCGACCGAGGACTCGAATCCTTTTAAGGACCTCAACGGACGACTTTTAACGATTTTGAATATAATTGTCGCTATACAATAGAGTTCAAGGTACGATCCTAAAGCGTCACTGAGTATTTTTTTCAATATAAATACACAAAGAAACGTACGAATTATATTTTAAAAAAATCGATGTTTTTGATATATAATTTTTATATATTTTTTTAATTTATATTAAAATATTAATAATAATCGTTTCGTTTATGATTGCGTGAATAGAAACAGTCATGTTTTTTTCCCCATTGAAATGCCTTTTCTCTTGCACGCTCGAGCAATTCATAACAATCCACTCTCTTCTTCTGAAATGAAACAGATTCGCGACTAGAAAATAAAATCTACGATAATCTAACATGTTATAATTAATTTTTAAACACGCACGCACACACACACACACACACAATATAAAGATAATACTGTGTCAAAAGTAATGTATCTGTCCGAATAGTAAGCATTGCTCAAAATGTCCGACGGTTTGAGCAATGTCTGAAAAAAATTTCACGCAATCAATCAACGTTGAAGCGTTTCAAAAACTGTGTCAGTCGCCTCGTAATACGAATAGACGTTAATTTCCGCCGTTTATAAATCATTTTTATGTGTTTTCTTTTACATGTGTGCGCGTTTTTATTTCACGCTTCATGATAATTATTATGATGCGGTAATTAAAATAATTCGAGTCGTGTCTTTCATACGAATGGGACGATGTCAAAGTTCTTCGGGCCGCAGATGAACCTTAATTGCAACATGGAAAAATTGTCAGTTGCATTGCATATATGATGACATTGAGTAATTAAACATTTGCTAATCCTAATATTAGATACGAAAAATAATTTAATATTTAGCAAGTACGAGATTTTTGTATCAAATCGTTATTTTTACATTATAAATTTTCATTTAAAAAATAACATTTTTTCAAGAAAAAAATTTAAAATATTAATATATAAATTTTAAAATAAAAAAAAATACATACAAACAAGTTAATAATTGGATGCAAGTTAAAATTCATAAAAAACTGACGCCGTTTTAATATTAAAATAATTTTACACAAAATTAGATATATATCTACATATTTATATATGGTCATTATTATTGAGAAATAAATAAAATTTATTGTAATATATAATTTAATATTTGTATATTCTGAATAATAATCGATCACAAATATTAATTGTTGTATAAATTATTCAAATTATGAACAAAACTAAAAAAAAAACAAAAAGCACTGTTTATGACAATATGACTATAAAAATTCTGATAGTGTTATTATTTTTTAATTAATTGTAATAATTTTAAATTAATGTAATTAATTCTATGTCTAAATAGATTTTTCTTTACAAAAAAAAATATAAAATAATAATACATTTCAAAATTTCTTTTAAATATAGACATAAAAATTACCGTTTATATTATACGTTATTTTATTATTGCAAAAATTTTATTTTTTTTAATAATATTTTAATTACACTATGTCGTTAGAAAAATAATTGTTTAGTAAAAATAAAATTATTTAGTAATAGTAATAAATAATTTCGAAATATAATTTTAACGAGTATACGAATATTTTTTTTTATCGATTCTCTCTGACATTTCACCATTCGACATTCTATCACTGTTACAAATTATCACGCGTCATTTCACCACATATCAGAATTTACAAAGTATAAAAAAATATACTTTTTATAATAAAAAACGTCGTTTTTTAGCTTTATTTTCGGAAAATTAAAAATATATATACACACGACATGTAAATTTGCGGTTTTTCAATATATTATTAGCAAAAATCGAAGGCCAACATGTTAACATTTGTAATCGTTAAATGTCGAGTAGAAGAAGCAGAAAAAAAAATGAGAAGATATTTCAATAAAAGACATTTGCATTGACAATGTACGATATTATTTGCATAATTGTGAAATCATGTACCGTTTTACGTTTTTGATATGTCACGTTATTTCAATAAATCAATTGTGATCATGTCGTAATTGCTTTTTAATTTATTTATATTTGTAATCACCTGATTTTATTGACTGTAAATTTAGACATTAAAACAATGCATATTAAAGTTCTAAATCCGTTTATTTCATATTTTTTTATTCTCATCCAGATTTTATAAAACGCAAATCGTTTTTTGTCCATAAATTTTGAAGAATGTGAATAAAAAAACTTTATTAATGAAGTACTTTGATATTTATATTCTATACTATTTTCAAGGTTTTCAACTATGAAAATTAAATATTTATATAATGAAAGTTGTCATTGATATTTATATAAGAAATAAATAAAATTTAACGTACATATAAAACATCCATTAAATTCACTTTATTTCTAAGTAAACGTTTTAATTGTGATTGAGAAATAATTACAAAATTCAAGGACATTTTACAATTAAATATTTACAAAATGAAATATGAAAAATATATCTGAAAATAATTAAAAAATATTATATATATATATATATATATATATATATATATATATATATATATATACATAAATGTAGCAATATATAATAACGTTATTCTATTCAAAAGGAAGAATTTTGAAATACATATATATTTATAAAATAAAATCTGATTATTTTATTACGAAAAAAAAATTTTTTTTTCATAATATAAAAACTATGTTCATAGAGGTAATTTTTAATTATATTGAATAAAAATATAGTATATATAGGTTATAAACAAAGCACTTTCAAAACTAACACATTCTTCGATGCGCCACAATTCATTAACTTTTATAGATTTCAATAAAAAAAAATAACACGAAATAAACAATAATAATAATAACAAAATAATCGATACGAATAAGCGCGAAACCACTTTCGATCGTAATATTTTCACTTAACAAAATATCATACATAACTCTATATATATTCATATTATATTTGGCTCACGTTTCTTGTGTATTTTTAAAGCGACATGTCAAATGTAAAGTATTCGCAAAATAGCAAGAAGTGAAATCGTCTTTTTTTTTTCGTTACTTCTTCTTCTCTTGGCTTTTCTTTCAAAAGCTGGATTTTAAATGAAAAGTTTTTTCTTCATACATCTGCCATAATTATATGGATATGTCGTAAAAAATAAAAATAAACAACATACATAGCAAATACAATCTGTTTAATGTATTTATATGCAATTATGTAGTTTTCTATGTGTACACGAAAAGAAAGTGATCTAAATATTAACCATCGAACGTAACACAATGAACCATAATTATAGACCTAACACGTACGTCTATGCAATAAGGTGTATTAAACTATAAATCAGAGCTTCTCAAAATATTAAAAATATTAACTTGTTTAAATTAATTTGCATTAGAATGAGGAATTCGCCATTAATACATATTTGTGAATTATAAATTCTCCCTCAATACAAATTTATTTAATTCTTTAATTATTTTTTTATATATTACTACATATTTAATTTTATTAATTAATTGATATGAAATATAAATATTATTCTTAATCAATCTTAAATATATCATAATAAATTAATAAATTTCATTATGATTAATATGAAAATTGTAATAAAACGTTCCATATATGTCCTAAATGCATAAATTTTGAGAAGCGTTGAAATAAAGCAGTACTCGTAAAACGTGCCGTATATCGGTCGATTATCCTTTTTAACGTAACACCATTTTGCACAACTTAACGTCACGAATTCTTCGGGCCGTATACGTTATGGTGTAATGTTGAAAAAAAAATTAACGGTTCTAAACGACAACACCATACGATCACGAATCGAAATACAAACGATTATAATATCGGGGTGGAAATAAAAAAAAAACGAGATTAAATATTAAATATGTGTATCGCGAGTTCGAAGCCCGTCGTACATACAGAGTGAGAGTTTCGCGTTCACAATAGAGCAGTTTCACATAGAGAACGAGAAACGTTGGAAAAGAGGCTGTCTTTCTGTGAAATTAAAAGATGACTATACTATTTTTATTATATTTTTTTTTTGGCACTGACGTTATCACTGATTCACATACTTTGGTCGCTATATGGGATTCGAACTTCGGTTTCCGGTCGGTAGTCGAATCTGGAAAACGTTTCGCTTTCGACCGGCTCGTAATCTGTGAACGCAAACTTTGAGACCGCGAAAAGTGTTGCGAGACACACCTATCTCACCTGGCCGCTCGGCCTCGACTGAATGGTCTTGTAGTGATTGGCTTTTTCTTGGTCTAAGAAGTCGACAGGTTGTGGTATCTACACTACGTTCGTTGAATCGGATTCGCGTGGACAAACGCAGTTTCTATGAAATTTTAACTATTATTATACATTATTATATAATATCTATTGTCCTGAGACCATGAAGTAAATGTTAAATCTATATAAATAAATACATTAATGGTTTGACAACTTTCATAATATCTAAAATCTAATAGAATTTTTAAATATATCTCAATTTTGATATCTTAAAATTAACTACATTTTTTTTATTTATTATTAATATAAATATTCAAAAACAAAAATTAATATAATACAATATTTAAAATACTTCCATACTTCATCAGCTTTAGACGCAATAATATATTTACATAAAATATTATAATATTATCTGATATTTTCAAATACATTTTCATCTTGTAAATAAAAAATATAATTTATTTTACAATAATTAGTATAAAACAAAATATTGAACACAATATTCTAAATCAAATTAACGAATTAGTTTTTGGGTTTTTTTCTTGACCACCTATTGATGTCTCTTAAAATCTCTTTGTATCACAATGTTTTTAAAATTATTTCACGAATTAATTAATATTAATAAAAAAATATGGATAAAATCAAATTAAATTAATAAAAAATATTTATGAATATTAATTATTTAAAACTTTATATTTATACTAAAAATATATCTATATAAGATTTTAGAAATAATATTTTTTAAGGATCATGTATTATTTCTATTGCTTATTTTTAATTTAATGAAAATAATAGAGTAGCAATTTTACATCGAACCGAGTGTAGTAGAACTATGTGAATTGAAACATGTCTTGTTACCTAATACTTTCACATATGAAATCTGTAAGATACTTTATTGTAAATACACGACGCAAACGAGGCAAAATGATCTTTGTGCAAATATAAGATTGATGTCATTCTTGCGTCGAAAAAAAGATATACTGTGTCAAACACAATAACAAACAACGGCGGTGACTTGGACAACACAAAAAAACTGTATAACTACCTATCGGATAACAATTGCGATATTGAATTACGAAATGACTATTAAAAGGGTTAGCGTCAATTAGCATAATTTAATAATTAGATAAGTAAACAAATATTAAATATTATTTTAATAAATTTATAGTTTTTTCTACAGTCCATTTTCATGTTTTTTTTATATTTTTGAAAATTTATAATTTTAATATATATATATATATATATATATATATATATATATATATATATATATTTTAATTTTTCAATAAAATAAAAAACATTATTTAATTTATCATAAAAGATTCATTAGGTCAAAAAAATAATTAATAATATTAAAAAAATATATATTGTCATATTATAGCAAAACAAAATACAAAATATAGATGTAATCAAAAATAAAGAAAAAATTTTGTTTAAAAATTTTAAAAGTTCTGTTTTATAAAATAGAAACCTGATATTTAGAATACCGCAATGTAGACAATATTCACCAAAAACATTTTCCTGGATAATTATGTTAACTCTTGTCTAGCTTTTAACTATTTAAACAACTTCAATAGTTGATGACAATTCAATGTACAATAATAAAATTATCAAGTACTAAATAATAGTCACATTATCAAAAATTAAAATATGAGTGATGATAGTTAACCTTCAAACGCAAAGAAAAAGATAAAAATAAAATTAATTAAGACATACTTGTTTGTAAAATAATGTTTTGCATGCAAAGTTTGAATACAAATTTGCATATAATATAATAATATAATAGAAAAATCGCATAAAAAAGTGCATGTTTCGACTTTTGATTTTCAACAATCAGTATATCAGATCAAGATAAAAAAAAATAACATATCAGTAATTGAATTGTTCTCCGATGTTGTCAATCGGTAAGCAATAATGATCTGCTATACTTCGACATGACAATGTGCGTTTTGTATCCGATTGGAAATAGTTGTGAAGCAGGCAACAATGAAGGCTTTACAAGGCTATTTAACTTTTACTTAACTACAACAAACAATAATGAAATACCCATTATTATACTTTAGCGCTATGTAATTATTAAATTAAATTACAACAATATGCAATATGTTATTGCAAATACATAATATGTTTCAATTATTACATACAACAAGAATGAAAGCAATAAATTTCTATTTTTTTTTCTATTTATAAAATTGTTTACTATAAAAAACTATAAAATTTAATCCAGTTTATAGAAAATATGTCATATTTTTTTTAATATTATATTTTGTAACAACAAGTATAATTCAATAAAAGTCATTATATAAATGTTCGCAATTTTTTATTTTGTTTTCTATATATGATAATATAAAACTAAACTTAAAATTAACAAACTTATCAAAAGAAATATTTCTTGGTAAAAATTACACTGTTAGTAAATAAATATAAAAATTAATAAATTAAGAGTCTTTAACATTAGAAAAGTTATTAGAAGTCATCGATAGATAGAAACCCAGATCCAAATACATTTCAAACGAAACCCATTCAAAATATATAAATTTATTATATATTTACTAATTAAAAAAAACTGTTAGTATGCATAAATTTGAAATTAAAATATTAGAAATAAGAAAAGAATATTGTGTTAAGAATTAGAATTAATGTTAGTATAAATACTATTTAAATCAATATTTACAAATTTACTTTTAACGTACATTCATAAATAAATAAATAATTTAATATAAAAAAGACCACACGATGGATTAAGAAGCGTTTTATAAATAATAATAATTTACGAAGACAGTTACTTATTTATAGAAAATACTGATATTTAATTATAAATTATTGGAAAATATAGTTTGTTGGTTTAATTAAAAATATTTTTATCCCTTGATGTAATTTCCTTCGCTGTCTTTATAAAGATCGTTGTTGATGTTATATAAAGATGGCGCTTCTTGACAATTTACCTATAAAAATATTGTTATTTAAAATAAAAATATTAATTAGTTATATAAAAATATTTTGATTTATTAAATTTATTATAATAAAATAATTTAAAATATCTAATTAAAATAATTAATGTTATAAAAAATTTTCATCAATAAATTTTGAAAAATTACTAATCTATTTGACTTTAGAAATTGTCGTATATTTTAATTAAAATTTATATTTTTAAATACCTTATAAAACCAATCACAAACGCGTACAGCTTGATTAAAAACTGTTCCATTGGGGCACAAAAATGAGAATTTCTGTCCAGTTGGTAAACACCAATGCCATACCTGTAAAATTTACATAAAAATTATACCAATATGTATATTTATAAAATAGTAATTATACAGACAAATAAATAAATAAATTTGAAATAATGAAGTAATTATTATTTTTTATTTAAAATCCATGATTGTGTCGTATTTATTATCAAATCATCAACTTTAATAATATAATTATAATAATAAATATTTTTTTAATATGTTATATATAAATATTCACACATACTGTATAGTATGTACAAATAAGCAATTGTTCTCAGATATTATCAGTTATAAAAACAAGCTTCTCGTCTTTGAACCACAAATTTACAATTGTTTAATTAAAATCGGACCGAAATTTTTACGACTCTTTCTTTTTTTACAACACTCCCATAAAACGCTTATAAAAATCAAATAAGATCATAACAAGACTCGATTATTTTATGTACTTTATGTCGTAGTAAAACGCATTAACTCCCAATAAATTAAGTAAGCATTCTGCACGCAATTGCGTATGAAATGAATACGAAAAAAAAATGCAATATCTTGTATATTTCATCATCGTGCGAATCGACATTAATTTTATGACACCATTGTTGTTTATTTAAATATTTCATTCAACAATCTTCAGTCATTATAAAGTGTGAAGAAGTATTTAAAAAAAAATGAATATATTCCGAGTCATTTTTTTTTGCATGAAAAAAAATGTAATCTCTGTTGATTATCTAAAGTTAACGATTTGTTGATTATCCTATTTTTTTTCTGTGTATTATATGTAAATATTTTCGTGAGAATATTACGACGATTATAGCGATGATATCAAGAAAATATGTAAATTTACCTGACATCGCGTTTCTGGATCTGCATAATATCCTGGAATTTTGTCGGAGCATTGAAAAGTTAAACCTCTTGGTATTTCATTATATGTTGGATATGGAAGATCTCCTGTGTCTTCCTGTGCCTGAAAATGTATTTTAAATATTAAATTATCTCATTTATAAAATAAATTTATATTATAGAATGTATTATACTTGATTATAAATGTGTAATATATATATATATATATATATATATATATATATATATATATATATATATATATATATATATATATAAATTTTAGGTTATATTGAATTTCAGGTAAATTTTTATACATATACTTTATTCATTATATTTATTACATCGATAATTAAATTTTTAATTGAAATAATTATTAAACAATTGATAATTATGATTTCAAAAATGATTAATATTTAAAAATAATTTTTATATGTTTGAAAATAAATGAAAAATTCTTAATCGTTTTTATATATCGTTATGAAAATAACAATAATTAATAAAATTTGTTTTAAATACTAAATTGTCATATTAGAATACATTATTTTTTTAAAAAATATTAAAATAATATATTAATTACTGCTATTAAAATTAAATCATTTTAAATATATTAAAATTATATTTCAAGGTATATAAAATATTCATCCATTAGCACAGTTCTAAATTCATAACCGTTCACATATTGTACAACAAATGATTACATATTTGACATTTTTATATAATTATATGACTATTAAAAAAATAAATAATTACATTAAAAAGAACGCTTAATATCGTTCTCAAATTACTATATAATTAACCGATCCATTATTTACACAATCGTTGCGATTATTTAATTAAAAAAAAAAAGCGATCCTTCATAAACTCACATTGCACCGCATCAAAAGACCTTTAGATTATTACTTAATTCGATCGATTACTCGAATAATTATATAATACACCGTAAAAACGAAGCAAATGAACGAAAGGGAAGTGAGGAGGGGGGGGAGTGAGTGAACATGAAAAATCAAAAATAAAAAATTATAGAATTTCGAAATCAATAAACCTTTGACATTTATAATAGCCGAAGCCGCTTCAATTTTCGTAATTGGTAATTGTTTGTAATTTGGTAACGCGACTCTAGAACGAATTACCACACGCCTTCAATCGTTTTTCCCCCCCCCATCCCTCTACTTTCGACCATCCCCGTTTTATTTTATTATTTTTGTTTTTCGAGTCATACATGTGTGTTTTTATTTTCTTATCGTAATTACATTTTCCCATAATTACGATTTTCGCTTTCCCAACGCGACGATAATCGCGCGTGTGAAAAACCATATGATCTCCGCGACGTGAATTATCAGACTTTAACGCAATCTTTCGGCCAGTGGTCCGTAACATTTTATTAATTTTTTTTTTCATTATTATTATTTTTTGTTTCGCACCGCACGAGCGGTATTATTGTTCGATTTTGAAATCGATTATATTCTCATTAATTTGATCTCTTTTTTTTATTTTAATTAATCAAATTTCAACGTTTCAACCGAATTTCAATATTTTTTTCTATAATTTAATTAATAACATAAAATTACGTCAAAAATGCGTTTCAATTTTTAATTAAAAAAAAAAAGTTTTTTAGCAATATATGATTTTTATTAACTAAAATCCACGTAAATTGATTTATCAAAATAATGTTATTGATATATATCGTTAAAAGCATACGTTTATTTATTAAATTCTATTTACGAATTACTTCATTAATTAGAAAAAATATTATCTTATAAAATAGTCATTTTTATTATGACAATATTATCGATCTTATAATTAAGATTTTATAATAATATTTGAAACATTAGATATTGATCTGATAAACTTTTTTGGATATTATAAATTGTCTTATAAAATAATTAGATATTAATATTTTTAATGGCAATTATTTAATTTATATAATGATTAAATTAAATTTTAATCAGCATGAGTATATAAATTGGTTGAGAAACGTTCCATAATTTTTTCCTAAAACGTTCCATAATTTTTTCTATATATATGGGCTCAACTTTTAAAATGGCTACTCTCAATTATAAGCTGTCAATTCAAATAAAAAACTAGTTCATAAATAAATAATACCTAATTATTCTAATTAAATAGAAAATGGCACTATAATTTTTAAACCAGTATTTATTTTGCAAAAAAATGAAATTATGCCACTCTACTCTAATTTTAAAATTAGAAATATTTACTTTTCTAAATAATTTTTATAATTATTAAGAAAAAATTTTTTTTTTAAATAGACTGAAAAAAAGTCGCAAGAGAATTTGTCATATACAAAAAAAACCATAATATATTAATAAATACTTAAAAAATATTAAACCTTAGAATGCGATTTCAAATTTACTGCTTATAATAAATTAAATTCAAAATTTAACAAGTATCCATTTTCTATTTAATATGTATGTAGAACGTGTAATTAAATTTATATAAAATTAAATATTTTTTTATGTTTTAACAACATTTATATGAACATATCTAACAATAAAACATTTTTATTTAAAAATATATATACCTCTCTAATTGATATAACGATCTTAATTCGCAGTCAAAATTGATATCATTAATATGTACATAAATCTATTTTGCTAAACTGCAAAAGAAATATATATATATATATATATATATATATATATATATATATATATATATGTGTGTATTTCCCGTAATAATATTTATCAAAATAAATTACGTAAAAAACGGCATTTAACGCTAATAGTCGATTACATTTTAATTTTACACGAAAAAAACTATTATAAATATCAAATACTCTCGTTCTCATTGCGCAAAAATAGATCTTTATCGACCAAAAAAAAATATCGTAAAACAATTGCGCTCCATTTTTCCAAAAAAAAATTGTCTCAATAACCGTCAAGGTTGTGAGAACGAAAAAATAATATAATAAATTATATTAACACACAAATAATTTTCATATAAATAACTATTTTTCAGCGATAACATCGCATTCAGTTAAATATATATTGAAATAAAAAAATGTACATTAAAATAAAATTAAATTAAAAATATATAACAAAATAAATTCATATACTTAATAAATTTGATATATTTGTCATTTTATAATATATACAATTCTTCAAAAATATATATATATGTACATGAAAAATTTAAATTAACATCTTGTAATATAAAATGCAATATATACTAATAGATTAGATATTTTAAACATACATATAATTTTTTCGACATTTTCATTTATTGAATTATTTTAAATCAGTTCAAAATATATAAGTCAATATTAACAAAATATTATTTTTTAATATTTTTGAAAAAAATCAAAAATTATTCTTCAAAATCTCACTTTAAATAGTACAAAAAATATGTAAATAAATTTAAAATATTGTAATAATTTCTATTAAATATAATATTACGTCCGATTATATAATATCTAATTCATCAATTTCACAATAAAATATAAAATATAAAAAAGTGCGTAAATTTAGAAAAGGTTTATATTGTGTAATTTTGAAGATTTTTCTCGTAAATACCGATGTAAACGTCTTCAACGGAAACGATAGTTAAGTAACGATCTCGTAAAACACCATCATTATATAGCCATAGGTCATGAAATTTCAACAAAAAAAAAAAACATGTTCAACATTTGCATGTTACGATTTAAATTCGATTCGAGAGTAAAAAAAATATATTTATATATCACAGAAAAACACGATTTCTCCAACGGAGATATATTTGTATATAAATATATTATATATTTTTGGAGCATCATCACGTTTTTTTTTCCTTCATATTTAATGCGTTGTCAAAAATCTCGTGATGCATCAGACATTGGCGATTTCTATTCATAGCTTGTTATATTTATATATATATGATTTATTTGAATGGTTTAATTTCGCTGTAAATCGTGTTTCAAATTAACCGTATAAAATTCGTCGTTATTCTTCTTTTTTATTGATAAAAACGAATGACTTTTACGATTTTCAAAACAATAATGGTGACTTTCACGATTTGATTTTTTAGAATGGATTTTTATTTTATTTTATTTTTTTCGAGATTTTTATATACATATGTCATAAAAATCTTACAATGATTGTATAAATTAATATATTATTTCCTGAGAAAATAATTTCTTTATATATATATTAATAATTTATATTCAAAAAATATATACAAAAACGAATCTGCGATTGTATTAATTATTTCTATTAATTAATATTCTTTGAATTAAGTATTATTTATTTTTAATGTAACATAAAATATTTTTCATATTATTAAAATTAATTTAAATATTTTGTAAAAAGTTTAAAAATATACTTAATTACTATGATAATATACTATTTTTATTATTATAATGATAAGAAATATTTAAAATTAAATTAAATTAATTGTTATAAAATTATTAAAAATATTATAAAATGATTTACATATCAAATAGATATATTAAAAAAATATATACATATCATTTCTATAGCATATAAATGTTAATATTATATTATATCAATTAATGCTATTTATTTTAAAATTAATAATATAATAATGTTTTATATTAAAATTAAAATCACTCACCAATACAATATTTCTGAAAACGAAACAAAATGCAGCAACGACAGCGAAAATCTGAACATTACTGAAAGTATACTTGAAGAAACGCATTTTAAAACTTTTATAATTTTTTTTCAACACTTACACGCACAAAAAAAATAAACACTGACACCATACAGTATATACTTTCAGCCGCGAAAAATTATTTTTCAGATCATATAATTATTATTTGATAAATTAACGACACTCCGATGCGATCGACGTGTGTAAAATGAAACCAATTCGACGTATGCTACATATATATAGTATATAACGACTTATAACTGTGTGATCGATGCGAATTTTCCTAAGTATTTATATAATTTTCACTCATATTTATATATGAAGCCAGTCATTTTGTGGAGGTGGTATTCGATGTTGCGGAATCGTATCTCATTTTCCACTCTTTTTTTTTTATTCTTGCTTTTAACTTTTCTCATATAACGCTATAATGTGAGACAATTATTGTTAATAACAATATTATATTCGCAATAGGCTCTCGCGACGCACACATATCGGTTTCGTTAATTGAACGCAATCGAAAAATTATCAAATTTTCTCTAATGAAAATTTATTTTTTTTTCGCGATGAAATCGACGCGAAAAAAAATTCCCGGAACGCGTTGCATTTAATGTGTGTATATAATTAATTTTTATAAATTATGTAAATCGGCGATCGACTTCCGTTGATTGGTGATGACTGCGAAACGTTTAATTTGAAATAGATTTCGTTTTTTTTTTATGATAATAAATATATAAAATGATCTTAAAGCTTATATGAAAATATTACATAATTTAAAAAAAATTGACAGACAATATTAAACACATTGTTCAATAGAACAAAATTACATGTATTTCATCTTTAATACAATAATTACAAAAAAGTCGCCTTCAAAATTTTTATTTTTGAAATTTCAAATGTCGAAATTTTGTTGTATACTTATATTTATTCTTTTTATATAAACATATATAAATATATATATATATATATATATATATATATATATATATACAATTAGAAAATGCCTATTAAGATTATAAAAAATAATAAAGACTTTTCGATTTTCTTGATTATAAATTATTATTTTTTTATTTATTATTAATTTTATATACAAATGTTTTGAAGTGAATTCAATATATAAATTAAATCGTAAGATTTCAAAAATTAATAATATTTATCTGATACTTAAATATGAAGACTTTCATAATATAATAAATATATAGACTCACAAGTTTTATTAAACAATGAGATCAGGATAAAGTAAAAAAAAAATAAGAAAAACATGAAAAGTTTGAAAGTAAAAAAAAAATGTTTTTATTATATTAATATACACTTTTAAACAAAAAATTGAAGCCGAAATCAAATCTCATTAATAATGAATTTAAAATTTTAGTAAAAAAAAAACGCTTTTCAAAAATATACAAATTTATATTTATGTAACATATACACGTGTAATTACAATATTGATTACATTAAAATTTAACTTTTTTTTTATTTTTCGTTAAGTATGTGAAGATTAATGTGAGAAGCGAACGGTCGATCAGATAAATTATTTATTACGTTATAAAAAGCACGATTTCAATCGATATATATATATATATATATATATATATATATATATATATATATATATATATTTATGTAACGACATAATACTTTATTGTGAATAAATAATATTTTTATGTCTTGTTTAACAAAATAATTTATATGTTAAAATTTTTGCGATGTAACAATAGACTTTAAAAGTACTAAAAATAAACTGAGAATTTGTAAAAATAATCGATGCCCGTAATAAAATGCGATCGTTAATATATTTTATGTAAAATCAGTATTTATTTTCGCATTTATTCTCATAAATATTTTGAAATGGACGTTTCAATACACAATTTAAAAATCTTTTATTTTTGTACTTAAAAAAAAAATAAAATTGTTATATGATCAAATTTAAAATTTTAATATGAGATTATCTTATTTACAAAATAAAATTGTAAATTTTTAGATCAATATATCGCATTATTTTTTTTTCTACGTACTATTAAATTATTTTTATAATCTTTTATTTTTTTTTGATGATATTTTCCACAACTTTCAAATTTAAAATGGAAACAAAAAAAATTGTTAACATATAACTTATTCTTAACTCATAAAAAAATATGTAATATTTACTAAATTTTTTTGTCAATAATTCATTATTAAATTGCACTTTTGAGCGTTCAAAATGACTATTCTTTCACATTTAACTCAAAGCTCAACATATTACATATAATTTATAGTGGAAAAACATTTCATAAAATAAAAGTTTAAATAATATCAAACATTTAACTCCGAAAATATGTTCCTTAATATAATATTTAACTATTTAAAAATATCCATTAACTTTTTTTTTTCAATATAATACATTCATTTCAAACTAATATCTTACTATTTAAATTTTTCGTTTTATTATATTATAAATGTTTTTTTTATATATTTTTTATAATTATTTTTTTATTCTTTATATTCAAACGTCCAAAAGTAAAATACGATTAAAAAATGTTTTTTTTTACACATATGAAATGGAAATAATTTAATTTATATTTTCAAATATAATATCATTCTTCATAAAAATAAAATAATTATTAAAAAAATAAATATTTAAAAGCATATATATATATATATATATATATATATATATATATATATATATATATATATAATATATAAATGCAATCGCTGGCCTATCATCCTATCATCCCTTATGAAAAACAAAACAAAAACACCCCCAGTTCAATATCAATAATGGTATCTAAAATGCGTGCACGTGTATACAATCTCGATATTACGATAATGAAAAAAAATATAGGCCGTGACGACATATCAAACAAAAATTCGTGATGAAATTCCCATTTTTACGCGGCATGAGATCTCTCACAGCCCCGTGAGAATCCCGTCATCTTGGTCAATCGTCAAATCGGCAAAACGTTAAGCAACTATTTATGACTGACTTGTACGCGAGCCGAAACTCAAAAAAAAAAAAAAAAAAAAATATATATATATATATATATATATATATATATATATATATATATAATACACGTACATAATATATAATAATATAACATGGCAAAAATGTTCAGCTAAATCCACAACAACGATGATTGTAAAATTTGCACTAAACAAAAAAAAAAAATATATGATCCGCATCCGTCACGAAATGATCTCTTTTTCATTTCGTCCGATCGAAGACGCGTCGTACGATCGGTTCGGTGGGAAAAAAAAATGTTGTGAATTTCTGAAATAAATGACGGTTTATTGCCGACTGAAAATTAGATGTTCGATTTCGATATATATTTTTAATTATATAATTTATAATAACGTTATTCAAAAAATATTTAATATTTTAATTTGTTTAAAGCTATAAATTCAATCTAAGATATTCTTTTCTGTTCGAAGTCAGAACTTTATATAGTGTTCAACCGAATTTATTATTTCATTCTTTCCCATATTATCGTAATAATTCACAAAAGTATCCTTTTTGTGAATTTTTGTGTTCGATAGATTTTGAAAGTTTTCTAATTGATAAAGACATTTTTTGGACTCAAATTCGTATACATTTTTTTAAAACTTCTTCAAGATTGAGAACTTTTTTTTTTAATTTTCAGAATATTTACGTCCTTTTCTTTATAATTCGAAAATCTATTCAATTAAAATCAACGTGTTATATTTTTTACATATTATCTTCCACTGTGTTCAACCTTTTATTGGAAAAAAAATAGTCTCTTTACAATTATCAAAACTCGGATTTACCAATCATTATATAAAATTTTATAAAAATAATGAGAAATATATTTATGTAAATAAATTCCGTATTGTTGATCTTCAATAAAAAAAATATTATTAATCCTAGTACCGTAACTGTAAAATTTATCGAAAAATATCGACATTTAGCAAATAAATACACAATGTTGGTTAACATATTTCAAGTGCGAAAATTTATACGAACGATGTGTAACAAAAATTAACATTAAATATTTTTTTAAAAAAACACACATACCGTGAGAATTGTCGGAGACACTTAAAAGATTTATATATTTAAAAATCGTAGAATAAAAAAAAATAAATTACAACAAGGTTTAATTACGATTTATCAGGAAAAGATCGCATGAAGATTTCTCACACGCGTTAATTGCCAAGGATGTTCGGAGTTTTTAACGTTTCGACCGACAAAAATATTTTTCGACAATTACGCTGTCAATTATCATATTTATTATCTTTAACCTTTTTATTATTATTATTATTCGCTCTTATGTTAGCCAAAGTTCAATCCATTTCGAACTTATATAATTAGAGTATTCAAGTGGGAAACTCCGAATATTATTTCTTTAACGTTTAATTAAAAATATTTTTAATATTAATTTGTTCACGTGCGACAATACTCATGGGTAATAGACAAATTAATTTCTCATAATAATATAGATAACATGAAAATGTTCTCAATTATATTATTAGTAATAGACCACCAAAACTATGGGAAAATAGATAATAAATAAAATAGTTCGGTGTTAAAATCAATAACACAACCTTAAGATGATAATCTGATGGATCATTTATCATTGAATAATTATATAAAGTAACTTTAATTGTTTATAGACAATGGGTGTTGATAGCCGCGTCGCAACGCCATCTATAGTTAATTTTCATCAATGTAAAGAGTAGAATATTTTTTATATAATTAATATCATATTTATATCATTAAAAAAAACAATTATTTTTCTTCAACTATTTCATTACATACCATGAAAAAAGAGAGTTAAATTATAATATACATTATTATTTAATAATTAAAGGGAAATTCAATATATTAAAATAAATAAAAATCACAAGACCACAATTTAATTTCATTTATAATAAATATCATATTAACTAGCTATTATTTTTAATTATCTTCATTAAAAAAAATGAAAAATATTAATTATATATTTTTCTCCAAAAGCAGATTTAATTAACCTTTACAATTGAGTGATGTAATTAAAAACATCTACGCTATTTTTAATTGATATTTTCATGATTATTTTTATAATAATTTAATTCATAATTAAATCCTTCACTATGATTGAATTTGTGAAAGTCAAATATTAAATTTTATTATTTAGAAACTTAATAATTATTTATGTCCAAAGTTTGCAATCAATAAATAATATAGTTAGAACTTTATTAATTATGAAACACAATATATGTCATTTTCTTCTAATTAGTACGACAATATCTAGAAATAACTTTAGATAACATACTGTAAATACTTACATAATAAAATATTTTAAACAATCGAAACTGAACAAAGAATACTTTATCTGTCATTAATCATCTTATATTTTCTGCGATTAGACATTAATTTGGTAAAACATTTTGTTATGCTTTAAAGTCACGGACGAAAAAAACAAAATGATTTTGAACATGATAAATTTCTCAATTACACCGAAATCTTTAAATATTTACTCTGAACATGGAGTACGGGTACGAAAAAGTTCACGAGATACTCATCATATTAAAACTGCCCTTTTCGAGAACAGAAAAAAAATAATAATAATAATAAATAACGAAGCCTCAGGCCCCATCGCGTTTGACCTCAACATTTCGCGAAATTATTCCGAAAATGTTGCATCAGTATATCATCAATAATACGCACTTATCCGCTTTTAAACGAAACAAACATTCATTACTCCATTTCCAATAACGAGAAAAATTCGTGATGCTATCTGAGCTGATTTTATTTATTTTTTTCTCATCGTATCCACAATAATTACTCCGTAGTCGAAAATCCAATTATCTTTATTATTGTTATATATATATATATATATATATATATATATATATATATATATATATATATATATATATATATACTGGCCAAGTGTTTTATTATTTTTATAATAATAAACTAGTACTCAAATTTTAAAATTGTTACATATTTAGTTATTAATTCTAAGTGATTTTTTTTTATTTTTAACAGTTAAATTTAATCTTGTCATTTCTTTTATAATGACGTATAAAAAATATTTTACGTATTTAACAATACAATCACAATTTTTAAATAATGTGAAAAGAAACGCCAATCAAGTGGAAATAAAATTTATTAATTTGCAATTTACGTTTATACATACTAATACAGGTTAAAATATTAATAGCAACATTAAGATATGAAATTCCAGTTTGCACATAGTTTTATATCTGATATATTTAAATTGATGCAATAATTCAAAAAATAAGTCAACGTTCACATTCTAAATTATTATGAACTAAAATTGATTAACATAATCGACGAGTATATTTTGTACAGTTAAATACTGAAATCTTCACAATTACAGCAATTTTTTTAAATAAAAATACACAAAATCTGCATTTATTACTTTGACATAAGAATGCGTTCAACTGGAAAATTGATGAATATATTAAGAATATCATTCATATAAAACAAACATTTTGAATACAATATTTGCTTATTGCAAACAATGCTTCATAAGCAGACTATGTGTTACAAAGATAAGATTACTATAATTATTGTTATTAATATAAGTAAATTTCCCACATCTATGTAATTCACATTTTTTTTCTATTAATACGTTTCATTAGAACTAACTTAAAAAATATATTTTTTTATATTCAATATATATGTATCACTGATATATATATCTACTCATTTTTACATTTGCTGTGTAGAATTTCCATTCCACGTGTTGTTCTCATCATCTGAATCGTTATCCTTGAGACGATAAGTGTTACCTTCACGGCGAATAGATGTTGTTCCTGAACGTCCTTTTGTAACCATACGTCGTTTTTTAGCTCCACTGGAAATAATTTAAAATGCTAATTTTACTAAAGAGATTCGCATATTTGCAGATAACTAACGAACCATATATATTTTACGTTTCATCTTCTGATGGGAATTGCCTGTTTTCTCGAGAAGTAGATGGTTGATCCGATGTTGAAGACGATGATCTTCTCGGTGCACTACCGTTTCCACCAAAGAAATTTGTAATCCAATACCAAACTCCTTGTGCCGGATGTACAATAAACGACCACAACAAATGTGAAATCATTCCTATGATACAAAAAATATAATAATATTTCACTATAATTGTTAATATATAAGTTTTTTTTCAATAAAAGTTTATTAATTAAAAAATGTATACAATAAGATTAAGTTATATATTTTAGTACTGACATTTCTAAATATAAGTATTATATAATATGAATATATCATATTTGCTACCTTTAATAAAAAGAAATTGTTATTTATTTCACGACATTAATGATAAATCTGATGTTAATAATAAATCATTGCCATGATAAAAAAAAATTAGAAACATCATATACTATTTTTTTAATTTTATCAAATAATAAAATCTTACTAATATAGTATATTACTCGTTATACATAAAACATACCAAAAAATCCTGCATTAGCAATTGGAGACGAAGAACTAGATACTCCAGATGTTGAACCAGAACCTCTAATTACAAGTATGACAGACGAAGGACATAATCCCAATGATTCTAAAGTTTCAGAATCTTTACTCTCAGTCAACAATTGTCTAGGATACATCGTAGAAAGCGTGAAACTATACAAGGCCAAAGACTAAAATACAAACGTTTATTAATATACATATTATAATAAAAACTTGTAATTATTTGAAAGTACATCATTAGTCTTTTTTATAAAATAAAGATAAAATATAAAAATCACTGCATCTTAAAAATTTGAATTAAATACTCATTAAATATTTTATGAACCTTTAACTACAAATTTTACAGAAAATTTTTACACAAAACCCATATTTTTTAATTTTAAAAGTACTTTATAGTATTAAATTAATGATTATTTCTTAAATTACCTGATTACAAGATAAATTTCAAAATTTTAATTTGAAAAAAATGTGCAATAAATTAACGTAACAAACAAACCTGTATATTCGATTTAACATATTTTCTTAATTCACCAAGAGTTGAATCAGAGCTAACTTGTGTTGTGTGAGAGGTACCATCTGCCATTTTAAATTGAATTCTCGCTATACCACTATTATCAACAGGTTTTGGGCCAACTGGTTCAGTTTCAGTGGGTTCTTAAATTTGAAATATAAATAAATCAATGACACAAATATATTATATAATAAAATATTTTTAATACAATACCAGGCTTAGCAGCTGGCGTATTATTTGCAGCAAATTTTGCTTGTTTATCAGCCCTATCTTGAGCTATTTGTTGCAAAATTTTTGCGCGTTGTTTTTCATTTTCTTTTTTTTCTTTCAACCTCTCTTCCTAATAATCGATTAGAAAATATTAATGTCAATAACAAAACAATAAAAAATATAAATAAAACAAGACCCACTCTTAAATTTTTAATTTCTTGCTCTTGCTGCCATTTCTTTAATTCTGCAACTCCTTGCCCTTGTGTTCTTCTCTCCATTTCCTTTCTCTTCTCCTCCTAATAGAATATTTTATTTCTAGTAAAGTGATGATAATTTATATTATATTCAAATTTTAAAATAAAATACAGACTTCTTTTTCTTTCTGCTCCTTTTCTTTTCGCTTTTGTTCTAATAAGTCCTTAGCATGTTTAACTTTTTCTTCAATTGTTAATTTTGATACTGAATCTGGTTTATTTTCAATGTCTACATCCATTGCTTCGCTAGAAGTCGAAGGAGACGTTAACGGTGTAACAATTCCACTATCGCTTTCAGGAGAATCTTTGGACTTAGGCTTTCTATAACACACGTCACCTTCGCAAACCGTTTCAAATTCCATATCATCTTCATCAGTTTTTTTAGTCTCAACTACAAATGTCATACAATTTAATGAAAAACATTTTATTTACTTTTATAAAAATCCATTTAAGTATTAATTTACTGTTCACTGGCTTTGAAGCCACAGGTGATGGAGCAATATCGGTAGTTTTGCTAACATTTTCTTGTTCGGCCATCAAAAACGATGATGAAGCAGATACTCCTGTCGCTTCTTCATTACTACTTGACGGATTTGAAAGAGCAGATACAAAAGATTTCCCTAAAATTTCAGAATTATCAATCGATAAAATCAAATATTTTACGATCCAGAAAATTTTAGTACAAACATACCTTTTTTAGAAATTAAATTATCAAGAACGGGCTTCAATACACTCGACGATGATGCTTTATCACTCGTTACAATTTCAATTGGCACACCATTGTCTCCAATAAAGAACAAAGATGGAACCGGTACTAATTTATCTATATATTAAAATATTCAAATTTTATAAAGAATATTAAAAAAATAAGTACTACGAAAATGAAAACATAAAAATTTTAAAAAACATACATATATCTGCAAATTGCTTGTACGCTTCAGAGTTGCTTTCCAATTTAATACAAACAAAGACATCCATTTTTAAACGACTTGCAATATCAGACTCGTTTAATACTTGAGTCATCAATTTAGACTTTTCATCGCTACCTATAATTAATTATATGAAAATATATTATATCGTGCACTCAGAAATTAACCAAACTTCTGAAATTATTGAAATGATGAAACTTCTATACTTTAGATTTCTAGTAATATTTACATAATAGGCAATATATATGTCAAAACCTTTTTAAAAAACAAAATGTATATTCTCCATACTGATAGTAGTAATTACTAATAAATATCGACTTATTCTGTATATTTTCATAATTATTATTTAAGTTATATCATAACGTCAAATTAACAGTGTTCTAAAAATAATATATTTGTTGAACGGATAAATAATAAATATTGACAACATACCGGAAACGAAGACGACAAAATAAGCATTTTTGGATTTGGATAAGGCGACAGCGTTGACAATACTTCCGTCAAACCAGCGCATCTTTACTAATTATAAAAAAATCACTCCACAATTGAATGTTGACGATTCGCCTTCCTCAGATGCTAATTTTGTCGCGCAAAATCCTCATCGAACTACGGACGGTGCGAGCCCGACGATGACACCCCAAATTTCATATGTCAAACGGTGACGTGTACGAAACTCTGTTCGTATATTCTTATATGTTCTTTTTACTACTACAAAATGTATGTACAAAAGAGATAGCAATATACTCTCAGTACGTTCGGGGTGAAAATTTTATTGGATATTCTTTTTACCACCGATAACAATATTGACCATAACTCTAAACCTAATAGACAATTATACTACCATATACTTATTTTAAAATTTAAAATTGAAATTAGATAATATTGTTTAGCGTTATTATAGTATTTGATACGTTCATTTAATAATAATATAAAAATAATAAAAAAATATCAATTTAATGTTTATTTCTATAATTTTTTTAATTATTATTAAAAAAATATTTTCTTTTAAAAAATAGATATAAAAATCTTATAAAAATGTATAATTATTTTTAATTGTATGCCCATTAAAAAAATAATATTCAATAAATAATATTTTATATAATTTTATTTATAAAATGAATTATTTTTTACAAATTTATTTAATATAACTTAAGGATAATATGGTTATTATTATAAATTTTAATATTTTGTTTGAAATAAAATAAAATATATTATAATATAAATAGTTATCTTTTCCTAAAAAAAAAATATTGTGAACGTTTTAGTTCTGATATATACATTATGAATATTAGAAACAGATGTCACTTATTAAATTTTAAATAACTATTTAGTTATAATTATTAAATAAAAGTAAAATTTTCATATTTTTATTAAATAACATTTTATTGAAAAAAAAAGAAAAATTCATCGTCCAAAAAATAAATAAATAACAATTTGCACATTTTACAAAACAATCATGCCCACTTTCGCAAACGTTTTTACCAAATTTGCGCAATATCACCTGAGCGATCTGTGTCGCGTGCTAGTGCAACAATGGCGATGAAAATTAACACCGTGCTAAAAATCAATTAAATAATAATTAATGTGTAATGAGACGGTTGCGGTCGTGCATTGTCGTCGACGATATCGCGCCATTATCAGAATAATAATAAAAACAAAAACAATACGTTATTTGCCGCAACGCCTTTGTAAAACCGTATAGGGATGGCCATGAATAATTAATAAATCGAATTCGGCATTTGTCGAGAACTTTTAACGATATTCGAATCGTGTTTTTTTTATGTACAGTATAAACAAAAACATTATTCATAATATAAAAATGTAATTTAATAATATTAATATATATATATGTATTACGAAGTTTAGTATTAAACATACTGACGCAATATTTTATTTCAGATGAACTGATAAACTTAACCTGAAAATTTTACTGTAAAAATTTATATAAGGATTTTAGAGCAAAATTTTTCTATACAATATGTACTTCCAAAAAAAATAGAATTTGGATGACTATTATTTTTATTATATATATAAATAATTTTATGAAGTACTCTGTATATATAAATGTAAATGTATGATATGGAAACACTTAGTATTTCTACACTTCGTATCAGTGCTTCCAAATGCAGTTGTAATTATATTACGTGCGACAATTGCGTATGTGTGAAAATTCGTTTCAAATTCACCATTAGATCCCAGCCGGAGGAAACGAATGTTTAAGCGATGTCACGTACGATCGCTTCACGGCAAATCTTCGCTGATAATCGTGATTTTTCAGACGATTCGGCCACTTCAATCGACGATTCAGACGTGTCCAACTAAGAAAATGCCATTAAATCGAATCGAACTCGGTTTTTTTAAATCGAAATTTTCGACACGATCGTTTTTATCGTTCTAATGATACATTTTGTTCTAAAATTGTAATATCGATAAAAATGTTATTATGATGTTTTTAAAATTGGTACTTTTTCTATATTATCTCGTGTCATTTAGTACTTACATGTAATAAAATGTTAATTAAATCTCCTTATTATCAGTGGATTAGTAGTAAATATGAATATATAAAGAGATATCCTTTTTATATATTTTCCACTATATAAAATAAATGCAATTCTTTATATACTTATGAAATCTTTTAGAACAAAAAAAAATATCTGCAAAATATATTTTTAAATCTTAAAAAATGTATATATTTAAAATCTAGAAAACAAATAGTAATTTATTGTTCTGTTCAATTTACTCTACCCATATTGTGATCATTTTAAATACAGTAATTAAAGAACACATATCTTAATCCTTCATTTTAAAATTTAAATACATAAATAAAAATATTAAATCTAATTACTTCACAGAAAGAAAATTATAAGATTTTTTAATATTAATCCCTATTTAAATTTTAAAATATAGATATGCAATATGAATTTAACAAAAAAACTTTTAATTCTAGCGATTCAAAAAAAAAATCGTTATCGCTAAATTCGCAATCAAATTAATTATAAACTTAAATTTCATTGGACACATCTGAATATTAAACACATATATAATAAACAAATCGAATATTTGATAATGAAATACGCATTCCTACTAATCGATTGTGATATTCAAACAGCAATTCGACGACGACGAGCGGAAAAAGCCGAAAAAAATTTAAATATAATAATAATTTACAAAAGCGCTTCCGTCGACGATAGGCGGCATCTTTTCTGTCATGTCTCGTTAATATACAACGATATCTTCTCGTGTCTCATGTTTCATGTTACGTATGAAATATACAAATATATATATATGTGTGTGTGTGTGTGTGTGTGTGTGCATCATTCGCATTCAGTTGAAGACGTTGAGGTCCGCGAGCCGACACGGCGCCATAAATGGTCGCATCGAATGAACGCGTCATTAACGTTTCCTTATCCAAAACCGATAATCGACACATTATCGACGATAAATTTACTGACACGACTTTTTTTTTAAAGGCTGTGTCACTACCGTTGCCGCACTATTATACGCCGCTTCTCAAACCGTGGAGCTCAAAAAAAAATATATATATATATATATAATAACAACAATACGAAAAAAAATTCTAAACATTAATACTGAAATTATGATATATTGCTATTATAAATTAATTGTTTGTATAATAACTCTTTTAGAATCAATGTTTTTTTTTTTTTATAAATTCAATTCGCTAAAGTAAGCCTTAATTTTTAAATATTATTCCTTCGTTATATTTTATTGTAAATGCATTAAACTTATCTATGTAAAATCAGTAATAAATATATATTCAATTTATTATATTCTGACAAAATCAAAAATTTTAACACACTCTAAATTAAATAATTGTTTTGAACTATTAAGTAATTTTTATCATTTTCATTTAATTATGAATAAAAATAATTATATCATATCAAAAAAATGAATAAAGTTTGAGAATATTTTAAATAAAATTTCTCACTAACATTTGCAACATTTCAATCAAAAAACTATATACACACATCCTTTTTCAATATTAAAAAAAAAATATATACTTTTTTTTATTGCAAATCATAATAATTTTATATATAATGTTAATATTAAATTTAAATTTTTAGAGTTGCAATATCTATTATACATTACATATGCGATTCAAGCACTAAACATTCAAACAATTTAATGATAAACATCTCATATTAATATGTCATTTTAACGGGTAAATGGGGGGAATAGTTGCAAAAAAAAATATATATACAGTTAAACACGTAGAATAAGTCACGAATTTCACACTCACGATCGTAAACGACTATAAATAATGTAAATCTAATACAAATCGATGAAGACTACAAAATCACTTGCAACCGACACGTCAAAAATAATACTCTCATTGTATGCGCCAAGTTCGAAGAATTTCTAATAAAAATAAATAAATATATATATATATATATATATATATATATATATATATATAAATAAATAAAAAACGAACGGCCAATAAAAACTTTCCTAAATACGTGTACATATTATGTTATTACGTTCCAGGAATCGAACTGTCGTCCGATTGGAAAAAAAAAGTCGTGCTGAAAGCAAAATAACGAAAAGCCGAAATTGATACCTCGAACAAAGGTCATGCCGAATGTTAATATTACCGACTGTGAATACGTAAAAAGTTGAAGTCGAAACGAAATTTCTTATCCAGAAATATCTATTAATCGTTTCCTTGAACGAAAACAAAATAATAATAATAATACGAGTTCCTTATGAATTCTCTCCGTTCTCGATCTAAAAAGTTTTGGAATATAGTGAAAAAAAAAGCGTAAGGCAAAGGTCGTTG
The DNA here is from genome assembly GCA_024500535.1 of Leptonema lineaticorne. Classification (NCBI taxonomy): domain Eukaryota; kingdom Metazoa; phylum Arthropoda; class Insecta; order Trichoptera; family Hydropsychidae; genus Leptonema; species Leptonema lineaticorne. The sequence continues at coordinate 9,795,638 of JANIJI010000006.1, read as the reverse complement.
TAAATTGTTTATTTTATCAAGATTAATAATAGCGCTTGCAGTCATTGTAAATAATTTTTGTCGATGATATCTGAAATATTAATTTGCAATAATATTTCGTCACTTATTACAATCGAAATGATATTAAATTCAGCGAAAAATATTTTTTAATTCGTCGTTCTGTCGTTATTTTTTATTTAATATTATCACAGATATTTTTTTTTGAATCTATCCCTTCTAATCATAAGTGTATTCAGTTTAATACATAAATAAATTTTCTTTTATGGTTACAAAATAATATACAAAGATCATTAAAATTAAATTAGGAAGGTGCATAACAAGATTATATTTCATAAGAATACCGGTCCAGAAAAAAATATACATAAATCCCAGATGAAACCTTGCCAAGGCTGTTCACTCGCTTTTAACATAAATAAAAATAAAAATAATTTTAAAATACAATAGGAATAATCGCATTTTTATGATAAATCACAAGACACATACATACGCATCAACTGAAAAACAGGTTAACAACACTAGTATATTATATTTGTTTAGGTAGAACAAAACCTTTGTATTCAAATTATACGTTACATGTCATAAACGTAATGGAGTTTTAAATGTACAAATAAAATATTAAGAATTCGTCACGGGTTCTGAATAAATATTTTTCTTTATTTCTAAATTGTTTTATTTTAATTTTACTAGCATGAAAATAAATAATTATATTTAAAAAAAAGTTAAAGCTCTATTGAACACAACTATTTTACTTTTCCAAAATGCTTTTCTGAATTATTACTTAGAGATTTTTATTCCTCATCAAAAATATTTAATTTTCAAAATATGTTTCATCTATCAATTTTTAACTCCCCAATTATATTATTTCTGAAACTATAAATTTTTAATAATTTTATACATTTTTATGAATATTCCTTCAAATCCGAATTCAAATATTTGCAATTACAATAAAAAAATTAAGATCTTTTATAAGATACTCTTTAAAATATTCGCATTGGATTAAAAATAAATGAGTTAAGAGATTTTAAGACAAAAAGATTTTTCAAACTGCAAACTGGCTGAAATATATGCATAGAATTGTTAATTTAGAATTTACAAATGAGAACTGATTTTGAAAATTCTCAAGGGCATAAAAATATCGAAAAAAATAACAATTCTTAATTAATAAAATTTCTTTTAAATTTTAACACAAAAATATATTAATAAAATTTTTATATTGTATATATTGGATATGATATTCTAAAAACTATCAAACAACTGTAAATTAAAAAAAAAATTCGTCGCATCTATTAAAACAATCTCAATATACCGAAGATAACGATAATGACGAAAGTATCGATTATTACCGCGACGACGGACGATTATGATGATGGAGTCGTGATCCTGCGGAGTCGTCACGAAGTCGGCAAGCAATCAAAAATACATATCGAGCTAGCCCGCACTCGGTACGTGATTGGAATGCACCATTCATCAAAAAGCGCGCGAAGACGTTTCGGCATGTCGGCAATGGACGACAAGAGACCATTGACGACAATTGACAGACGACAATCCTCATCTCTACCGCTCTGATCCTTCACGTTTCTCATATTAGACGCCGTTCATTTGAATAAAATGCTAATATTGTGTCCCTTGTGAACGGAACCGCTACACTTTTCATTTTTTTTTTCACTCTGTTTATTAAATAGACCTATTAACATTAATTCACTTCCATAATGTCAAAAAATATCTAACTAAATCATTCTTCATACTTCATTTATAAATAAAAATTACTTCAAAAATAAAATTTTATTTATTACAATTGTCAATATTTAAAAATACCTACAAAAATCATTTCTAATAATTTATACATATATAAATTATAATGTACGTTAAAAATATAATATATATGAAAATCGCTATATACTTATCTAATATATACAAAAATCTATTTAGAAACAATTGAACTATATGTAGATCGGTATTGTAGGGCGTGTCCCTTTTACGAGATCAATCCGTGTTAATCATTTATTATTGTTTTGTCACCCCACAGTTACAGACCCCGACCGGTTGATAATTATCAGTTAATAGGTTGCGATGACTAAGCACTCTTGTACATAAGAAATACGGACCCCGTTCAAAACCATAAACACTATATATTTATATATATATATATATTATGCATATGAATTGTAAAGGAAAAAAAAATGGAGAAGAAATCTCACATTGAATCCGTTTCGTGGCGAAGCAACGATGCCACCGATAATCCACATAAAACATATTTAATATTAATGGTAAAATGAAAAATAATTATTTATTATTAATTCTTGAAAATAAATAATTATGATTCAATTCAGTTCCTTCAAATTCTCAATATAAATTTTAGAACATATTTTTAACAACTTTTTTAAATATAAATTTTATGATGGAATTTTTTTTATTCATTCGAACAAGAATTCTGTAGAATTATTTCATTTAGTTAATTAACGTTGATTTTTTTTTAAAGAACATTTTATATTAGTAATCCAAAATTCCAATAATTTCAAAATTTTAATATTCAATTTTAATAGATAAAATTTAAATAAAATTATTATACAGACAAAATTGAAATACATTTATATATTTTATAATGTTGCAATTGATATTCATTATTTCTAATATATTATTCAAAATAAAAGACAATACTATTTTTCTGAAATTAAAACATGTAAAATTTAATTTAACTATTTTATTTGATGTTAAAATGCTTACAATAATCTTCATAAAATATTAGAATTAAAAAAAATGAAGATTTTGAATTTTACTATTGCGAACATTTTTTTTTAATATCTAAAATAAAATCTAATTAAATCAGTGAATCGACATTCTTTTGAAGATCAAAAATTTTCTTCTGATATTTTATGAAGTTGAAAAAAAAGAGGTTTTTTCTCAAATTAAAACTTACATTAAGAATTAAACAAATTTATATATATATATATATAACAAATTTTACTTTGAGGTTATATAATTTCAAAGTAAAAAAGCATATGAAGTAATAATTAAATTTAACATCTATACAAATATATACTAATTTCATAGGAATTCTAATTCTTAGTATACATATATAAAACGGCACATTGCGAGATCGCATCTTAAATATTGATCGAGTTCCATGAATGGTAGCTTTCATGGAACCGTCAACATCCTAGAATGATTTAATCGAATTTAATGCGCGAATATATGTCCGTCATGTTATGCGGTGTCGGAATATAAAAGGCCAAAAGACAAATAATAATAAAAATATCTATATATATGTATATATGTGTGTGTGTGTAAGAGAAGAAAAAAAAAGAAAACAAAGTTGCGAAAGAAAACAATGCAATGCGACGACTATTTTAAAGACGTGTACCGTTCGCAAGTGTCCGACGGAAGGTGAATATTAAATGTTTCTCGATAAATTTGTTCAAAAAATCGAAATAAACACATAAAAATGGACAGTGCTTTTTTTTTTCACATGAAAGACAATTATTGACGAGCGTGAATGCGAAAGTGAACGTGGAACAATTCGATAGCTTTAAGTAAAATCTTACAAGGCGATGGTTTTTTTCAATCGCCAGTGTGCGCAAGCTTAATATTACATAATATTTAATTTTCTTCCTTAATTCCTTATATTTATCGCTTATTATTATTATTGTTATTTAATTTTCTTAAGCACTATTTAATATACATAAATATAAAAGAATCTAAAAATCTTAAAAAAAAAAATTCACCGAATTAAAACAGTATCATTTCACACCTGACAAATTAAATCATTCATATGTATTTTTGGATAAAGTAAATTTACATAAATTTTTACTGCGTCACAATTTTCCAAAATTCTGCCCGTGGGCATAAATGAGGAAAACCGACATTTTTTTTATGACATTATATATTCAATAGGATCAACGATTAAATCCGGAGTGATGAATAAATATTAAAAAAAAACAAGGTCGATGCACACAATCTATTGTTTTCATCGTTTAAATGCAATCGATATATAAATTTAAAAAAAAATATCATAATTACTATAATACATATAACAGGTGATCGATTGTTTGGCTGATGATTATTTTAATTTTAATTATTATTACATTACGTGATTATCTAAATATTTTTTTAATTATCACGATAAAAATAAAATAATATATATAATAATAAATATATTTTTTTAATTATCACGATAAAAATAAAATAATATATATAATAATAAATATATTTTTTTCTTAAATTATGATGGTGAATTTGAAGTATGAAGCAATATTAAAATCAATTCATAATTTTTATATCCGATATATTAATAAATAATAAAATAATTAAAACTATACAATAATGAATAAAAAAAAACAGTTTCAACCCCGTCGCGGATATCGTTAAGCGGGCGCGCGCAAATGAAATAAAACAGCGTCAAAATAGACGACGAGAATCAGAAAAAAAAATATGGAAAAATAAAATAAAAATAAGAATAAAAATAAAAATAAAATACGGACGAAGGCAGCGGAGAAAAAAAAAAGGAAAATAATACGAGTCGTCGCGCACAGCCGTTTAATCTAATCTGTGGTGTGAAGAAGGGGCGTGGTTCAATCCGAAACGCAATTCTATTGTGTGTTTAGTCGGAGGGGGCCTCACAAAATGTCGAGGGACCCCCACTTTTCTCCATTATGCGGCGTTATGAATTTCGCTCGAAAATTTTCGAGCACTTTCGAAGCGAGCGCACATGTCGAAATATCAAAACCAGTTAAGCTTTGCCCTTTTTACAAAATAAATATTAATTATATATTAAAAATATATATACCTATAATCTTATATTAATTTCATATAAAATTTATTCGAAACTTTTAGATTTAACTAAATTTATAATGATTAGAAGTTTAAATTTTCATGTTTGACTTCTTGAAAAAGTACTGGAGCTTGCTGCTGATGTACTTCGAACCGCATATCAAAGTAAAATTAGTTTTAAATTTAAATATGTAAAAAAAAATAATTAAATATAACAAAACATACTAAAAAATTAAATATAAGAAAAAATCAATATTATATAATTATATAATTTATTCTATAATCAATCTTCATATATTATTGCATTCTGAAAAATTATTATCACATCAGACTGAAAGAATTTTCAGACGAGTAACAAATTTAATTTCAATTATTAGACAAAAAATAAATTAAAATATATTTAACGAGATTTATTCTAAACTAATTAAAAAATAATGTTTAATTCATATGATGTTAATGGAAATAAAAACATAAATCTTTCAACAGTTGACTTAAATTATTATCGAATAATTAACATAACAATTTCAATAAAAACTAACACAAGGATAATTGTTATTACTTTGTAACCATAATTTTATTGACAATGATAAACCATTAAACAACCGCGTTTAATATTAATTTTTCAACATATATAAAATGATTTCATATATATTTTAAGCAGTATATTTCCAACACATAGAAAAATGGCCATATATGTTATTATATTATATTATCAAATTCTTATATATTGATAAAATTAAAATATTAACTAATATTATTTAAATATTTAATTAAATAATACCCAACGTTTACATATCTTTCAATATATTTTTTATTTAATTATGAAAAAAAGTTGGACGTATTGTTATATGCATATAAAAGAGCGCAATTAAAAAAAATCGCTTATTAATTCATTTATTGGCTCGTTATTTCAATTAAATACGCATCTATTTTCTATAATGCAACAATTCTATAGTTTCATTTGAATACAATACCGAAACATATTGTATACAAAGTGTATTGATAACATTAAAAGATTAGAAAAATACAAAACTATTATGCCATATAAACTGCAAGCCGGGAAAGAAATTCATGACACGTTCTTTTGATGCATCCTAATAACAATAACATTGCTTAAATATTAAATAGTGTATAATTTTTTTTAACGTGTGCACGTTTATTTATTTATTTTATTTATATCGTTTATTTTATATTTTGTTGAAGTCATATTTTATTATAAAACGTGGTTATTTGTGTGATTATCAAAGCGCGGAACTTTAAAAAGCGTGTCACAGGATGTCGCCATATTTTACTGTCATTTGAAAAATTACAATTTATTTCAGTATTAAAATATATATATATATATATATATATATATATATATATATATATATATATATATATATATATATATAATAACATAACGATTTAAATAATAATATTTTTTATTTATCATATCTCATAATTAAATCAAATTTAATAAATTAATATTTTCGATTTTATATCGGTTCATTTTATTTATTGTATTAACGATTTCGTTTTACGTTTGGAAAAATTAACGCAAAATCCATTAATTGATATTTATTAAATGCCTAAATTACATATCGAAATTTATATGTTTTTTTAATAAACAATCGATGATTATTATTTTTTAATATTCTATTGCTTTCATTTCCATATAAAAACGGTAATTTATTACACAATATAAAATCAATAGAAAATGTAAGAAAATTTTGAGAATCGCTATATTTATTTAGCTTTCTATCCTCATCTACTTATAAAGCCTCAAAAAAAAAATTACCATATATACCATAAACCGAACAGGATATAAATATAATATATGAAATCTATTTGAATATGCAAAATTGATATTAACGTTCGCTTATATTGAATTGACATTTGTCGCTAACCACCCCCATAGTAATGGCAATAGTTACGATAGTGGTAGTATCATAGTAACATAGTAACGATAGTAAAAGCGGTGCGCCTTAAGTCCCATAAGTGGTTTACAATGTATCGAATGCGTTTCGGTTGACTCTATATACCCCCCTATTATCCATTCAAAAATAATATTGCACGTCATTTTTATTATTCGGATCGACGGTCAAATTCTTTTTTTTTTCTTTTTAAACGCAAACTTCTCCAACTTGAATAAATCATCATCAATGTAATCATAAAAAACGATATAAGTTTCGATTTTTATATTTTTAAAGATCGCCAATAGATTTAAATATATACAATCAGTTTCTCATATAAATTATTGTAACAATATATATTTTTTTAATAAGTTCATTATTGAATTAGAAATATTTGCCAATTTTAATAGTAGAAATTTGAAAATATTTGGCACAAAAATAACGGGGTTACAACAACAACACCAATAATAATAATATCGAAACTATATATCGTCCCCCCATTTTGTATATATTAAAGCAGATGACCGGTAATGGGGTAAAAACGTTGATCAATTGACATCGACACGTGTGTCGACTTTTGTTATCGAACACAAAAACCAAATTTGCAGTATAATTGCACTTTTTCAGTGCAAATTACTAAATAATTTAATTAATCCACCCCCTTCATAGCCCCATTGTAATGTTACGGTTTATTTAAATTTATCGTCTTTACTTATTTGAAATATTGTATATATATATATATATATATATATATATATATATATATATATATATATATATATATATATATTAACAAATCTGATTTTAAAATAGAAATTATCTCCAGTTTTAAAAATTAAACATCCTAATTAGATTATTTCAGTTTATGAATAGTTTTCATTTTTCTTTTTTGAACTTCTTAAATGTATACATCTCTATATATTTTAAATCACTATTGCTTCAATGAAAGGGTGTGATTTTATTTTTTTCCAAACGACAATATAATAAATGACACGACATTTTAGTTCCCAACTTTCCTATATAACTATGCAAACAAAATGATCTCAAAAATTCACGATTTTTTAAATAAAACCCGTTGACTTTTAGAAGCCAAAATCGAGTATCGTTCAAATCCGCATATTTCATCTAAATGACTAGTGTATTTCGAGCCTGACAATGAACGTTTTAGTCCGTTTTCACATCGCCTTTTGAACTGTTTTTTGATCTTTCTTTTGTAATTCAACGCGCGTGCCTCACCTGCCATATTTCTGTTTATTTTTGCATTATATTATATCATTACTCACTGATGAATAATGCCGATCGACATTATTTATTTAATTTATTTCATTAATGCTCACCGTTTATTCTTAATTCGATAATCGTATTCGATTCGTGGAAATCTGCGATCATTTGTTTTGATGACACTCACACATCTTCAATATTATTATACACTGATTTTTAATTACAATAATTGAAATTGTTCTCAAATATTATTAGTTTTTCCGACTATATATATAATTTTTACATAATAAGTGCACACATGAAAATATAAAGAGGGAATATTTCGTACAACATTACAAAGAGTCAATAAATAACCGGCGTATTTCGCCGATTTGCGGTCAATTCGAACGACAATTGGAAATTATCCGAGTAAATTGCGCATGCCGGAGAGAGATGCGATCCCGTGGGACAATATATTCCCAAATATATGTAATATATACGTACGTATGTACATTTTGTGTTCTTCACAAATCCACAGGGTAATCTTGCATGGATGTCAAAGCAGGGGAGACCCCTTGGGCCAAAACTAAACGGCCCGTCACGCTCCTTGAGGGACTAAATCACACACATCTGCCACATAAACGAGATCAGTCAATATTTACAATCATGACTTTGAATTAAAAAAAAAAGTGTTAAAAACCACATTCGTCTATATAATAAATTATTAAAAAATATATATATATATATATATATATATATATATCAAATTATTGAATGAAATGATTGATAAGAAAAATATCCGATAAACCATTTTATCCATTTTCGAATGCAAATATGTGAATTATATAATTAAAAAAAAATTCAAAAGGTCATTAAAACTTACTTCATTCTTAAAAAAAGAAGGCTATCGATCATTATGTAAATTTTCTGAACCTTTTGTTTACAGCCGACTCAAACAGCGGTTGCTTTGATCGTTCACTTAACGATTCCTCGTATATTCAATGCTCATTGCCACTTCGATTTTTACCATTAGTTACCATAGGAGACGACGACGACGATGATGATATTTGTCGTTATTTTTCGCTGTTCTCTCACATCTCCGTGTTCATATTTTAACAATTTCAGCCACGTATTCACGTGTTTTTTGAAATGCCAATCGTGTGACACAAAGAAATTTTTCACAATCGAGTAATGTTTTTCACATGTCAAATGATAGACATGAAAGATATTGAATTTATCCATAGACTATATATATATGTAAAATTATATTATATATTCATCCAAATTTAAACACTTCAATCATCCATATAATATTCAATTGAAAAAATAAAAGTATCGTCTAAAGATTAATCTTCACTAAAGGATCATATTTTTTTTTATCAATCTTTGATATATATTTTTTCAAACTGATTCAAACTATATATATATATATATATAAATCTGCCAATTTTTTCATAACAACATCCATGACAAGTTTGAATTATATAAATTCGCTAAACACCTTTTATCGCTAAACGCGCTGTCTCCAAAAAAAAAATATATTTTTGACTTCCCCTCGATGAAAAAAAAAGAAAAAAAGAAAGGGGGCATCGTTTTTACGAAGGTAAACACAATTAGGGATTACGGTATCATGACAAATTGCTTTGAAGAGTGGGCGTGGCGCCGCACCGAAACGCTGAGCCATTGTAGGTCGTAGAATCGCGCATAATGGCCAACACAATGATACACATACATACACACATTATACACGTATGATATATGTTACCGTTTTAGTACAGTGATCATTTTAAATTTGAAAAAAAAATGTATATTTTTCATGTAATTTATTCTATATATATTATAGAATATTTATAAGCTAAATAAAGATGCAATTTTTTTTTCTTACTAATAATTCAAATTTTTAAATATGATGAATAAACATAAAAAAGTCATTATATTATTTTTTTTTCATAGAAATTTTCCTATATCAATCATATATAATATACCTGATATATGTGAATTTAATTTTAACGACCGCAAAACTCTGAGACGAGCTGACGATTTAAAAATAAATATTTTAAAATAAAATAATCTCTATATAATTACATAAAACCATCCTAAAAATATTTTTATTAATATTCGTTTTCTATTTAAAGTTTTATTACGAATAAATATATCATTTTTTTTTATAATAAAATAATTTATTTGTTCGAAATTTGAAAAATAATCAATTAAAATATTTCAAAAAATAAATGTGTTAAAATATTAATATGTATAACTCTCAATACAATATATATATATATATGTAATAAAATAATATAAAAAGTATTTTTTTAAATATTTACATTATTTTAAAATCGTCAATAATTTGTAATATAATATATATATATATATATATATATATATATATATATATATATAAAACGATTTCATTTTTACTATATAAATTCAAAAATTTATATAGTATTAAATATTTACGAAATAATACGCATTGACAGCGATGCATACGATGTTATAAACGATTCGTCTGATAATATTAACCGTGGGTAATTTTAACCGCGATCGGTCGCCGGACGGTTGGCAGCTTTTGAATGTTACCGCTCGTGAGATAACGCGATAAAACGCCTATTATAATTCCGTCGTGTGAACTCGAAGCTCGCATAATTTTTACATAATGTTACACACGCGATCGCACAACAAACCGACGGCGTCGTAACTGTGAACTCGAATTAAACTCGTTCGATTTTATTCAAAATGACACGTATTGACCGGCGTCACTCGACTTTTTGATCGATGACCGTCGAAGGGTTGACTACTAGCAATTACATCGAACTCTTACCCTTTTGTGTGTGTGTGTGTGTGTGAAAAAAAATTAAAATCTTTTTTTTTAAGTGGATAATAATTGAAACAAGTTTGATTTAAATAATTATTTTAATATTTATTGCTCGATTTATAAATTGTTTTTGAGATTCATATATATCTACATTTATTTACATTCATAGTAATATTTTAATTATATTATACATAATTTAATAAAAATGAATAAGAAATATATTATATATATATATTTTTATACAATATTTTTCATCACATCTATTCATTTAAATTATAAATATATTGATATTTTTTTTTATTATATATATATAATACAAGAAAAACTCACCGATAAAACAATTATAGTTAAAATTAAATATCAAAAATTTTGAACAATTACTTATTAAAAATTGAACATATTTTAATGAAGAATATTAAAAAAAAAGAAATATGTTAATATTTAAAAATCGATGTTTACTTGAAATTTGTGAATTTCTTAAATTACATCACATATTGAATTGCTACAGTTGCGTTGTTTGATTTAAAAATTATTGCTCACGAGAGAAATTATTGCTACAAAATCACACTGAATTTTTATTAAAAAAATTCGATCAAATTCAACCATCTTGTATTTAATTTCAATATTTTTATGATAACAATTTACAGGTTTGTGATTACTTTTTGTCTTAAATTTCACTTCATTGACGATTGACAGTTCTGGACCTAAATTATTAAAATTAGACAAAAGTATTCAAAATAATTTTCTCAAAATCATATTGCGAGAATCACCCTTTGACATCTAAATAAATTTTAATATTTTATGGTAAATAATGATATAAAAACAAGATGAATGAATTTAAATATTATTTTGATTTTTAATGCAAAAAGCGTTAGACGTTTAATCGAAATTTAACTTTGATGTCTTTGAAAACCTCTAGAATTCGCAGCAGCCGCAGCCGCAGCGGCCGCAGCAGCAGCGGCTTGTTGTCCCAATTGACTCAATCTGGTCATGGCGCTGAAGCCTCCCATATTATCAAACCTTCCTTGACCGTTCAAAATGACCCCGGAACTAGAATTCAACTTGTTCGATGTTCCAGGTGTTGCCAAGAAAGCCGACGTTTGCGACGTCATCAATGGTGAACCTTGAACGGTGTTCGTCTGATTTCTGTCCGACGGAAACTGATTAAAATTGGAGTTGAACGGGATGCCGTTTTGCTTTTCCAGCTGGTGATGCTGAGTTCTCACAGCAAATCTATTTACATGTACAGGAATCGGTACGACGATTTTTGTCGCGTTTGAATTCGATTTTCCGCCATTTGAAGAATGACTTCCCGAGGCTAAACCAGCTTTCACCCTTTTCCATTTTGCTCGGCGATTTTGAAACCATATTTTCACCTGTAAATTTTCAATAAACATCATATATTATTTTCGGATGACAAAATTTGATATTCTTACCTAAATAAAAAAAATATTAAATTCAAAGAGATTATTGATTATTTCATAAAAACATAATTTGTAAAATATATAAATATAATTGTATTGAAATGTTATTTTTAAATTCTAGTGTTATTAGATATAAATATCTTACTTGGACTTCGCTTAGTTTCAGTGCAGTGGCTATTTGACTTCTTTCAGTAAGGCTCAGGTACTTTTTGGCATGAAATTCTCTCTCTAACTCCAAAAGCTGTTCACTGGTGAAAGCTGTTCTTCTTCTTCTAGCTCTTCCACTTCCTCCGCCGCCTCCTCCACCGGCACTTCCTCCTCCACCTTCAGAAGAAGAATCACCTCCCTCTGTAATAAATCAAATTCTATCTTTCTACATCTATTTGGGAATATAAATCTAATTAAATATATATTTGAATTATGAAGAACAATATTATTCCATTTTATAAAATAAAAAAATATTTGAAAATTGAATTTATTAAAATAAAAAAATATTTTTTTTTACTATTACTTCTAATATATTTTCTAACACCATAATTTAGTATGAAAAAAGAAAAAGTATTTAAATTCATTGGTCGTCTTTTCAGGCATCATTACGCCCCCTTTCTCGGTCCCCTTCTTGTCCACATGCAAGAGGAGGGTTGGGGGGGTGGTAAGCACTTTTTCCGCTGACGTTGACATCGACTTTTTATGGGCAGCAATCCGTTTTTATGTGCTCCAGGAGCCGCCCATCGGACAATTGTTTAGCCAACCCCGAAAAACCAAAAAGAAATCACACACACACACACACACACACACACACACACATACATACTTACACACGATTTTTTAAGAGAGAACAAAAATTGAAAAACACGTTATTTAAAAAAAAATATTTTTTTCACTTCTTTTATAAATTAATAACATTTTTGAAAAATCGTTTTTCATATAATATATAAAAAAAATACAAAATATAATACAAATTTAGTATTTTTCATATAACAAATATTTTGTTAAATATAGCATAATTATCATAGAAAAAAATCATTAAAATCAAACTAAACTAATTCAAAAATATTTTATATTCTATGTAAATTATGTTAAAACGTCTATTAATTCATTACAATTGATTTTATATGTTTGAAAAATAGAATTTCTTTAATACTGAATCACAACCAATAACATTTCCGTTATAATATATTGTTAATCATGTAAAGTACACATTTTAGAAAATGAATTCTTGTCAATCGTTTAGCACAAATATATTATAGATTTAGTACTAGAAAAATAGCACAAGATTGATTGACAGTGACTACAAATGTAATATATTTATTAAAGTAACACAATGTGGCAATTAACATTAGAAATTATTTTCCGTAATAATTTACAATACTAAGCAAAGCTTTGCTCATTTTTTTTTCTTATTAATGACAAAAATTTTTAATAAATAATGTATATGCCAATAGGAATAATACTTCAAACCTTATGATCTGTTGTATTTAATTAAAAAAGCAAATAAATTTATACCGTTTTAAATAATATTATAATTATTATAGTGGCATTAAAAATATTTTAACACTTGCTAAATTTATAATCATTTTGTAAATATAATCAAATATGCAAAAAAAATATAATTGTAACTAAAACCAATATTATTTTGCCCCTGGTTGATGTTTCTTTGAAATGCATTGCCTTGATTCTAATAAATATTTCTGTTTAATCCTCATTCATATTAACACACACTTGTATTTATGTGTTATTATAATATACTTTATATGTTTAAAGTCTACTTGACACATGGAAACATTTGTAAAAAGTCAATAAAAATGACATATAACCAATCTTTTTGTTAACGGCAGATGTTTCACCGCAACAAAGCGCTACAATAAAATCGATACTATTATATAAATGAGCCATTGATCGCTCTGAAAAATGAAATATATTATAAATCATGTAAAAATTACAATAATATATATATAATAAATCCAAGGATAATAATGTGCAGACTTATTTGTTGTAATTTATGAGTTTCAGTGGCACCATTATGTTAAAGGTTTTTCATGGCGTTTAGAATTTTAATGGTATAAGTAAATTCATTTTCAAATTTATATTCTATTGATTTTAATTTATCGAAATTAATATTATAAAATGGAAAAAAAATACTTATTTGATATTATCAAAATATGCTATAAAAACTATTAAATAAAAAAATATTTAATATGTTTAATATTATGTATTGCTTTTTTTTAATTCGTTTTGATTTTTTAATGTAATGGAAAATAAAATTCTGGTGCTGAAAACTTTAACAACATATTACTGTAATATATCATTTTTACAAAAATTAACTTATATTTCAAAATTAATTATGAAAAATAATAATATTTTTTTTCAACTGGAAAATATTTTGAAAATACATAAATATGAAATATTACGGATTCTATTCATATTTTTCCGTGTCAATTCCGCACCATTTCATTTCCAATGGCTGTTATATGGAAATTTTATTTTCAAATTGGAAAATTCATATTTCTCCGTCATTTCCAATTGAAATGTGAAATATATAAATTATACATTATTCCATATGTAATATTTAAAACTAACTTTATTTTTTATTAATTATATGAGATAATCTAAAAAAACAGCAAATTTTAAAAATAAATCCATAAACTTAAAACTTACAGAAATATATTTAATTTTACAAAATCCAGAAAATTATATTCCTTATATATTATTGTTATTTGTGAATTAACATTTTGGGACATATATTTTTTTAATTGATTTTTTTTTCATTTTTTACCACTGAACTTCATATTTTTTTATTGTAATTAATAATATAATATTATACAACAAAGTTAAAATGCATTTTAAAATATATTTTATTTAACAATCGGTCTCTTCAAATATTAACCATTTTTAAAATTTTCATTTTGATCTCAATATATCTTTCATGCAAAAATTTTAAAAATAAGACAAACCTTCATTTTGAATTTTAATGATACAAAAAAAAATATTATTTATACAAAAAATACTTTTAATCGTATATGCGACTAAAACATTATTAAAAAAATCATATAATTTCGTTTAACATTATATTTTTTTCTTTCATAACCAAAATTTGAATTAAGAGTATACTAATATATAAAATTGACAACATATTTGTCAATAATTTGAAAATGTTTATTATCATTAAGCCACAACAATTTCGTTTGTTGAAATATTTAGTTAAAAATGTGTTATTTCAATATTAATTACTTAAAACATTATTAATTTGTTTATTTAGTAATTCTAAAATAATTTTATATATCTAAAAAAAATTGAATGTAATTTAATAAAACCTTAAAAACTAATACTTATTCATATGAAATTAAAAAAAATTGACAACATTAACTTCTTTTATATTTTTATAAACGATCCTATTATTGTTACGTCCCCAAGGGTGGGGTTTCTAGGATAGAAAATGATACACTCCTATAATATATATATATATATATATATATATATATATATATATATATATATATATATATATATATATATATATGTCTTACCAATGAAGGTTTATTACCGGCAGGTATTACAATAATCGGCAACGAAATATAAGTACAAATTAAAGATTACACACAAATAATAGAGACAATGGAATACAAACATCAACAGTAACAAGAACAATTAAGAATAATCAGATATACAATAAGAGACACAACATAAATCACTAAATCAGAGATACGATAAGTTAATAATCTCCAAACCGCTGACCTGAACGTTCCTTCGTCTAACAGTCGTTCCTCTGAAGGGTTCCAATGTTGTTGTCAGTCCTTCCGTCAAAATATACACAACTTTGTCCCTTACACTGGAAGACTCTCCAAGCTGCTGACCTGGACACCGTAGGCTTTTTCTACAAAACGGAGCCTAAACTTCTCCGAGCAAAGATAGCTCAAGAACGAAGCTCATCTGGAATTCGCCGAGCATAGCTTGCTCAAGATCTTTTTTATAGGTGATCGTTCGTCAATCCTTATCGGGCTCGACCAATTATAAAACGGTAACGCTCTTCCAACATGGGAAATTCCGTCTACGATGTCGTCGCGTGATTAACTTCGTCGCTTGGATTTTCCAAACTCATTAACATTATCGCACCCCATCTTATTTTATCTTTTATAAAGAAAAAAGTTTTTTTCATAAGCTTATCTTTAGATTTAACTAAATGCCGATTACCTGCAGTAATTATAATTATTGCATTGCATTATTTCCCCCATGGTCGTAACATTGTATTAGAATATATTTTTTAAATATAATAATTATTATATTTAATATTAATTGCAATAAAAATTAAATCTATATAGAATATAATTATTATTTTTATATAAAATATGATAATTACCTTGTGCATTTTTTCCACTGGTAAGATCCTGAGCTTCGGAAGTACTACAACAACTGAGGCTCACTTCACTACCACTATCACTATCTCGGTCACTACCACAAATACTAACATCATCCCCTTCATCATTTTCAGCAGAAAAACTATTGTTCACCAGTCTGTCTTTTAATTTATCATCATATATACCGTCACCCCTGCGAACGACTTCCGAAACCTCATCGTCATTCTTCATATGACAATCTTCAACATAGTTCTCGTCCTCGACCACCTCGTCTACTAGTGGTTTTCGAATAGCACCTTCGAATCCATCCGGATGATGAAGATTAAAAAAGTTATGCAACGGATTAAACCAAGTATTCGCATATAAATTTAACGGAAAATTTCCAGACATCGCATTCTGATGATGTTGAAAAAACTGTTGACAATTCAACGGATTCAAATACTGTTGCATCTTCATCAATTCTCTGATCCTTGACAATTCCGCTTCGTCTTCGGGATTAGACAACTGTCTAAAGTCATCATTTTTACCAATATTGACCGCGTTTTTTCTAGTCGTTTTATCGGGAGTGCCTATAATTGATTCTATAGAAAACGGCTTCGGAACTTTCAGAGTATTCGAAGACATTTTAGGCATTGTCAAAACGAGTCCATAATCGGAATTTTGATCGTTCGTAGAGAAATTTTCGTCGTTGATCGGCGTCGGTATGCGAATTTTTTGAGGCTGTTCGGGGTCGTTCTTTATAGGTGACACTTTTTCACTTAATGTTTCCATTTTTAACGATTGCTATCATAACACCATATTGACAAAAAAAATTATACTAAATATATATTATTGCGTATAAAATCCGAAAAATTAAAAAAAAAACTTTTTTTGTATTTTATCGACAATTATTATTTATAATATAAATATTCGTTTTAATAATTTTATAACGTTTTTTTAACATATAAGATAGACGTTTAATATAAAATATACGTATGTATAAACGAGGAACATGTGTTCGAGTGTTACTTAGTTCGCGGTCGCAACACAACTAACAAGTAAACGCTCTCGCTATGGATAGAATAAGCGTGACGTAAAAACATGGCTGACTATATTACGATTATAAAAATTCATAGTTAAAAAAAAATACTTGTATACATCGAATTCGATCCTGGTATACATAAATTTTGTGGAATATAAAATAATAGGAATTGTCAATTTTTATTAATCAATTATTTCATTGCAAAATTAATTTCAACAATATATAATAAATATAAACAATTTTACGTATAATTTAATATTTTTTCATTCTGTTTTTAAAAATGTATACAAACGAATTTTTTTTCATTATTTTATAATTTTATAATATTAGACAAAATATTTAGTTTGCTTATCAGATATAAACTAATTCATATTTCTTATATTAAATGCATCATATTTAATTTTACAAAAACTAGTTCAAAGTATCATTTGTTAGATATTTAAATTGAATACGAAAATTAATTGTTTCATATAATTTATTAATCAGATTAAAATTTAATTTTTAATAGATTTTGATAAGTGATTTCTTTTCATTTGTAATCAATTACTACTATTTTAAATATTATTTATATAGAAAAAACTGCATTTTAATTTTTAATATCTTGTTGGAATAATATGTAAAAGGAGAATTAACGAATGTAATATATTTATATTTTTTTTGTTTTATACAAAATTTATAGAAAAATAAAAAATATATATTATCGATTTCCTATATATATTATTAAATATTCAGTAATATTTTTAAAATATTTTAATTGAACATTATATACAAAAAATCGATCATCTCAAATAATACATATAAAAATCATAGTAAAAAAGCAGATTTTCAGAATAAGACCAAAAAAATATATAAATAAAAAATATACTTATAACAATTATTTCAACATTAAATATTCATCCTTTTGAACTTGATTGTTTAATTTGCGCAAAGTTCATTCGTTCCGAACATCGACAAATATCGTCGCACTCTTCTAATTTGCGCCGTAAACGACATATTAAAAAGGGATAAAGATATCGCTTGTGTTTTGTTTGGGGCGTGATTCGTCGCGAGAGCTTTGTTAGCTCACGCCCACTTGTCTCCGATTGGTCGAACGTTTATACCGAATAAAAAGGTGGAATCTATTTTCATAATTCGTACATCGACAATTATCCCAATTTATTAGACTAATTTCGTTTTAAGTCGACATATTGTTTTTTTCATCATATATATATATATATATATATATATATATATATATATATATATATATATATTACATAAATATTTAAATCTATTATAATTAAAAATAATATAGTTAATATAAAAGTTAACATTTATTTTTTTATGTAAAAATTTTATTAAAAAATAATATATTACCTTTTTTATAATTTTCCAGTATTGAAATTATCAAATGAAACTATTTATTTTTTGAAATCTCAATAAAATTAGAAATTGGCAATTTTAATTCTTTTTTTTTGAATGAATATAATAAATTATTTTAAATATTATATAAAATTCTAAAAATAACTTGTAATTCGTGAAACAATTCGAGCAATTTTAAGTTAAAAACAAAATGAAACCGCAAGAATATAACGAGAGGGTAACAATGACAAAGATACAAGGGGCGTTATCTCGAATTCTACATTTTCGTGTGATTTATATTGCTCTCGGGAAAATTTATTATACATTCCATTTAGGCTATTTTTGACAGTTTTTTTTATTCATGGCTTTTTTACAGGGATGAATTAGGATTCTATATAAAAGAAGTAAATTAAAACGTTTTCATCGTTAAAAATCGAAAGCTTTGATAGTGTAAATCTATTTTTTTTCTATTACTCATGTAATTCATTTATTTTATTATGTGTACAATATTTTAAGAAATATTATATGACATTTTATAACAATTTATATAGCTTTATAAGTTGTTATATAAGGAATATTATTATTATATTTTAATAAATTAATATATGACCTTTCATTACATATTATAAGAATTTATGTAAACTAGACTAAATATCCTTTAATTTTTGTTTATTAACAATAATGTATATATCTGCACTTATAAATATATAAAATATCAATACTATATAATAAATACTAAAATTTGTTGAAACATAAATTTTATTCAAAAATTCATTCCATTTTCAAAATTCCAATAATATTTGAAAAACTTCTTTCTATAACCGTCAAAATTAAATATAAAATCCCAATTAAAAATTAAATATACTAATAAATAAACGTTAGAAAGATAGATATTATTTAAGCGATATTCTTTACCGATAACACATATATGGCAATTACGCTCGCATTAAGAACGTTGTCGCAATTTATCCACTTTTCATTGAGCGGTTGCGCAATCACGAGACCGAAACGACAGTCGCCATCTTCTTCAAACATGGCGCGCTAGAATGAGACGCCATCTTGAAGCTTTATACCTCATCCCTCTCGGCGCCCGTCCACCACACGCCTAGCCTCTCCTCCCCCTTTCCACCTCCCCATTCGACAAAAGCGGCAATTACCGTTTGTAATTTGAGGGCGAGTTCTTCGCGTTTCGCTAATGTGTTTTGGCTGCGATTTCGGGATTCGCCCGCATTAAACTCGGTAATGGCCGTCGTTAAGCTACAAATTATTTATGACGACGACGTCATAAAATAATTTATGACGACGGCACGCCTAATTGTGTGTCGTCTTCGTGTGCTTTATGGTGTGGAATCGTGCGCGATTTCGTGCGTCGACTCGTCTGAGTCGTGATAGTCGATTCGAATTATTTATGCGTTCGTCGTTGTCGTCGACGCATATATTAATTTTAACATAAAAAATTGGCGGTTAATATTAAAAAAAAACACCATGTCCATGTATCGTCTTAGGATGTATATGGTAAAATTTACAATTTTAAATCCGCCGCTAAGACGCTAAAGCGTATGCATTTGAATGATTTCCTGGAATCGGTTATATTTATTTGTAGCACGGATAGAATTTTATTCCAAAATAAAACGAACAAATCTGAAGAATAAATAATAGAGTTGTTTATTATATATATGTATAAAGAAAAGAAATATTGCAATAAAATAAAAACATTTATTTTAATTTGAGAATACAGACGACATTCATATTTGAAACCCTTAAATATAACTGATAAATAAATTGATAATTGGTATATCAATTTTTCCGGAATAAAAAAAATAAATTTCCAACAAAAATAAAACTATTTTTAAAATATTAATAACAAAAATTAATTTCATTTAAATTTAATTAATGTTATTAAGAAACGTAACTCTTTGATTGAATATTATTAAAATAATCGAAAAAAAATACTCGACTGATTTACATATTATTATTGATACAAATGATAATTAAATGATTAAGTTATTTATATATTTCGAATTGATCAAGTCGTCACTATTTCGGTCTACATAATAAATTGATATTACAAATTCACTTTTTCTTCTAATTTGAAGTTTACTTTTGAATATAATGAAATTTTTAAAATCCAGTCATAAATAAGGAAATATATACAACACCAAATATATGTGGAAAGTATACATTTAAATTAAAAAAAGGATTATCACTTTCTAATATCGAATTTTTTTTAACCAAATTGCACAATATTTTTATTCGACATCAAAAGGTATAGTCGACAAAAATTACCATCTATAAACGCTTAACACGAATTCCGATTTTACGAACAAATTACGCTGAATTTCAAAACAAAAAGCGAATTGTAGCAAATCGTAAAATGACAAAATATCGATTTCATTACAAATGTAACGATTACAATTGTCCACCAGTACACATGCACACACCGATAATTGTATAAACGAAGAAAGGAAAAAAAAAGACGATTTGTCCATAATTAAAGGCATGTTAGTTGGGTGGTGGTGTGTGGGCGGAGTCGGAACGGTCGTTAGCGTTCCTAATTCGCGTCCCGTTATACCTACACACATAAATGCATGCTTATATATATATATATATATATATATATATATATATATATATATATATATATATATATATGGTACGTGCGAGTGTTTGTGCAAAATAACGAATAACGCGGCTAACGACTCAATTAGCTGCGACGACCGAAACCGTCACTCCACACTTTTACACGCTAATCCGTGTCGCTATTTCCAACTTGTGTATATATAATAACGGCCCGTGCTGTATAAGCGGCTCGTCTGTCGTATATATTGTGCGCGTTTCACGGGTCAGGATTCTGATTTCAAAGTTTCGTTTATACCATACGTACGTACGTTGTAAAAACAAAAAAAAAATGGAAACATGTAAATAAAATAATTATTTGTAAAGAATTCGTTTGAAACGCGACACTCGATCTAGAGCTATCGACTCGTTTATCAATTATGGAAAATTTTATTGAAAAAAAAATGTCGATATTATATTCATTTACAAATAAAAATTAAAAAAGATTTATTATAATGAAATTTTTACAAAAAAAAAAAAACAATTAAATCAATAATACATTTTTCTTTACATAAATCGTAATTTTTTCAAAATTTGTAAGGATAAAATTTATTGAATAATTATTATTCTAATTGGACTGAAAAAAATACATTATTTTTTAATTAATTATATTAAAAATAATTTTATAATACAGTTTCATATTCTTATATATAAGAATAAACTGAATCGGTTGTAATAATTTTAAATATATATATATAGTGAGGCATATATGAGTTGAGAAAAAAAATATTAATGAAGCGAATACGAGCTTTATAGTAAAAATCTTTTTTTTTCAGATTCATCAAAATACTATATATGTGAATCGATATATTTTTATGGTGCATTATAATATACATAATTAATTTTTTGTTGATCAATATAAAATTTATGAAAAATTTATATATATGTTTAATAATTTTAATATGTTTTCAATATCTAATTTACAAAATTCTCTCGTTAAGTGCCATGATAACATAGTTGCACAGATTGGGCACAGACTATATAGTCTTTCCGAGCATTCGGCTTATTCATCGCAATCGCACTTTAGCTGTGTTTAATTACCCATTTGCATATGTCAAAGTGTCATCCGTGAGAATTAATGCGGCAGTCTGGTCTTAAATTTTTATGTCTCAATTTCGCCTCAGTTAATGCACCGGTGCCAGCTCAGTTTCAATTAGATACGTCAATTTTAATAGAGCCATCATATATTATACATAAAATAATATTCGTTATTAATATTGTTATTATTAAAATTCAATATGATTTAAGATTTATAACGGACGCTATATAGCATCTTGTGTAATTTAATTTAGTGACTCGTGTACGTATAATAAATCGTATTAAACGACAATAATAGTGCTCGAATCGATTAAGTCTCCCGGTGGGGTGAAAACGGGAGTTTTAGGGATGAGATGGTGTTTCCAAATTTAGGGTCGGGGTTCGAACCGGTTCTAGTGGTTGATTTCGCGGTGGTCACGGTGCGATTCTTTCGCTCGTTTCTTCAGACAAAATTTATTGGGGTCGTTGATGGCGGTTGAGCTCTTCGTCGTCGCCGTCTTCGGAGACATCGGCTTATTCACGCCCCTCGCCACCCTCGTGGACTTTTCCTCGTAAGTAATGTGGAAATAGTGAATTTTCTCATCTTCTCCCCGTACGTCGTCAGGGGGGGTGTGTGGGGTGGTTTTCATTTCTCATATATTCGTTTTGCTTTATCTCGTGTCATTTGTCTGGCGACGCATGAAAAAATCGTCTACTCGTCTAAGTGACTGCTCATAAGAACGAAGATCTCGCAGTCAACAGGGCCGTACTGGTTTTATTAATTATCGTGTTTATTAGACATGTCTTTTGAAATTTACGATCCCCTTTTTTTTTGATGCTGTCGTTTGGCTGGAATTTTAAAATTAATTAATCTCGCTTAATACCAGTTTCAACTGTATCTTAAAATAAATAAATCTCTATTTGATGTATACGTAAAAAATCGCTTTTAATTTTTATTTTATTTCTTTTATAAAATATTATTAATGTGAGCTTCACAAGCAATATGTCATTTTTTCTGAATAAAATAATCTTTATAAGATACATAATGAAATAAATCTCAAAAAAAGTTCGAGCACATATAGAATTATATATATATATATATATATATATATATATATATATATATATATATATATATATATATATATTATAAAAATAATTAATATAATTTGAGCTAAAATAAGAATGAATATTTTTGGCGGTCGCGTAACGGTGCTGGTTTATTGATCTGGTTAATCCGACTGGGCAACCACTTAGCTCGGTATTCTACGCTCCTTGAACCCCCTAAAGGGGGCGGAGCTCTACTTGGAAAGACTGAGACGACACCCACAAAACATCGACTCATACAAGCCATCAGCGGCACACTGGAACGGAATTGATTTCGTTAACGAGACAACGACGATATTAATTGGACTATGACATTGACAATGGCGAACAAAAACTTATTCCCATTCTTTAACGAAATGTTTCATGTGTCGTTTTAATATTATATTTCGAATTATTTCACGTTATTCATTTTGCACGCTGATTTCATTTTATTTAAAAATATAAATACTGATGAAAAAAAATCAAAATTTATTCAATAGTTTAATTTCTAAAAAAAGTATTTCAAGAATTTTTTCCATTTACTCTTATATAGAATAAAAGTTTTCCAATTTTGTTGGAAAACAACTTTGTTGTTCTTGTATGGTGTGATTTTTTTGGGTTTTTAATATATGAAATGTATATATTTTGACATAAATGTAGAAATTTAAGTTTTTTGAAGCATAAACATAGTCTCCGTGATAGACCATCGATGAAAAATGGCCTTTACAACCAAAAAGATTCTATTCCCCAAATTAAAACTATTGAAGCTTTGAAATACCTTTAGATCATAATTTTCTAATTACTGTCTCAACTATTACGTTCTTTGACTTCTTCTGAAAATATACCAAAATTTTATAAAACCGTTTAAGTCCAATTAGAAACACTAATTTTAATATGAATCTCATAAATATTGTTATAATTAATTAACTCTTTATCAACTCAATTTTTTCTTTGAGAAACATGATTTAAATAAAATGTATCCGTGTCGAAATACTATAAATTATAACACGGTCTAATTATTATTCTATAACGAGACATCGTCTAATATAATTGCATTGTGACGATTAAACAGACCGTTTTTTTTTTAGCGTCTCATGGTTAGGTTCACTGATTTATTAGATAATGGCGAATGCTTATGGGTCGTTACGACGACAATCTTGCCGAAAGGCATGCGGTTTGATGAGCAATCGTTACGGATAATTGAGGATTGATTCCTGGAACGATGTTAATTCCTGAGACCTGCGTCGCCGTGACAAAAGACCAGGGCTAATTTGTGAACGATTGTCGGCGTTGACACGTTCAAAACACGTGCCAAATTGTCAACATTTATGACATTAAGTGTGGCATTTGAAAATTTTCGCCCGTTCATTAATAGACATGTATCTCAATGGATCTTCAAATGCAGAGATCAATGCGATAATTTATGCATATGTGGGCATTAGATCAAGAATCTGATACGAATATGGATTGACTAGATTCATATCTGAAAATAACAACTTCGCTCTATATAGATTTTTGATTATGTCATTAATATTATTTATTATTTTCCATTGTATAAATGATAATACCTATAACATATACAATAAAAATATATGTATTTTTTTTTATATTTTTGAATTACCTATAGGAATATAATATGATACTTTTGTAAATAAAACTTTCACTATAATTTTTGGAACATTTGTTCCACTTTCAGATTTTAGAAGACCAATTTAAAATATTCAATCTATAATTAATGAAATATTAATCCTATTTAAAAAATATTGTAAGTAAAATTAATAATTTAATTTTTTTATAAAACAAAAAATATATTACAAAAATACAGTAAAAATTTTACGCAAATTAGTTATATGTATTTCAAAAGAAAAATCAAAGTTTGTGAAAACAAAACATCACAAATAGTGTCGAAACAATTTTCAACATCAGCACAATAAAACAGTAATTAATCAAAAAACGCGCCAAGAAAAACAATAAAATAATTTCGCGAAACACATTTTCAAACTACAAGAATTATATATATAAATATATATAAATTTTTGCAACTCAAAAAATTACGCACTAATAACTCTGATGAAAAATCAACAAACAAATAAATCATTCGCAATATATCATCTTTTCGGTTGAAAAAAAAACAACACCAAACCGAGACGATTCATAATTGCTTAGAATATTATTTCGTTTTTTCGAAGAAAAAAGTATATATTTATTTTTGTGGTTTTAAATAAATTATAAATCGCCAACCTCGTTTTTTTTCTTCATATATATATATATATATATATATATATATATATATATATATATATATATATATATATATATATATATAAATTCGTAATGCGTTGGAAATAAACGCTTCATTAAATTTAAGTTATTTCATCCAGAGTTTATTGAGCGTTCGTTCGAAATCGTTTTCTATTATAAAATGCAGACACGATTTAATACTTCCTTAAGGCTGTAATTACTTCGGAATAACAAATAGAGGACATATTTTATTTTAATATATTATATATTTTATGACTTATTTATGCTCGATGTTGGGTACAAATCTTTCATTTGCAATTATTATAATATTATTGTATATTTTTTTTATATAATTACTTCCATCATAATGAAGCAGATATAACAGTAGATCATTATATATATATATATTTATTAATATAAAGTATCATTTTTTTTTAAATAGCCATACTCTTAGATTCGAAAAAAGTCTTTAATAGATAATTTTATAAAACATATGCATTCGTCAGTCGACGATTTAATTGCTAACATTTGTCAGACATATACACTTAACTGTCATCAAGAAATAATCAAGTTTTGACTAATGAAAATATGAATTATGACCACAAAACATGATCGTCGCACCGACGGCAACATACTGCTACAACTCTTAACATAATAATGTTAAAATATTATTTATACAAATCAAAAAAATGATTTGTGACTGAAATTTAAAAATTCGTATGAAAAACTAGAACTGTAATATTATTTTAAATGACAAAAAAATTCAATGATATTTAACGATCACTGAACATTTTATAATATAAATATAATGTTTTATTAATATTTTCATTGATATTTTTGCACTTTAAACTCAATAACATACTTATTTGAAATAAATTTAAATATATATATATATATATATATATATATATATATATATATATATATATATATATATATATATACTTGTTTCATATATAAAATTAAGTCGATATTAAACCTGAAATTTTTATGCATTAAATATAAATCATTATTTTCTTTTTAATGAAATTTCATTACATCAATTACTATTATGCAACTCAATAATTATTTGTTGATTTGAAATTAGTTTTTCGTCTGAAAATTGCCAATATTGAATATATGAACATATATATTGTTATTCATTAAACACAATAATTATTCATTTGAACACGTATAAAGAATATTCACCTCTAAAACGAAATGTCAAAATTATTCCAGTCAGATCCGATTATACTGTTAATTTATTAAATACGTTACTAATAAGTGATATAAAACATTTTGAAAAAAAACTACAAATTATAATATCGTATAAAATATTGTATTAACGATATAATTGATATTTTTGTGGGGATGCATAGTAGTGATTTGTAGCATTTGTAACGTTTAGCTAACCAGCATCAGACATCTGGTCATAAATCCCGTTTGCGGTCATTCAGAACGCAAAGGAAATTGTTTCAGCGTCTTCACACGTGTTTAAAAACGATCTCGAATATAGTATACACACACACACACACATATATATATATATATATTTTTTTTTTCATCCTCATCGTTCGTTTATTTTCATTTATTTTCGTTGTCGCGTCTTGTCTTGTCTGTTTAGCGCGAAAAAATAATTTGTTCGACGTGTCGCGTTACGTATACACACACACACACACACATGCACGGCTGAAAAATCGAGCTGAATCATGTCGTTTCTTTTGAAACGAGCCCGGTTTTCCATTTGAGTCTGAAAAAAAAATGCGCACGAATATTTTCAGCGGCCACCTATATGGACGGCAAAACGGTCAAAAAATCGCATACGCCATAAAGACGATGGCGTAAAGCCGCAGTCACACGTTCGCAATGTGTGACGATTGAAAAGTCGTGTGAGAAGTAAAACATTTTTTTTTAATATTTTTCTTTGATGTATAACCGCATATGTTATATAAAAAAAATAAATTATTATTTAATTGTTTTTCTTAATATTTCGATTACAGGAAATAATATATATTTTTTATATGCATATTTATTATAATTTTATAAATACATTAATCAATTTAATTTTAGTAACTTTCTATATAAAACTCATTTTTCACTTCTGCAAAATTGTGTGTAAAAGAAATCATTAAATACTTATTTTCACAAAATAAAAAAAAATTCTTTCTAACCTTCCTTTTTGAAATCATTTTAAAGTTCCGAAGTTGTATTTGAAAATATCTGACCAAATTACATAAAAAAACAATCTTATTCAAAGCTTTAGTGATGTATGAAAAACTTTCGTATATAATATATAATATTTTTCTTATATATAAACAATTTCAAATAACAATAATATAAAATTAACAATCAATGATCATAAAATGACACAGTGTAATTATATTAACGATATAATATAACTCAACATCTTCATAACAATATTAACGTCGTAAAGTATTCCGCTTTATCTACAAATGAAAACTTGAACTTGAACAATGAAAACAGCTCGTAAACATTTGAGGTGA
Source organism: Leptonema lineaticorne (assembly GCA_024500535.1). Classification (NCBI taxonomy): domain Eukaryota; kingdom Metazoa; phylum Arthropoda; class Insecta; order Trichoptera; family Hydropsychidae; genus Leptonema; species Leptonema lineaticorne. Next base: position 9,767,380 of record JANIJI010000006.1, on the reverse strand, counting down.
CAACATCTGGCTCTAACAAATTAAAAGACAATTCTCTCTCTCTCTCTCTTTCTCTCTCTTTCACCAGAAATAACCATAACGGCAATAGTATCAATCGAATAAGAAAAAAGGACGAGAACGACGACGAAGAGTCGAAGCAGCATCAGACGAGTGAAAACGGCCTGAAATCCCTTTGAATCGGTGCTAAGATATTTTCCGGTCGATATCCGACTCGACACGCTCGGCTACATGCTCCGTAACTAACGGCCTCCGTTTCCAACTCCAAAACGAGATAAAAGGACTTCAATAAGAAAGACAATGTGAGTGTGTATGTGTGTGTGTGTGTGTGACAGCGTAAATTTAAAAATATGCGAGTACACGTGTGCGTAATGAGTTTTTGGAAAAAAAGTGTTAACGATTATATTTATCATAATTTTCTAATTAGTTTTGTACGATTGAAAAAAAATGTATAATTTTGATGTAAATTTATAGATAAAATTTTATATATCAATTTAAAGTATAATATTTATGGTTTACTACGCTGAAAAATTGGTTATAAGTTTATTAAAATTAAATAATGCTATATCACGAAATATACTATACTATTTTTCTATGAAAAATTAGTTGTGATGTTAATCACAACTAGTGAAATATTAAATTATCATTAAAATTATAATATTTCATAAACCAACAATATCTTAAAGTTGAATAATGTTGATAATTTGTATCCAAAAAAAAAGTTAAACCGGCAATTTGTAATTCTAGGAACTGTGATTCAATATTTATACAACTTGTATTATTAATTTAATAAAAATTTAATTTTTTAAACATCAAAATCAAAAATTTTTTTACAGCTATACAAGTGTTTAATTATTACAATTAGAAAAAAATATCAAAATTCTTTTTAAATCATCAATATATGCACATTCTGAAAATATTTTTCATGATAAACTTATATGCGAATTATGTGTAAAATTATTACAAATTTATTTAAAAAAATAATAATAATAAACTGCGTTACGCACAAACTTAATTATAACAAAACGACAACCGTTTAAATCGAAACGTTCCGTTTTAGCAACACGTCATTTCTTCTGACAGCCGACGTCAAACCGCCATTAGTACTCTCCATCGGGAGTTCGAAACCCCCCCATATTATATTATTATATTATATATCATATGCGAGAGAAAAAAAAAAAAAAAAAATATATATATATATATATATATATATATATATATTCTCGTATTTTATCGTGTACAAAATTCGTATATTTCATTCATTCTATTGTGATTCAAATAAAAACTGTCAACTAAGCCAAGATTTGATTGACGCGATGTTACGGTGTAACGCTCGCGGACTGCGAAAACGCGAAACAAGTGACGACGATTTGCCACACTATATATATATATATATATATATATATATATATATATATATATATATATATATATATGATGAAAATGCTCATTTGTCTAGAAATAATCGAAAACGCGTGCCGAATCGTATTTTACAGAGGGCTCAAATATTAATATTCAACGTAAAAAAAATAGTAAAAATTCGAAATAACCCTTTAGAAATTGTAATTGAATTCAATAATTAGACATTTATATATAAATAACATATAATATGTAACACTTTTGGCATAGACGAGCAATTGAAAAAAAAGTATTATATATTATATATATATACTATGTGTAGCGAAAATTGTAATTTAACGAATTATAATGCAAAAAGATCGAATATAGTATTTATAAAAAAAGATTTTTATTTCAAATCAGTATTATATATATATATATATATATATATATATATATATATATATATATATATATATATATATATATATATATATATATATATATTAACTTAAACTTGCTAATAAATATTTATAATATCGAGAAGAAAAGAAAGCGATATGAATAAAATAAATTTATTGACGATCATAATAGAAGATAATTAAGTATAATAATTAATTACATTGTATAATTTAATATTTCTATTAAGTCGATATATATATTCATATAATATAAAATAAAATTAAAAATCCCTACTAATCATATATATATATATATATATATATTTATATATATATATATATATATATATATATATATATATATATATATATATATATATATATAGTATAAGTAACATTTAATAATCGTAAAAATATGAAAATTAAAATTAAGTTAAATTGCGTGCACGGACTATTTGTATATAAGTAAATTATCCCCTCTGTTTATACTGCTATAATTTTTGATACGGCTTCGCATAGTTCCAAATCAATTTGCATTGCTTACCGAATGTCCCCTATATTATAATTTCGTCATCAAATATTCATGGGGGGGTGTGTCGATAAAAGAAAAAAAAATACGTTTCGATATTATAACAACCAATTCTCAAACCGATCGACATTTTTAATAAATATTTATTATTATTATTATTGTAATAATTTTTGATTATTTTACATATTTTAAAATAATTGAAAAAAAATCTTCCAAAAAAGAAATTTAAATATTTTAAATAATTTAGCATAAAGCAACAATTATTAATATAATGAGTTGTGAATTCGTTAATTTTCCATTACATCAAATATTTACACTTTTTTTTACATTTACAATGTATATGATTTTTTTTTGATTTGATAGAAAGAAATGGGATCATTTTTGGATTAAGATAGACAATCCAAAATTTACTAAATCATTTACTTCGTGTAATTTAACTTTTTTTTTAAATAGAAAAATTGTGTATCCTATATTCACAATTATCCTAAAATTCATTTTATATATAAAAATAGTAAAGAATCAAATTCTAACAATTAATAAAATATTTTAATAATTGAAATCGCATAGTGACAACATTTTAAAATAGACCCATTACAAAAAAAAAAAAATGAAAACGATCTAAATACAGTTTAATATGAATTTTAGCAACGCAAAGGACATTAGTGTCATAAAACGAACACGAGCCAAACTCTAATTACCCGAGTCGACACTAATTGCAATTTGATTAAAATGAATATTTTAAATGGACAACAACTAGCGTGCGCGGTCGGCATTTTGAAATATCGACGAATAATTAGAACAGTAATCACAGGTTAACCGACGGCAAACAACTGTTATGTCGGAAACGAAACAGTTTTCATCGTAAAATATAATAATAGAAAGAAAAACAAAAAGAAGAGAAAAATTATCGAATACAAACATAATCGTGGTGGGTTTTATGTTTACACACCAGCATAAACTATCCAGCATTGACCGTCAATTAAATTAAGGGGCAACGGCGATTTACCATAAATAATATAAATAATCGATACACTTGTGAACGATAATTGTCGTTTGTGCGCAGTTTTAAACATTAAACCGTTTAAAAATTACTGTTCCTTTCCGAGAATTCATAATGATAAACTATACAGGGCTGTATACGTAATAAAAATATTAAATTACTAATATGTTCAATTTATTTTAATTTTTTTTTTCAATTGATTTATTTAATTTTTACATGCTTAATACTAAGGCGACCAAAATATTTTTAACTATATTTTATTGCAACATGTTTTTCATTGAAAATAAATTAGTCGCCTTACACAAATCTGAAATGATAAATAAAAGCTGTTTTCTTAAATCTAATATTACTTAGAGCATAATGTAATACAATATAAATTTTATATTATATTTTTTTGATTGCAAAACAATATTTAAATAAAAATACAGTTTATATAAATTATAAGATTAAAATATTTTATAAGAAAATTTTGATTTCGACCCTGTTCACACACATACACACACACACACACACATATATATATATATATATATATATATATATATATATATATATATATATATTATACATACGATAGATATGTATTATTTTATTTATCATATATTATTATTAATAATATAAAAGAAATACGATGGTTGAATTTAGTCGATAATACTATTTCAGTCAGTTGCATCGTGATCAGCAATTGTGTCATATATCATAAGTGGTTTTCACTTGCAGAGGGATCCTTGGGCGTTACCAGTCAATTTATTAATGGTCAAGTGTATCTCCTGCCATTATCGAGATTTATACGAAAAGTTGACCGCATCTTTTCCGTTATTTCTTTTTTTTCTCATTTTCTTTTGATGACAACGTCGCATACAGAACTTGAACCCCGATCGTCGGTCGTTTGTTACAGAATGAGAACATCACAAATAAATGGTAATAACTTCTACGATATAAATTAATATATAATAAGATATTTTTAAGTATAGATTTCTATATATAATATTCCTGCGTGGATGTTGAAAATAATAAAAGAAAATCGAAAATAAGATTTTTTACTGTATATATTTTATAAAATTTTAACATTCAAATCAAATTCAATAGTAAGTAATATTGTACTTCAATTAATACAATTACAAAAACTAAATAATTAGTTTACTTTTTTTATATTCTAGAATTTTCGATCTAAAAAAATATATTTACAAATTTAAAGCAACTTATTTTATAAATTCAATAATATACAACTTAGAGACATCTATTGTCAAAATTTAAATCAATAAATGCTTAATGAATTTAAACCTGAATGAGTTATTCTAAATATATACAAAAACCATTTAAAATATGATATATGATCATATATCATATAATTTTATTTCATATCATTATATCCCTATATTTATTATGTTTGTATATAAAAAAATGGATCTCATATATACTCTAATGTACTTTAAATCCTAAAAAAAATATTCAAAATAATTTCAAACTACTGAATCTGTGAATTTGAGTACGTTCTTTAATTTAGATTGCTAGTATTATTACTAACGCTTGTGCATTAAAATATCAATATATGTATTTTAATAGGACTTTAAGACACAAAATAAAAACATTTAAAAGAACAGTATATGAAAGCTCTGTCCCAGTCGCTATATTCTTCAGACATAAGTCCTTCAAATTACCACATATTCTAGACTACGCAGTCAGATCTTACAGGATAGCAATTATTTACTTTTAATGAAATAATTAAAATTTGACTTCATTATGGGAATGCTTCAAAAAGTCAGAACTTTCTCGGTCAAGAAATTCATAAACTGCTTATATGAATATATTTTAAAAACAAATAAATATATTTTATTGTCACAAAAAACGCAGTCAAATTCACAGACCCAATACCTTTAAATTCCATTCTTTCGATGTAAAAAAAAATCAAAATTCGTAAACCGTTTCCAAAATTAGAACTTCTAATTTTATCCATTGGCTTAAATAATTACCTCAATTAATTATAATGATAAAATTTACTATAATAAAAGAAAAAAATAAAACTTAACAAATACGTTATATTTCGAAGTATGAACTATTAAGGAGTTAATTTTTACATTTAAAAAACAATTATTAAGCTATAAATAACAAAAAAAAATATTTTACATTAAATACATAAAATGAATTCAAATTCTACAAATATTTCTTATAAAATTTTAATAAGTCCTTATTTATAAAACAGGAATATACATAATAAGGTTTTATTTAATTGTAAAACGCCATTTTGTATAAACGATGAACAATAATTACGAATATTTTGTAAAAATACTAAATCTATTTAAATTACTTTTATATTTAAACGTGAACCAGTTAACTATAAAAATTTTATTGCTTATTTAAGGACTAATCTTACATAAATAAGAAAGGAAATAAATAAAATTTGACAATAAAACTGGAAAACAATCTATTCTCTAGAATTATAAAAAGTAAGCGAATTAAAACAGCATATCATAAATTTCATTATCTTTTACAATATTAAACAATATATAATACTGTAGTTTATGATATACTATCATAAACAAATTCAATTTTATGATGGACTAGAATTAGGAGCACCTTTAGCTAACACTGTTTTCATCGCTTGTAATAATTTTGGTAAGGAATCGATATGCTTATCAACGCATTTTACAGCACAGTGTTCAAATTTAGCTGTATATTTATCAGCCTGTAAACAAAATAAAAACAATTTATTAAAAAATTACGTACGTAATTTAAAATTTTTCAATAAATGCCTATTATTATACTTGTTCCTGTGTTGGATTTGGTTCCATAATGTCTTTAATATCATCATTGCATTGCATCACACATCTCTGTAATCTATTTTGAATTTGATTTATCTCTGTCTAAATAAAACATATGAAACTCTTACATAAATTATAATATTTCTTTAGACCATTAATTTATATATTACCTGTACATAATTATTGGCATTGGTAAGAGGTACGCTACAATTTTCAATGCACGAATGAGTTCTATCCAAACTATATGACATATTATCGCAACATTTTGCAGCACATCGGTGCATATCACCCTACGAAAGAAAAAAAGTCAAAAAACGACATTTCACAGTTTTAATATTATACTTAAAATTGTGAATATTGCAAAAAAAATGTTTATAGATAATATCCACTCACAAATATTAATTAACTATTGATTCATATATAAAATTAAATAAAATACATCTAAAACGTATAACCTATAAATGTTAAGACATGAAATAAATGTTATCCCAATAACTACACCTGCATTCTTCTGAGATGCGAGCGATCTAGTTCATCCACTAATCTAGACATTTCATGTTCCAAACGCATTTTCTGTTGTTCAACCATAATGGAATCACGTGCGAGATAACAAATCCCTACAAACAAAACCGGTTAATTGCGCAAGGCTAATGTCAAATGCAAAACAGGTTCACCAACACCCAAATATTTTACATATTACCAATATATAAATATTAAACCATTTATATATAATAATGCTTGATCTAATATTTATCTCATTAATTTTCATTTAAAATATTATATTCGTTGCACACACACACACACACACACATATATATATATATATATATATATATATATATATATATATATATATATATATATAAATTATATTCATTACAAATTTTCAATTATTCAGAGATAAAAAGAATGCAAAAATTTCAAACAATCCAATTAAAAGGTTATCAATATTATTTTAATTGTATGATTCATTTGGATATTCATAATAATCTATTTTTTATTAACTTTATAACGATAACCTCATATTTATATCAAATAACTAAACGACTATTATATCAGCAATGCTAATGAAATTCAATGTCATAAAAAATTGTAAAAATATCAATGATGAAAGTTATAAAATGATTAAGAATTTATACAAAATTAAAAAATGTAAATGTAAAAAAACATTTAGTATCAACAGGTCAAACTTTAATATGAATATGTCATTGAACGTTAACGATAACGATTTATATTAAAAATATAAGATATTACAATTCAGTTCAGTATATACTTTATCATTTTTTAAATACTAACAAAATATAATGAAATTTTATAAGAATTTTATTTTTTTTATATAAAACTATATCAGTAATGGTAATAATTTAAATGTTTTATTATATAGTTAACGCGCTTTATAAACGTATTTAACATTATTAAAAATATATTTTTGTTTTTTTTTTAACAGATAAAATGATCTGGAGAATATATACGAATATATGTCGCAGAAAAGGGAACGGGCAATATCCGGCGAAGGATAATAGAGTAACGGGAATTAGGGGATGAGATCCGGTGACGCACTTCCGTCGCGGAACGCATGCGCATTTGTGACTTCACATTTGTGGAAAAGTAAGTGACGAGTTGCGCCGCCCCCTGGCGAGGAATGACGTTAAGTGCCTCGACGGCACTCAATAACTCCAATCAAGAAGAAGCATCTTCCAGCAGCCCTGACGCCGATAACGACACTATGCCCTCCCTAACCACAGACCTTTGTACCAGGTATGATAATTTGCATGTCATCACCGCCCTTTAAGCCCTTTGAGCGCCCGTCTAACCGACGCCATTTTGTCTTTATATCAACTGTCATATGATCCGATCCCCGAGATTACTCCTCATATCTCACGATCAAACTTTTTTTTTATCACATCTATTATATCTTTGTTGACGATTCTTTCTGAATGTGCGCCGATAATATACATCGATATACGTACTAATATCGCTGTCATTTAACTATGATAAATATTTTTTTTCTCTGCAATGTTGCTGTTTCGCACCTGTTTATATCAAAAATATTTATATTTGTCAACGAAACAAAACCAATAAAAAAATACTGCACGCGAATTGCGTACGCGCACGTCCGTGCTGCCGCAATATTCATTTGGTCCTAATTTTATACAAAAACCGACCTTAACCTGTATTTTTCTATTATATGTTTTATGATATTTTTAATCTTCGGTGAGCATATTTATATTTTAAGAGATTATTAAATAAATCCACACGATAATTGATAAAATCAAAATCTTTACCGCTAATCAACTTTCACCGTTTTATTTTAGTCTGTGTTTCGTAGCAAATACGACCAAATCCTTGTTCGTTCGTTGTTGTTTAAAATTAATATATATATATATATATATATATATATATATATATATATATATTTATTTATTTATTTATTTATTTATAAACATTTTATCTCAATTATAAAGTAAAAAATCTGATTCCAAAAATGAAAAAAATTAAATTATTTTTTTTTGTCAAACATTTAAATTAGTAATTTCTATAATAATGACGTATTCAATTCAGTATTGAACTTGAATACGCCTTTCGTTTATCGATAATTAAATATTTGCCTTTTCTTTGTTCTTCGTAGTCGCATATTAAATAAACAAAGAAATTACGCGCAATAGTACTCTAAAAAAAAAAAATATCGATTTCAACACAGTGTGTTTACGTGTAATTTAGATGGCCGCGATCATTAGTTAGTTACAACTTCACGCACAACGTTTAATTATTATTTCATAAAACGAACTTGTATCGCGTTTAAAAAACAAACATTACTTATATATTGATGACATAATAAATATTTATTGGGCAAACTAGAATAACTTTTCATATTGATCGAATTATTTTTTTTTTACTATTTTAAAATTTATGCATTAAATATATATATATATATATATATATATATATATATATATATATATATATATATATATATTATTAAAAACGAGTTTTTCATTTGTCGTACATCTGTTCTGCCGTACTCTTTTATTCCTTTTACTGTTTTGTGCAACGTCAGAACAGCTGATCTCGCTTGCTTGAGAGCAGTGGAAAATTCCGTTGGCGTCGATGCGCGTCGGTGAAAGGGGGACCCTTCAATGTATTGACGTTGGCCCGACGAGCTCTTTGTGCCCCACTGTATTAGTCCGTCTACGCGTCCTATATACACGAATATAATCCAATTTAATAAAATAATAATAATAATATCGTCGTTAAAAATATTTAATCATATCGTGTAAGAACAAAAAATGCCGTTGCAAATGTCGTCAGATATCGTCGAGGCGAATTTGAGGTATACACTCGTAATACGTATATAAAGTAATGGCGATGGTTATGTCAGTTGTTGTCTAGTGACGTGTAATCTCTTTTACAATAATAATAATAATAATAAACCTTGATTGATGTCGATTCGTTTCGAACTATGCAAATTGATCGAGGCCTAGCGTTCTTTTTGTTTTTGTTGATTTCCGTTTTTTTCGAGGCCAGATGTTTCAATTGTGCGAAATATTTATTCTATTCGTCGTAAGCAACTGTCATAATTTCTGTTTTGTCATAATATTTTTTTATTATTTAAACTTTTTTTTTAATTTATTTGTAATATAATATCCTTATTTTATTGTCGTAATAAAATACAAATAATTTATACCATGATTTTGTTTACGTTGCTTAATTTTAATAACAAAAGCGACGTTTTTTTCTACATTTTATATTTATAATTTATAAAACTCATAAGGTGTATATTAATTATCATATGAAATATATTTTTGAGTCGCAGTAAAGTCAATACTAGTTTGGATAGTTTGCTATGTATTCGTATGTTACAAATATATTTTTTTTTTGCGTGCGTGTCCTTTAAATTATACGGAGCAATTGTAAATCAACAACTATAGATAAATATTATTTGAAAACATAACATATATTACAGATTAAACTTCATTTTCAATTTTAACTTTATACCTTTTATTGAATAGCTGTATTAGTTGTTTCTAAATTTGCAAAATTTTAAAACTGTATATAATAAAAACTTTATTATTCCGTCAATTATACACTTAACGCGTATATAAATGACCTTAATATAATGTAAAATAACGCAGCCTGGTTTATCGAACCTGAAGGCTAATGCGTGTTACAAAATATAAAGGTTAATTACTTTCTCCTGTTTATATATATATATATATATATATATATATATATATATATATATATATATATATATATATATATATATATATATATAATCTTTTATATCTCAATTGTGTTATAATATTTATATATGGAAAACATCAAACTCATTTGACTAAATCGATAATGTTAATCAGTTCGTTTTTATGGTGTTTATCGTTCATTGTGAATATCGACCCCTCTGTCACTGAAGCGATTATTCACTGTTATCGATCATTGTTTACAAATGGAATAAATAAATTTGAGGATTAACATTTTTCATTGCAGTTAATTTCATAGAAATTTATATTAGACTATATGACGTGTATTAAAATCAAAGAAAATTGACCAATACTCATTCATACAATGATTACACGTAAACAGATAAAGTAATAGGTATGGTATCATGCACGATTACTAGATGTCAAACCTCTTCCCTCTTGTCGTTTTTTATTTTGAATTATTGCCAATATCAATGATGTCACTGGATTGAAACTGCGTCTCAACTCACTATGGATATTCATATATATTTTTATGCAATATTTAAAAAATATTATAAATCTATGATTTATTAAAAATGAAATTAACCATTTTTAGAAATAGTTTCAGATAGATTTATTAGATAATTTAATAGATTTATTTATTATATTTCATATCGTTGAATGGTTTGATAATTTTATAGTGAGTAATAATTGTTAGAGGACTAATTTTAATATTATTAATCATTTGAATTACTTTTAAAGTTAATATTATTGTAATTTTAATTAGGTCATTAACTTTCAACGCTATTATTTACCAATCAATTCAAAACATAATTTCAAAATAAATACGTAGTCATCACTTTTCGTTAGCAAAAATTCTGCCATCACGCACACGCGCACGCGCGTGCATGTGTGTGCGTTTATGTATATATATATATATATATATATATATATATATATATATATATATATATATATATATATATAATAAATTTACATATCAAATAGTAACAAATAAATTTAAATGACATAAATCTAAATTTTGTAATATTTTTGGTGTATAAAATCAGTATATCTATTCCTCTCAAAAAATGATAAAATTATGTGGCTGCTAAAAGTAAAAAACATTACGTATTTACTTTTTCACTTTTTACTTTCTCATCAATATCTTTTCAAATAATAAATAAATAACATATTAGGAATTGAGTAGAAAAATTAATATACAAAAGCATATTTACGTAAATAATATTTATGTTTAAACTTTTTGCTTTAAAATTCCTTCATTTCTGTTCGCTCTGTTATTTGTTTAATTTTATATATAAAATATATTAAAATAAGATAATATTTAATATTAAAAAAAAGGTGTTTTGGTATAAAATCAATGTTATTTGATACATGCAGCATATCACTATATCAATATCATTAAATTATTATTTTTTATTTATAAACTCGATTAATTATGTTTTTTTGTAATTTATTTTAAATTATTGCATTAATCAATAATTTAAAACATTTTGTTGAATAATTTGCTCTGTTATTTATCTAATTGTAAAAACACATACGTCCTTCAAATATATACTTTTAATTAATACACCCATTTTAACGCAAGCAAATATTAGAATTTAAATACGAATAGAAGTTTTTTCTTCTTCGTAAATCTTGCTGAAATATTTATTGTATTTATTGAAGTCACGAAAACTGTTTCTTACATTTGACCTTTGGAATTTGAAAATCAAACATGGAGCGTTTCAATGAAAAAAGAAGCGTATTTTAGATTATTTTTAGACTTACGTGCGTTCATTTTATCGTTTGTGAATAAATAAATGTTATATTAACAAGTATTTTATTTTCAGTAAATTTATCTTGTCTTTTAAAATGCTATATAAAAATTGTAATAAAAATGCATTGATGTGTATAGATTAGAATTCTTTGAAGGGAAATATACTTCATTCGGCTATTAATATTTTATTGGTAATAGATGCATCTTCACATATTAAATAATCTTAAAAATTTATTAGAACACTATTAATTGTGTTGTTTGATATTTTACAATAAATTTAAAATTAATTACTACTATTCGCTGTTATAAAAATAATATAAGGTTATTCCATAAAATAAAATAGCTTTTTTCAATATTAACCTTTTCCTTTACTAACAATCAATCACGTGTTTTTCTTTTTTTCTCAATATACTTAAATGGATAATGAAGTCGTGTGTGTGTTTGTGTGTGTGTATGTATGTATGTATGTCTGTATATTATGTAATACATGTCGTTATTATTACCTATAATTTTATATAATTCATAAATTTATTTTTGTTTAATATTTATTGTGAAACAAAGAAAAGTCATTGATACGGTAAAATATAAATCTAATAAGTATTCTATTATCAGTATCTTAATAAAATATTTTATATTATTTATTTTATTTTAATTACACCGGATCAATGTTGCCAATTTGGTTTACAATAATAGTTTAAATCGAATTCCAAATAAATAATTGACATGCTTTATTACACTTTGTTGTATATGCATTGGCAACGAAATCGTTAAGGTACATTCACTGAAAATCTTAGATTGTTTACAAACTAAGCATATTTGTGTTTTATGTGTATATATAAATATATATATATATATATATATATATATATATATATATATATATATATATATATATATGGCATTGATGATTATGTTTTCAAGGTTTAATACTTTCACTTTGATTGATAATTACTTAAAGTATTATTTTTTGGCCGCGATTATTGACGATGATGACAATGCTACAATATCGAGAATCGTTTATAAATTGTGCCCAATGACGCATCGTGCCAAAACATCGTAAAAATTGGAAACCAGCCCGTTGGCAAAACATGTTTCACCGTTTGCTGAAATTATTACCCGGGAGAAAAGTAACAAACAATGGTGGAATTAAAAAAGCAAGGCATCAAAGCTGACTATGATGAGAGTTCAGTGCGTTATCACACTTCGTTAAGACAAGTCCTTCGTTTGCTATCGCAACACTTTTTTAATCACTTTATATTTTTTTCTTTTGAGCTGTATAAAAATTGCTTGTTTATTGGAGTTTTAAATAGAGAAGAAAGCAGTTTTGCTTTAAAATTTACCATCTTCCATCTAACATCCTACCTTTTATCTTCTAGCAAGATGTTGATGTACCAGATTGTTGGCTTCCAAGAATTCTGGTAATTTATGTCAATTTTATAATCAACTGCATTTGTTTTTAATAAAACAGTAATAAAGTTATGATTTTTTCATTATTATAAAATATGTTTTTTTTAATAAAAATCTTTATTCTCTTTGTTTAACAATATTAATCGATTATATAAAGAATTTAATATTGAAAAATTAATACACATCGTTTATGAATTTAAATTTTTGTAATATATTGAATTTATTCCCTGATGTATATAAAAAATATTTTATTTTATAAATTTTATACTTGTACTTGCATTTTCGTTTTTTATGTTAATTCTAAAATCAAATTTAACAAAAATTATTGATTTATTACACACGTTAGTAATAGAGACTTTTATGATCTAATAAGCTTGAATCCATGAAAATCTTGGTTTGCGTCAATTTGTGCTTTTATATTGACTCGTGAATATTCTAAGCGCATGCGAATAAATTTAAATTGCTTCTTATTCCATCCAAATATATATGTACCATTTGGTTTATGGTACGTGCTGCGGCAAATTTAATTTTAGTTTAACTACCATTCGATTATGGGCATGTGTGCGATAGTAGTATTATTTTTATTGATTATTTTTGGTAGAGTTGCAATTAGATAGGTGATTTAAATATGTATAGATATTAAATCTTAAGAATAAAATTATAAATAAGAACTACATAAAAGTAGTATATAAATATTAAAACTTTAATGTAATTGTATAAAATTTGGATACTTAATTAATATCTCAACCTTATAATTTTTAAAAATATTAAAACTTGTCAAGAGATAACATTTTTTTAAATTTATTATTCAATGTATTCTATTTTTGTGCTTTTTTTTGGAGTATAAAATGCATGTTTAATGTTTTTTCCTTGATATATAAAAACTATATTTATATAGTTTTATCACTTTTTTATAAATATACCTTGGATAAAATTTGTTTTCATAGTTAATTATATATAATTCTTCTAGATAACATTTTTATCTAGAAAATAAAATTTATAATAATTTTAATCCAGTTTGAATTGTGTGTAAAAATATGTTTGATTGATCACGATGTTATTTAATTAAAATTGTGATTTTCTCTTATCAGTTCTTAATACGATTCTCACATTTTCTATGCCATTTTCAGTAATCAACCTTTGATCGTTTTATTTTTTTTTATATACATGTTGTGCGCAGTTGGCCACCATTGAGACAATTATTTTTTTTAAATCAGACACGTTAAACTCGGCACTGCCAAATCGAATTGTTTTGGCTGCTCCGTTTCCAAACATACTTTCTTGAAGATTTTTGTGGGCGCATCTCTGCTATATATATCTACTATTGACGATATTCCACGTGTTCATGCGGAAACACGTGTCTTGCGAAACCCTTTGCTGCAGTTCATGCCTACAAGTGTAATATAAAAATAGTCTTCGATAAATATCGAAGATCAATTCAAAAATAGAAGAAGAATAAAAAAATACTTTTTTTTTGAAACACAGTAAGTATTGTTAATTATAAAATTAGTATAAGTATTGCGAAAATTGTATTTTATATTCACAAATTGCCCATTGCCATAAAAATTATAAATTGTTTTCTTAATGGCTATAAAACTTTTAAATTTATCTTCACTTTCAAAAAAAGAAAAACAACATTGCCTATAAATATAATCTTGCTCATAAAGTCTTGTTAATCTTTTGATGAGTCTGATACCATATCAAATATTATTTTGAAGTTGACTTGTGTATATGTATATTTGTATTTAAACAACTTATTAAAGCTAAGTAAATGCATAAAATGAAGTTATTTTATTAACATTTACTTTTAATTAAGGAAAATACAAAAATAAAATTAATTAGTTTTCAGTAATTAATTTCCATTTTCATTATAAATTAACAATGATTTTACATTTTTTATGGTAAAAAATTGACAACTTTCAATTTTACTTTCAATTTTTTGTCGAAGGATTTGGCAAATTATTATATTAAAAAAAAGTATAACATCTGAAACCAAATTCGAAATTCGCAAAGCCGGAAGTCTAATTTATTATTTTTAATACTAAATAATGGATTCGCACTTCATAACATTATATTTTTAGTTGTATTCAAAGAATAACAACATGACTAAAAATCTTATAATTCTTCAATTTTATTATTGATTCTTATCATCATCTTCCATATATTAAACAAATATATATCATAATAACGAAAATCTGTTATAGATAAAAATAACATATTTATAGAATTCTTTATTGATAATATACATTCGCATCAAATAGCAATTTATACAAAAAAAATCAATAAGTCATATTAATACTTTTGACGTAAAATAGTTCATTTGCGTATATTTCCAAATAAATTAAAATTCTTCAAATATTTTGTTTATAAAAATATACATATTATGTTCGTATATATGACGTTTTCGACATGTCTCTTGGCAAAAACAACACACTTCCGTCGCTAAAGATTTCAGACTATTCTATTTTTTTTTCACATTCTTAGATATAAATATTTACACATCGTCGTAAACCTGTTTTTTTTAAATGCGTAAATAAGTCAAAACTGTGATGCCCTTGTTTGAAGATTAAATTTATGGCGACCATTTTTTCCTTCAAAAAATCTTTTATAATGTTCTAAGTTATCATATTCTATGTATTTACTAATCGTTTTCAAACTTACATGTTTAACACAAATTAACGAAAAGTTTTCATTTGGTTAATCCCGATTTTCTAAATCATTTGTTAAAATTACATCAGAAAGGTTATCGAATCAACAGTTACGAGCTATTTCATAATAAAATATGTTACATTTATTAATTTTTAATTATTACATCAGTTACTATAAAATAAATTTGCTCTATTTTTCAGTTTGAAAACTAATTAAAATAATTAGTAATATTTTTTTCAATAAATAAAAATTAAATATTAGGATCCTAAAACTTATTTTCAGTTCAAGATTCAAACTGTTGTTTTTTAAAATAATAAATAGACCAAACGACGTTTTGATTTAATATAATAAGGGGAAACTATAAAATTGTATTGAACTGGTAAATCAATCAACCACAAAAGAAAAACTAAATCACTGATTCATATCTCGAAAAGGAAACTAGATTCCACTGCAGTACATGTAATAATATTAAAAAAATGCTTTACTACCCAAATGTCACCATACAACTCAACCGTATACGTGTAACGAATTTTTGAGTAGATGGAATTTCTTAAAGATTATATCTAAAATATTTCATTCTATGATTAATTCATCACATTTAAAACCAATATTATTTATCTAATATTTATTTTTGAATAAGAAAATTAACTTTATATATATATATATATATATATATATATATATATATATATATATATATATATATATATATGTGTGTGTGTGTGTGTGTGTGTGTTTTTATATCTTTTAGTATGTATATTTTAAATTTAATTTTTACTCGTTTATTTATTTCATAATTGTATTGTAATACGAATTTCTAAACCGTTATGTATAAAAAACAATGATAACGTGGTTTTGCGGTATCATAATATATTTATAGCGGTATTTTATGATATGAACTAACTACGCAATTGTACTAATGCATTCGTTATCATATAATACTACTACATACATAAGCGACGTGAATATGTGAAAAGCGTAGAAAGACTCGACGTCTGGTCCGCAAATGGTCTCGTTATTTATTTTGTTTATTCAATATGTGTAAAACGCGTCAGCCATATAGTCACTTTATATAGCGGTCACCTTTGAACCGATATAATTTTTCAAAATAAAAATCGGTCTTCGTTTTCACATAGGTATTTGAACATGAAAGCATCGCGTGAACTATTCGTACGTACTATAAAAATACGTCACGGTATAAAAAAATAAAAACAGAAAATAAAACATGGTATCGTTTATTCTTGGCAATTACACAACATAGCAAATAACTATTATGTATGCATAAATATTAGTACCATATTGGAAATTTAACTTGTACGTTTTGCAATTTATTGTAATATGTATTATATATATATATATATATATATATATATATATATATATATATATATATATATATATATATATATTTGGTTGTGCGGACGACCGCATTGTGTTAATTGTGAGGTCGCATGTGTAGTTAAAAAAATGGTACAAGGCAATTTTGCAAATATTCTCTTATCACAAAATATGGTATATACGTACATGTTATTATACTTTACATACACGTTATACATAGTGATGGCATTTCTAGATTTTATGAATATTCTGGTTAATTAATTACATTCTCGTTTAATTCATATGCATTAATGCTTTAATAAATTTTGGAAAATTTGTGAGTTCATACGTTTTTATATTTATTTTTTAATATTAGTTCATTAATAATTATAAAAATTATTAATTCTTTTACCTTAAAACTGTGACTGTGTTTAGTCTTTTTTTGTAGCGCAGATAAACTATAATCGATAATGTGTACTAATACTACGACATTTGAGGTGCTAATGAAAATAATATTATTTTATACAACTAAACTAAATGATTTAAAAAATGGCTGATAACATACATATTTTCTCATAATATTATTATATGTTATTAGAACTTTATCCATTTTGATAATCTCTGTGATGACGTTAATGTCATATCATCAATGATTACTTGTTTTTATCTCGTATTTCATTCGTTTTATTATTGTTTTTTTTCAATTCAAATTAAGAGTATCAAATTTAATTATTAATTAACATAAGTCTGAAATGCAATTCAACTGTTGCATTATTTTTATTTATTATTACTTTATGCTTACATAAACATAAGTAATAAGTAAATTATATAAAATATACCTAGTTCGAGACAAAAAAATAAAAATCGCATTAATTTTATATGTAAATACTTGTTGGAGTTTTAACTAGCACATAATAAATACTATTTCCATGTTAAAAATACAAGATTGTTAATGTTATTATATAACACATAGTTTCAATGTCACTGACATTTCCTAGTTTATAAGTTATTCTTGGAATTTAATTTCTTATTTCATATATTAAACGTAGTTTTGCGTCATCAAATTCAACCTAAATATTCTATGTATTAAGCTGTGTATACTCGTACACTTATTTCCTTATTTACTGGAACAATTTTTCAATGCTGTTTCAGATATTGATAATTACAAACTTATATCCAGTTTAAATATAATAATTTCAAGTTTTTTTTTTGTTATAAATGTCTTTAGTATTTTTGACAAATTTCTTATATACCATACTTTGTTTTAGTTATTCACAACTGGATCTTCAACAAATTATAATTAAACAAATTAATATATACTAAAATAGTTGGTTAATTTACTTTGTATTATTATATTTAATATTTTTATTGACATAAGAGCGATAAACTATATGAAGTTTATATTGTTGCTATGAGTAATGTAATATTTTTAAATACATAGTGATTGCATTTTTTTTTAAATGACTCATTTTACCAAATAAAATTCGTGTTTGTTATAAATTAATGATGTGGTGTAATTATTTTTATTTTAGACATTTTATAATTTAGCTTTTCTTAATCATATAATTCTTTTTTTATACAATTTTGTGGACTTTGTATTTATACATAAGACACATTGAAAATAATCAATTTTTTGTGATATATTTTTTTATTAGATTTTAAAATTTAAGTTGATATCTCTGCAGTTATATATATAACGAGCGTAAAATGGCCTCACACTCAGTCTTCTCTTGACTATCGAGCGAGTTGGTTTTGTACGCGACTACCGTCTCATTCTTGCAATCTTTTGTCCTTCTCGCACGAGTGAATTTTCCAGCGAAAAAATAATTTTCTCTGTTCATTTTCTCTTTTGATTTGTGTACGCGTTACTTTCAACTGCCGAAAAAATGGTTGTGATGGTGTTAAGTAATAATAGTGGAAATATAGAGACTGCCCCGTTGAACTCTTTTAGGTACAGTGTAAATATTTCTTTGCCAATTCGGAATCATTGATTTATACATTCACTTGTGTACACACGCATATAGCCTGATAGATTAGGCTTATATAATCGTCGATTGAATTCACGATGGATGAAGATGAGCGACCTCCAACTGGTTCTTCTATCGATGCTCACGTGGCTGGTTTCACAATTAGATTCTGTGACGCACGATTTTTTTTAACGAGAACACATGTTTTAATACTGGCTAAATCTGAATGTATTTCGTTTACGGATTCTCATAAATATATTTTGATGAATATGCTTGTTTGACTTTAAAAATTGAACTATAATAATTGTGTAAATTCTTCTGCTTGATTTTTTTCTTTATCACTTCTTGTAGCGATAATAGTGCATATTTTTTTCAATTGAACCAATAATATGTCTTTGTTCGCAATATTGCTCAATTATTGCATACGTTCGTGTAGGTAGAGTTTTCTGAATATTCATGCAATATATATATATATATATATATATATATATATATATATATAATTTTTGATTCAGTTGCACTTTGTACTAATCAGGAGAGTGGGAGGGGGGGTATAATTGTGACGTCTAATAATTCTGATAAGAATTTGGAATTGACGATGGTTTTCTACAATTAGAATTTTTCTAATTGTTGCCTATCGCATAGATGACGTACTATTTTGAAGAATATTTTTCCTAATTTTATACTGACTTGTAATATTTTATAGATATATGTTGTCAGTAACGTAAATTTGAATATTTTTTTTAATTAACTGAGCGTGCGTGATTCGTCTATTAATTTGATTTTCATAATTATATCTAAAAAAACATTTTTTTAATTATTAAAAAAACAATAAATTAACAATTTTTACTGTTCTATCTTTGATATGATAAAATATGACAATCATTATTTGCTCTATGTAGATACTGATAACAGTTTCTATAGGGAAGTATATCTAGTGATAACACTATTATTGAAAATATATTCGAGTTTATGTTAGAATTCCTAATTTTGATTATTCGTTTATATATATATGTGTGTACATTCTTTTAATATAATTAATGATTTCCTTATTTAATTTAAAAAATTCTTACTTGAACTAGTATTATTGGTAATCAGTATAAAATATGAATTTACCTATCCAAAAATAATTTAGAAACTGCAATTTGTTCTAAATTATTGTAGTTTTGTTAGGAAATATTAATATTATTTTATGATATATATTGATATTGCACTTTATAATAATGTAAACATATTTTTATGATTTGAACTATTTAAAATTATTATATACTGAAATATAAATTTATTTTTTTTATTTTTTACAGTAGTAGTTCAGAACAGTCTAGTTTTCTGATGGGAGGCAACAAGCGCTCCGCCGCTTCGGCTGGGGCCGCCGAATGTTTTTCAGTGTGCCTGGGCGCCGGGCCTCTGTGGTGGTCCTGATGTCCCTGCCGAGCCCTCGCAACCACCTCCGCTCGCACTAACTCCTCCACTAGACCATCATCCGTGTTAGTTTTTGTGATTGTTACTATTTAGAATCAAAAATTTCCGATTTAGAAATAAAAATTTTAATAAACGTTTATAACTTCTATAGGGAATGCAGCTGCTTGGAATTCTGAGGAGGCTGCTGCATCTACTCCATCAACACCCGAAACACTTGTTTCTCCATTAGCTAGTGATGCTGATGCAATTCAATACAGAGAAGAGGTAGAATTTAATTATATTTTGAAAATAGTTTTAATTTGTACTGTTTTTTTAATATATTAAAAAAAACTTGTATAGGTAATAACAAAGATCGTTGAATTGAAAGATGTAAAACCCGTTAAAATCAACTTCAATATTTATTTAACTGAGACTACACATAGCCTTTGGGAAACTGTAAGCTTATTTTTATATCAATCATTTTCCATCATATTGTTTCTGCTTTGTAAATATATAATAAACATTTAATTTTAGGTGTTGCACGATAAAACATTATATATGACGGTTCCACCGGTTCTCAGCAATGGTTCGAAAGAATCATTTATCACGCTTTTAGAATTTGCTGAAGAACGACTTGGGTGTTCGAGGTAAACTAGAATTATTTTCATACTTCTTTTCTTATTAAGCTCTTTTTACTATAATTTCTATATTTTTCATTGAAAAATTATTAAGTCGTGAAAATATAAAATTTCAAGATTTGTATGTTTTTGTATCTTCAACATCGTAGAATTACTGAATATTATAATATATTTGCCTTTGATTGTTTTTACAGAAAAATATTAATGGTAAATATTTTTTTCTTTATATAGGTGTATCTTATGCGTACGAAAATCGCGCCCTGATCGTGCTGCCCTGCTTCGCGCTTTTATGTTTATGGGTTTCCAACTTCTCAGCCCTGATGGATTAGGAGCATCAGCCCTTACTGATCGACCAGACTATCTCTACATGGTGTATATAATGGAGTAAACGCCAACGCAATTAAAAGTTGTCCTGTGTTGCAGAAAATGCACGTTTTTAAACGATATTAGTTAGTGTTTGTTTAATCTTCTCCATGCAGAAAATGAAGATTCAGTACATACATATAATTATAATTTTTTATAGCAAAAGTGGTCGTTAAATTTGTGCAAGTGTATTTTTAATGTGTGTTTTTACGTATTAGAATTTAATGCATTTTTTTTTCTACCTGAAAGGTTTACATTTATATTGTGCAAATTGACGAAACACTGAACTGAAATGATGCATTTTCTTCATTATAGAACAACTTTTACCTCACTCACTTATACTAACCAATATTCAAAATATGTGTATGTTCAAGAATGATCAATATTAGTATCAGTAACTCACTTATCGTAATTATTCACACTTAAAGTCTATTGTGTATGCGGAGGGAAAAAATATTAAAAAATCACCAAAAAAATTGGTAAAACATTAAAATAATTAAAAAAATTATAAAATTTTATAAAATCCAAAAAAAATGTAAGCTATTTTATTTCGTTTATTATACATATTTTATAATTTAATTCAATCACTAAAAGTCTTTCATCGACGCAATACTGGTTTTTCAGCGCATAATTGGCATTTCGGAAAAAGATTACAGTGTCTATGAAAAAGAGAAACAAAAAGATAAAATAATTTTTTATAACTTGCATTTTATAAATACCCAATTTTAGTATCGTTTTTTTTATACACATTATATGTATATTATGTTTGTTGAAAAAAAAACGAGTTATAAACATATTGTATATTTTCTGATATATGTATTTAATACATGGAAGAATCCTGAAAAACTTATTGAATAAAGTACGATAATTATAACTATACATGGTGCTGTGATTTTTTTTCGTTCCAATCAAAGCGACAGATTAATTTCAGATTATTATATGACTAAAATTTTTCTTTTACGCATTATATTAAAAATTTCTATATTATTTTTAGTTTATTATTATTATTTTATACACATGAAAGTGATTGCTTATAATAATACAACGTGTGTGGTAATTTTATTTTATTCTTTATGATGACAAAATTCTACTGGAAGACTAGAAGAGATAAAAATGTGTACCTATTTTGTTGACAATAAATGTTTATCGATATATATTTTAATATAAAATCATTTGCAGATATATAAAAATGATATATGTTTCTCGAAAATAAATCTATTTATAATGAAAGAGTTAGGTCACAAAATTCAATCATTCCACACTGTGATAGTATTAAAATTATTAAAATCGTTCGGTAAATTTGGAAAAAATGTCTCTTACCACACAAGAAGGCAATCAAATTTATATTAAAATTGTTTTCGTTTATTTTATAATACATTTCCACTGTTTCCAGTATTTTTGAGTATTGTAAGAACATTGATTTTTGTTTTTCAGTCTCACATATTTTTTTTTGTTGTTTAAATTTTGTATTATTTTTTACCATTTTAGGTCACTATTTCATTATTACAAAATATTATTCTTATCGTATATTCAATATATTAAATATAGTTTATTATTTGTGGTAAGTTCATCAGTTTATTATTATTATTTAGTTTTTAATGTAAGAATTGTACTGTAGTTATTAGACTTAATTATAATTAATTACACATTATCGTGATTATACTTTCAATTATTTAGTCAGATTTCGTTTTTTTATTTTGTTTTTTTTTTCGTGTAACTGCTCCAATTACATATATTAATTAAATCTTGTGATTTCTTCGATATTGTATATTCATTGCTATTTTTTATTTACAATTAATTGAACAATATTATAAACTGTCAATTAAGAACACATTATAATTGAGTTTATAAAAATAAATGGAGATTAATACGATATTTAATAGTTTTTTTTTAACATACTTTTATTATTTTTATATACATTATATGTATACTTTCCTGAATAAATAATCAGCTGGTTCAATTGGTTCACTGTATTAATAACAATTTAAAAAAGAAGAATTTTAATAAACATAATCTATATTCAAATTACCCTCAAATATCATAAATTGAAATTTTTAATTCAATTTCTTAATTTTAGAAACAATCGTCGATCTAAAATAAATAAATGTGAATAATTATAATCATTGATTCAACATTTAACCCTTGTTTAAAAATATAAAGCGATTAAGTTTCATTATTATTGTACTGTCAGAACCTTATAAATAGAAAAGACTAGTGAATGATCAGAATTTTTTACTTAATTTGCAAAATTCAACCTAAATCTCTCAAAAATATCATTGTACTAATTTGTACATGGGTCTGCTTGTATAAAATATTATCATGGATATTTTATAATCTATAAATTATAAAAAAAAGGATCAGTTTTTATATATAAAATAATTTGAAACATTTCAACTTAGATACTTTTATATTTAATTTAATCAATTATTATAAAATTGACATTTACATATTAAATGCAGTTTTTGGTGATCGAAATAAAAGAGAGAACGCAAAAAAATAATTTTAAAAAGTTGCATTAAGTTAAAAGATTACATTATTAAAAATAAAAATATATGCATATAAAAAAAATCACATAATCTCAATATTGCACTGCGTTTTTATTGCATATAAATAATCCCCATCTAATAAAAATAAAATTTAAAATGGTTAACTCTGTTCATAGACTTAAAAATACGAGTTTAAGTTTGGTATTATCTCATAAACAAAAATGTTACTTGAAATAGAGATAACGTGCAACATATTTCGTAATTTATATTCGAATGTGTTTTATTTTTTTTAAGATTAACATTTTATAAATGTTGTTGAATTACAACATAATATTAATGGCAATTACTTAAAGTATAAAGTATAGCGATATAGCTAAAAAGAAGATATTGCAGAAATTCATAATCGTTATATTATTAAAATGGAACTATAATTGGAAATAGACTAGACTAGAAATCCGTTGTGGCAAAAATTAAAGAACTTCTAAAAGAATCAATAAATATTAGCTACATTATAAAAAATATAACGTTTTGAAATCCTGCATAATCTGAAACAAATAGATTCAGAATGTATTTTACTATGAATAACTGATGACGCCAATCGGTTATAAACTTCGAACTTATAATTCAATTGATTTCAAACTAGAACTGGACCCTTAGAGAAAAAATGTTTTTTTTTGTATAAAATCAAAATCCTAAATTTTGAAAACAGTTTTCTGTAATTTTCTATATAACATCAGTTCTATGATTAATTATATAAACATTAATTAGCAATTACTCTCATTTCGTATGAGCCGCTGTTGCTTATTTGTTCATTGTTTACGCTATCATCCTTATGGCTTATTTCCCTATTACTAGCAGATACGTTGTTTTGACTTTGATTATGAGCATTGTGATAATTGTGGAGATTCTGAACATGTGGATTTGAATTTTCCTCATAACTATTCCTTGATAATGGTGAAATACTATCCATATGTGGGCCTGTTTGATTATAAGGTGATAATGGTGAAATAGAATTTATTCTTTGACTTGACATATCCATCCCAGTTGCAACAGACATACCTCTTGAATGTTCATAACCCTGTACACTGAGCATCCTATGCTGAAGCTCCCTAAAGTTCTGAAAAAAGTGGTGAGATGGAAAATTATGATGTGGATAATGCGGACCCTGCAGATTGGAATTTGAAGTGTTTGAAAGATCACAGACTAGAGGAGATTGTATATAATCTCTGTTGGGTAATACATGATTAGGATATTCACGAATTCCTTGTCGTGTCGATAAATTAGTCGACATATCTGTAACATGATGATTATATTTCCGTCTATCTTCTGCCATCATTCTTTGATCAATATCATAGTAATATTTTTGATTATCAGAATATTCTCTACTTCTCGGAGGTATTTGTTGAGGAACATCCAATCTTTGATTAACAAACGGTAATCGTTGGATATCATTATTAAAATTTCTATAATCTGTAGCTTGATTCATTTGTAATGGATTAATAGGCATTCGTAAGTCGTATTGTTGTCTAGGTTCAAAAAATGGCATTCTAGGCATTGACGGACGATGTGCTGGTATTATTTCAGGATTTTTAGATAATAACCATGAATTATTATCAGAAGATTGTGTTTGTACATAACTTCCAAACGTAGAACGAAAATTTGTAGGAGGTAACTCTTGTGGTGATGGCACTATTGGATTACTATAACTAGAAGGTCTATGATAAGAATTATCTTCATATGGCTTGTTACCAATTTTCACTGGAGAATTTGTACTTTGTTTTGTATTTATAACAGAGTTTGATGTTGATGATAAATCAGTGACGCCTGTATTATTTACAGTTTCAACTGATTGTGTTACAATTGGTACATTAAGTATACTTGTAACTGTTTTCGATTTATCTATACAATTACTCTCAGGTTTTTCTGGATCAGTGAGAGAATGTTGTATGTTAGCTTCAGCATCTGTTTCAGATAATATTGCATTAGATATTGGATCATCTTGAACCAAAGATTCGATTTCAGTATTCATTGTTTTTTCATTATCATTATTTTGTACCATAGTTATTGCAGATTCATCTTTATCACTATTTACAGAATTCGAAACATTTTGTGTTATTTTATTAAGAGCACTATCGGATGCAATATTTTGGGAAATGGTGGACGGTTCTTCAATTTCAGTATTTTCAGCGTTTTCAGTATTAGAATTAGAGTCGATATCTTTATATGCATCCTTCTCCACTCGATTTTCCAAAATCGGTGAACTTTGAACATTATTCGTATTTTCAACATGTTCTTCATATACATCCTCGTTCTTTTGGCTTTCTTCATCGAAAACTGTTTCAATATCGCCTACAACGATAACTATATGATTTTCTTTGAGATGTTTGTTCAGTTTATCTTTTAATTCAAATACCTGAAATATAAAAATTATATTATTATTTTAATACTATGTAAATGAGTGCCAAATAAATAATTTTAAAATAATGTACTTGTCCACAAATTGTGCAAAGATGTTGAGGAGCGATTCTTGGTACGTCTTCGTTTTTATGTACACGTGATAAATGCTTGTTAAGACTTTGAGATGATCTATATCCTATAGAACATATAAAACAAGCATATGGTTTACCAGCGATATCATGTTTTGCAGTATGATTTCTCAAACGTTCGGCCGATTGAAATCCTTTATGGCAAGTATCGCAACGAAAGTCCCCTCCATGTGTTATCAAATGTTTATTAAGATCAGACATAGTAGTTCGTGAAGCAGGGCAGAAATCGCATTTATATCTTCTTTTATTGTCGTGATTCTATAAAAAAATATAACTATTTTTTTTGATATGTGGTTTTTGTTTAACATCTAAGTTTAAACTCTTGTAAAATTACAGAATAATCATGTTTTTTTAAATAATAAAGTGGTTTTCTTATATCATATATTATATGATGATATTATGCACCACACGTCATTAACATATTAAGTTTCGTATAAAATATATATTGGTATACAACAAGAATTGATTAAAAATATATTTTTACCTTAATATGTGTATTAAGCCTAGGACGAGTGTGAAATGTTTTTGAACATCGAGGACATTCAAACAGTTTGGGTCCTTGTTGGTGCATATTTAATTTGTGGCGAGTTACACTGGATGATGTCGTAAATTTCATACCACATTCTTCACAAGTATATGGTTTAATACCCAAATGAGTTCCAACATGATATCTAAAGACATTAATATAAAAATATATAATATTTATTACACATGAATATGAAAGAAAAAAATTGTTCAACATATCAAAATAATCCAATAAACGCACCTAAAATCAGCTGATCTCGCAAATTTTCGATCACATTTATCACATTCATATGGTAACTCTCCGGTGTGTATTCTACATGCAAATTTAAAATAAAATAAGATAAATATAATAAGCCTTCTATTTATAAATAAATATACCTTATATGTTCCTTAAGTTTAAATGGTGTCGTAAAACATTTGTTACAAATTTTACATTTCCATAATTCATCATGTAAGTTTTGATGTTGACGCAAATCATTTTCTCTTGTAAAAGCTAAAATTAAAATTATTACATAAACTAATTCGTAATAATTACATTACATACTATATTAAAATTACTCACTTTTATTGCACTGTTTACAAGAAATTGGTTTTTCGCCAGTGTGTATTCTTAAATGTTCTTCTAAAGAATGATTTGAATATAAAATCTACAAAACAAATATATATATATATATATATATATATATATATATATATATATATACATATATGTATAATGATATGTGTGTGTGTGTATTAACAAATTATTTAAAATAAATCGTCAATTTCAAGCTTGATACCTTTCCACAAATATGACATCCATGTTCTTTCTTCGAAGACAATGGTTTACCAGAATGATGTCTATCCATATGACGTTTCAATGCACTTTTTGTTTTAAAAGTTACATTATCACAAAGATAACAACTAAAAAAAGAATACATTATTATTTAATGAAATATTAAATAATAAATTATAAGTAAAGATATAAATAGATACCTATATGGTCTATTTCCAGTATGATAATTGTAATGATCTTCAAGATCAGTTTTAGAATTATATGAAAGCATGCACAATTTGCATTTAAATCGTTTAGCATGCACCTTCCTAATAAAGAAATCATCATATATTATTATAAAACAATGGCAATTAAAACAAATAAATTAATTACTTCGTACCTCATATGAGATCGAAATTTTTTTCTACTCTGAAATTGTTTTTTACATTTCATACAATATTCTTGATGTAGATCTGATCTTCTTACTCTTATTCTAATTTTTTTTACATTTTGTCTAAAAATTAACCATACAAATCAATGTTTATAAAATGTACAACCTTAATTTAATTATAAAATAATATTGTTTATATTTACTGTTCTAAATTTAAATGGTCGTTTGAAATATTTTCATGTTTCAATTGAATATGTTTGTCAAGATTTGCTAAAGGAATGTTATCATCAGAATCGCCACTATTATCCTACAAATTTTATACAATGATTACTAACAAATGAATAAAAAAGGATAAAATATAAAAAAAACAAAATAAATACAAATAATATAAAAATTCATTCACCTTTTCTTCAATATCACTTTGAATTTCTTCTTTTATAGAAACATTATTATTTTTTAAAGCACAAAATCCAAATCCATTTTGTAATTCTGGCTCTACTTTAATAGATATATTTAGACTTTCTCGTTTTATTTTAGAAGATTTTCTCTTTAATAATTTATTTACACGATTTCTAGAAACTCTTTTCTTAGACGTACTCAAAACACTCTTGTTCTTCTTAATTTTTCTTCTTACTACCTTCCTATGAATATTTTGCACGGATTGAACATTTTCAGATTCGTTATTCGATTTTGTATTGTTTTCGATTTGGAATCGTTCATTTGAGATATTCTCGTTTTTTTGTATACTATTAATCGGAATAAAAGTGCTCTGATCAACCAGGGTAAAAGCATTCTCTTCCATTTTGTATTGTAACAATTCATATATTCACATGGTAAGTATTATTAAAATAGTGCACATAAAATATACTATACAGGTGCATGTGCGTTTAACTGTAATTTTATATACTATCAGATATCTATGATGTGTCAAATGTTATTCCCACATTTTAGTTCTTTTAAATTAAACAATTGTCGTGTAATTTCTTTAATTTTCATGAAATATTCTTTATAAATATAATTACGCACATAAAACACACAATTTATTGTAAAATGTTAACATATTTAACCTGTACTTCCAATATATTCGAAAAATGAGTATATCTACCTGCGCTAAAAGAGATTAACTATAAAACAAGATGGCTCAACGTTTGACAGTTCAGTGTTGCCAATATAAAAATTCTTTTATTTTTCCTATTGTCAACAATTTAGTTTACTAATATAAATATAAATTAATCTAAATTAAAATCGAATACAAATTTCATCTTTTATAATAAATCTTACATTTAATTTATTGCAAAAATTAAATACAAGATTTAAATTATTTATGATATATAATATTTTTTTTTTTGTAATAGAAAATATTCGTTTCAAATTTTAAATTAAAAAAATAATGTAAGCTTTTTCTAGACTGAGTATAAGTATACGAATTCATTACTATTATTTAATTTTAAGAATTATAATGGATTCAATAAATATAAATTTATATAAACAAAAGACAAATCATTTGTATTAAACAAATTATTATTACTAAAATAAATGATATTTGTATAATTGAATGTGACAATTTTGCGAATAAATTTTATCATTTATACGATATATAATTATAATTTGTCATAAGAAGTGACATTATTTATATTAAATGAATCGACAATAATGTCGTCAGGCGAGTTTAACATTTTCTCGCTAGTAGTTGAAACGGTGTCTATGGATCGATTATGATTTAACAATAATGAATGACGATCTGTTGACATGTTATACGCGTTCATCAGCATCATTAGGACGTTTATCGAAGTATTAAAAAAAATATAATCAATAAACACGTCGATGATATCAATTAGCGATGTTTATTATGAACACGGTGTTATTTGTTGACACATGTGTGTTTGTGTGTGCGTGTTAGTGAGAGGTTTTATAAATTCGCATCGTTGACAGTTGCGTTGTCAGTTGGCTGTTGGATTTCGCAGCGTCGAGACGTGCGGAGGGGGTATCGTCGAAATTTATAAATTATTATTATTTTTCTCAAAGTGGGTGGTGCTAATCGGCGATTCTCAAAATGCGGGTCGCACCTTCATTATGGAATCAGCTTGCAAAAATGCTGGATTTTTATTCCCAGTTCAATCCGTCACCCCTCTCCATAAAGCAGTTCATCGATTTTGGTCAGTAATCATTTTATAATGCTGCATTCTTTCGCAATTTAATAAAATTCGCGTTCCCCCTTTTTCTTCATTCTTTATTTTTCGCCTTTATCGCCTCGGAATGGTTTCCTTTATTAATGTTATCTGAATTAACCTAAAATACGATTGTAGTGGGAGTGTCATTAATTTTTATTGTAATTACAAAATTTGCATACTTTTAAAAAAATAAAAGAAATGTGTTGAAAATTTTAGTATATGGTAGATTTTTTATTGTTTTTTTTATATTGAAAAAATATATTGATATTAAGTAAATATATGTACGATTATTACTTCATTTCTACATATGTGATTTTCTATTATTTTGATATATATATATATATATATATATATATATATATATATATATATATATATATATATATATATATATATATATATTTAAAAATAATATTTGTCATTTGTTTCCCTAAAATGTATGTGTTTTATATATATTTTGTTCAAAAAAATCACTTCCTAACTATTTTTCTTAAATTCTTTTTTTTTTCATTTAAAGAATTTGTCTTTTCAAATGCTTATATGGAATTTTTCTCTTTCTACTATTGTTCCTTTGCTTTTTTGTCAAGATGTACTATCGAATTTTGGTATTAGTTGAAATAAGGAAAATTACCTGTGACTTGATGTTGTTTCTCAAAGTTTTTTGAACTTTATTTTTAATTACAAATAAGATTAATATTTGATCTATATAAAGTGGTATAGGTATGACTATTGCGTTAACAATATTTGTATTATATAAAATTTGTGTCAATTATAAATTAAATGTTTATTTTTATTATATATTAAGTATCTGAAAATTAATATTTTTGACTATTTAAAATGTAAAATCCACCTTTTTAAAGTTTTTATTTCTTTTTTTATTTGTAATGAAAGTATTTTATTAAATTAAAGAACAATTTATTTTTTCATATTAAATTTCGCCATAAAATATTCGATATTAATATTTTGGAATATTTTTTGATATTTCATAACCATTAGATCTAATTGAACTCAAAGTGGGTCTTGCAGCATAACTTTAGTATTGGATCAATAAAGCCGAAAACTCTTCTGTGATACTTATATAATAATTTTAATATACATATAGCTTATTTTTCTACGTACTATATAAATATAATAAATAATATACGAATTTTTATTTCATTTTATGGAAATGCCGTTTACTTATATGTGTGGTAAAAAAATGTAAATATTTTTTTTGGAACTTCGATCAATATGAACAGGTTCATTATTTTTTTACCGTCTGTTTTAAATCGGCGTATTTTTATTTTAATCGATTGTATTTTGTATGTTTTTATCTTATTATATTTCAAATAAAATATATGAGAAAGTAAACTTTAAAGATATGCGGATCTTTCTTTGTCCAACAACTGCATATCAGGCACAAAAGATAATTTCATATACCTGCTTCATATTGTCTTGTTTTTCAAACACACCAAAAGTTGCATTTTTATATATGATGTTTAAAATATATTTTTGAGATTCGACTACATATTTTCATGTAGGAATATATTTGTATAACTATTTCATTCAGAGAATTCTGTTGATTAACATACTAGATAAAATTTATTTGATCAGCCACAAAGATCTGGACTTTGGACCGAACGCATTGTTAGTTTTGTATATTTGCATTTCCTGTAATTGGCTTTGGTTTGTGTGGTATTATCATTAATAGGCACTTTAATCATTGTCTAAAGATTTTTTAATGACGACAATGCATATATTAATTCTAAATTTAATCAATTTGATGACAATTATAACTTTGTAGTCAGCATTTGAATGATATAAGTATAAAAGCGCTTAAAGCTAATAATGATCCCAGAACAATGAGAAAGTAGCGGAAACATCTGGAATTTTAAAAACAAAATTGTGATGTTTTTTAGTATATAGCATGGAATATTTAGTATTGATATATAATTCGGATTTTTTGACTTAAAATTATATCAATTTACCAATTAGAATTATATCTATTTTAAAATTAGGTGGGTAAAAGATATTCTTAAACATCTTAATATTTTATATTTATTATTTATAATTTTAAATTAATAACATGATGTAAAGTTAAATTGAAATTAAAAATAGTAAAAGATTTTTATGTTTAAAATGTAAGCTAATTCTAGGATATTCCAAATATAGTTTCTAATTAGATGCGCCTAAAGTATTGACTAGATGTGGTCGTTAACCTTTCCCATAAAGCAGATGATAGTTGAACGACTCCTGGATCAAAAAGTAAGGTGAAATTATCATTTAAAATTCCCGGGCACTAGGAAGACAAGTAAATTGTATTTTTTCCCTAAGTTGGTAGGACTGTCTAATATTTGCCAAGCGACTATTTGTCAAAAGGTTTAATTATCTTTGAGTTCCATGTGTTTTTACAATTCTTGGTTCCTTCATCTCGATAATACACTATGTCATACTGCGTTGGTTCTTTGTGACTTTTTTTGCCAAAATCTCGACTCATATCTTTCCGCAACCACTGTATTCGCCTGATTTGGCTCCGTGCGACTTCTGGCTATTCAACAAATTCAAAAGGCCAATGCGGGAACGCCGTTTTAATACGATTGAGGAGATAAAAACCGAATCTAAGGTCTTAAAGCGTTGGTAAAAGTGCATTTTATCGGACGGGGATTACTTTGAAGGGGATGAAATTGATTTAGAAGAATAAATAAAAAAATTACATTTTATAAACGATTTTGTCTTACTTTTTGATCTCAATGTTATATGTATTATAAATTTCGTCTTTTTTTTTTGTTTGAAGATGTCAAGTTGTAGTAAAGCCGTATCATTTTATATAATATATATACTTGGTTGAAAAAGTTATTACATAATTATTATTGTAATGTTGAATAATTGACATGCAATTACGCTGCCTGTTAGTGAATTTACAAATGATGAATGGTCAGTTTTTTTTTTGCATAGCTGAGGATTCAGCCATGGCCTTACTCAACAAGAGTCGTGTTGACTCGAAGTTCGCGTTTTTATGATTTAACATTATTACATTAAAACCATTAATATTTATAATCTATATTATAGAGAATTATAAATTACGTTATAATCCTTTCATATTTGTTGTACATTATTATAGTTCAAGTGCTTTAATTAGATGGATCGATTTCGTTATATCACGAGTGTTTGTTTTATCTGTTGATCTAAAAAGCCTTATTTTTCGTATGCGTTTATCTTTGTTTTTATTTGTACGATAATCATTTAGATAATTTTTTATATGCTAAAATTGTAATTGTACGTAATTTTTATTATAGTTACAAAGTCCAAAATCGAAATACGAGTATATATTTTTGTCAATTTATTGTTTATTTGATATTATCAGATATGTATATTTTTTTATTTTATTAAAGAAAATATTTCAATGTATATGGATTGCGATAAATGAAGATCTAAAGTGATTTATAAATTTATTTTTATTTCATAAAAATATTTGGTAGAAATTTATATTTTATAATAATTGTATATATATCTTTCATATTGTCATTATGCTAATAGAGTAAATGAAATAGAGTAGGGGAAAAAAATAATGAAATAATAAATAGGATTTTATCTTTTACAACTATATAAATCTTCGTTGGCTTTGTTCACGGTCATTTAAGATATTGTTTATATGTAATTTGATTCGAATAAACCTTGATTACGATTTTTATTGAATCAGTAATAAAGGGATATTTGTCTGATTTTGACCCTGGTCATAGTTGTTGTTTTGATGTCCAAATTAACAAGTTATTAATTTGTTTTTATTTAAAAAAATATATTTAGAATTGATTTTCTTGTTAGCAACTAGAAAATATT
Source organism: Leptonema lineaticorne (assembly GCA_024500535.1). Taxonomy (NCBI): domain Eukaryota; kingdom Metazoa; phylum Arthropoda; class Insecta; order Trichoptera; family Hydropsychidae; genus Leptonema; species Leptonema lineaticorne. The sequence goes on along the minus strand of JANIJI010000006.1, from coordinate 9,732,961 downwards.
AAGAATAGTTGAAAATTAAAAACAGGAATCAAAAATATATATCACGACTATTAGTTGAAAAATATTATAACGGAAATAATGCTGTTTTTACTATACTTTTGCTGATGAAAATTTAAAGGTCTGAGCACAAAGTTCTGTTTGGTCAATAATAAATTTTATAATCGTTATTATGCATATTGCATTTTATTCTGTTTCTAAATGAAATATTTTGATGTATTGTTCTCTTATTAATTTTAAATTTAAATAACTTTTTTATATGATGATTCGTTTATACAAATTTAGAATAAAAATATTCAGAAATAAATTCATCTATGATATCTCAACATGTGGTGCACACGATAATCTGCTTTTTATACATCGGTTCACGCATTCTATTCATGCCAATTGACGACTCTGACTATCATCATCATGGGCAAATCAGTAAATTTAGGTCATAGTTCCAGCTTCATATAGACAACTATTATATTACTCACGTGTTTCTTACTTACATATATATTTAAAAAAATGGGACAGTTAGCCTTGGCCTTACTTCGAAATATCATAACAATATTTTTATTCATCGTGAGATCCAATTTTTGTACAATGCTTTAAAAGAAATCATATTGATGTCAATGTATATAATGCAGCAATTATTCGATGTTTTTTTTTCGTAAATATATAATTATATAATTGTGACGTAAAAGAAAGTTGTTTTCGATGGAAACCTTAACAACCTTGACTTGCTCAAGCATAATTCGTTGAACACACCACGTATATTTACAATTTGCCCAAATAACCCATCAATTTCGAAGTTATCCAGTGTTTTTGCACCTCGTCCGGCTTTATATAATATTTGACGCAAACTCGTAAAACACTCGATTATTGGATGCTGATGGATGTATACGAATTTATCTGAACGTCGATAAATTGGCGCGAAATATTTCTGAGAATATGCATTAAATTTGGTGAGACTTGATTGAAATCTTGTGATCCATGCGATTTCAAACTGCTGTTTCATGATGAATAAAAATTTATTGGATTTATTGTAAACATGTACTTTTGTTTTACTATTTAAAATATTTATAACATTGTCATTTATGATAGTGCTAATTCAAATTTTGTGATATAACTCATTTAGACATTGTTTATAAACATATAGATTATTTTTTTATTAATTTTGATATCTTTTAAAAAAATTACTTTAGAAATCATGTGTAATATTTTTTTTGTTGAAGTATATTCGGTTTGTTTATAAGAAATAATCATAAGATTTACTTAAATTCATAAACATTTTGCAATGCAGACGACCCTTTTTTTGTATTATTATGTAAGAAAAAAAAATGCTTCATTAGATTGAAAAAAGAAGACGATTTTTTAAATATATTTTGATTATAATTTCCTTGTTATAGTATCAAAATAATGTAGAACGGTTTATTTTTACATTCGGATATGAACTATTCGCATGTGCAAAAATATACATGCATATTTTTAAACATACAGACTCGTAATCTTGGCATTATATACACGATACTTTAAATATATTATTATAGCATAATATTTATATTTCAATTTACGACGGACTTTGGACGATCGAAACTGAAGAAGATGCGCGAAAACATCGACCGTGTTTTTCAGTTAAAAATATTGGGAGTTTTTTTTTTGTCACTTTATCGACATGTTTACATTAATATTTAATTGCGATCATTATTTGTGGTTGTGGTTCTCTTGAAATTTGATTCTAATAGATAATAATTGAATAATTTGATGGAAAATTCTAGGAAAAAATAATGCGAATTGTAAATAACGAATCATATGAGTGTTTCATCACATTGTTTATTCTTCTTGTACAAATTAATATTTCATATATATATATTGGTGTAGATTTAACAGATAACAAATAATTTTCTCTTATAGTTAACTGAAGTGAACCAATTAACTAATAACAGTATAAAAAGTTGATGTCGCGTTTGAAACTAAAATAAGTAGTTTTATGTGTAGATATAAAGAAAAAAAGTGTCTTAGTAACAAAGATGCATTTCGAAAATAACAGGTATTATTAAATTAAATTGACACCTTTGTGTGAATGTTCTTTGTAAACTTATATTTATTTAAAAACAAGATTCGCGGTGTGGTTTATTAATAATTTATTTATTCCTTAATTTTCATCGACCATTTCAACAACAATGTGAAAATAATTGTTTTAATATTTTCAGTAAGTTTGATATTTCTATTCTAGACAATTATTTGTTTTATATGTAAAATATGTGATATTTCTTTATAGGGAAATAAAGAGTTTGAAGGTTTTTAAACATTGACTTGAAAAGTAGATACTGATACAAAAATTATTATTATAGTATATATTTAAAATAAAAATTCAGCTATAGAAAACATTTTAATATAAATATTTTTTTCTATTTTCAGACATTTCATATTAAATTTTTAACATTTAAAAAACCGCCAAATGATATTTAAATTTATCTTTATAAATTTGGATGAAATTCGCGTTAAGTTGATGGCAAAAATAAATAAATTTGACGTAATAATTCTATTTAAAATCGTATATATTGGATTTTTTCTTGGATCAATATGAAAATTTATCAAGTGGAAGTGCGTCATCTAGATTTTTTTTTTCTGAAAATAAACGACATTTTCACCGAATAGAAAAATTGCTCTTGTAAATTCAATTTTCAGTCGTGTTGTAATTGAATTGCTAACTGACGAATGGAAATGTCTGTGAAATGGAATTCAGTACTGAAAGAAATTTAAAAAGGCTTTTTTTCGTTGTTTTATATGTTAAGTTAGCACTCTTGCTTATATATTATATTATTTAACAGTGTGCTGCATTTTTAGAACATTGTACGATAAGATTTTATTGTTAGATTAAAAATTTAGAAGCCGTTCCTGCCATACAAATAATAATATTATATATTTTTTTATCGGAATTGGTTAATTTATCCAATTAATTCGAAATTTGTGCAAAATAAAATGATGAAAGGAAAATTTTTATACAGTTGAGTGAACTTTCAGTTTAAATATTAACACTGTGGATGTTTAATTGATTAGAAAATTATATTTGACATAGTGTTTTACTATTTTATTTTTATTTTTTTATATATCTGAAAAAAATTGTATTCTTATAATGAGTTAGCAAATTACTATTCAATTTATTATTGAGTTCCTGCCAAGTAAAGTAATTGAGAAAATTGCAAAATATGTAGTCTGGTAAATGGATTGACTAGTGTTTTTTTTTGTTATTGTTTTTTCTTCCTTATGCAGTCTACTGATCATAAATTTTGATAATTTCTGGTCTAAATAACAAAATTCATTGTTGAAATATGATTATAGAATTATTACGCAGCCATCCAAAGTCCAATCGTTTATAAACACAAAAGGATAACTCTGGCATTATTTTATGTTTGCACGCGAATTTCGAGACGACCTTACTTGCCATTAGCTAAATATTTACATTCAGAAGTGACAGAGTCCAAAAGTCAACTCTTGACCGAAAACCGCTTATAATTAGACCTGTCGTTACATATATTTTTTATATTATTATTATCTACTTTTTCTATACTTAACAGACATTTTTTTCTTCCTTTTGAGCGTTTACTTATAACTTGTGAAATAACCGCGACGATCACTGGCCCAATTCCAAAGTAAATTATACATATCCATCCGTGCAGCAATCAGGCAAGCTTTTATCGTGTGTCATATTATGCATAGCAACTGACAAAATTTGCAACGTTGCGAAACGAATATCCAGATTGTATTCCTGCGTCATAATCGACTTCGGACATTCGCATGATAATTGCTTTTATTTTCTTTTATACATCCATATAAAATGAGTGTAAGAGAACAAAAGATAGGCCGCATACGAGGTGGATGAATAAACTGAAAGAGATGTGTGGAATTAATTGGATGAGGATGAGACAGATAAATGGAAGATGCTCGGAGAGACCTTCGTTCAGCAGTGGACAGTTTAAGCTGTGAATAATGATGATGATGATAACATTAATAATTTATATTGATTTTTGCATTATCGATTTCATGTAATTTACTTAATTTCTAATAAATTAGTGAAATGGGAACTGGGATGATTATAGCGGAACTTTGGACTTTGTACTGTTTGTTCTATAAAAATAATTGACGTATATCGGATGACATTTTTCTAATCTTAATTTAGCGTTGAATTTTTCATAACATATCTTATTTAATATATATACGAAAAATTGTGCATTGTCTCTTTTGATGCGTAATAAATGATACTGATCCATATCATTTGACTATCTTTGACGTGTAAACTTTATTCTGAAATGAACATGTAATCTAGCTAAAAAAACAATGATATTGCTTCTTCGATTTACAAACATCGTCTTTTATATTTTCCATCGATAAGGTATGTTTATCAATAAGGGAATATTTTAATGATATTGCTTATATTTTAGAATTTTGGTGAATTTATACACCAAAAATTTTAGTATATTAGAAGTATTTTAATTTTAAACTATTAGGGTAAAAAGTGGGATAAATAAAAAATGTTTAGATATATCATTATATAAAAGAAAATGCAGATATTCTATCTTTCGTTAATAAAGATATTTTTTCCATGCAGTTAAATATTTGTATAATTATTATAATTTATAGATTATATAATATTATTAATCTAATGTTGTTTATTTTGATATACAATAATTTTAATGCCAGTAATTATCTTATTTATTTATTTTTTTCATTTAAAGATAGTAAAATTTTATTTTTGTTATGCATTAAAATTTATATTTCCTTCCTTATTCTTGTACAATATTTTAATAAGATTTATTATTTATTTTATTTACCGTAATTATATGTCTGATGATTATTACATTTATAAATATTGAAAATAGAAATTTCTTTTCTATTATTGCAATAACATTAATATTATTGCTGCATCTATTATCTTTTGACATTCAATATTTATAAATAAGTTTATTATTGCTTTTTACGATATATGACCCTTGCCTATTTTTGCTATTAAAATCAAATAATAATGAGTAATTAATATCTAAAAATAAGATATATTGCAAATGTTCATCTTATTTTATTATTATTTTTTACATAATATAATATTTTCAATATTAATACTTGAGATAAGTATGATTTTTGTTTTAATTAATTAAAGTTAGAACAATATTTAGTGAGTACTCGTAAATTTTCCAATCATAAATTGCTTATCATCCACATTTAATATAATCTTGTTGCATTTACTTTTATCAGTTTTTCATTAATCTTTCAAATTTTCACTTTCATTATATTTAATTATCATTAATTCAATTTACAATTATTTTAAATATTATTATATAATTTTCTCTCGAAAAAACACACACACACACACACACACACACACACATATATATATATATATTGATTGAATTAGTTATCGTATTGCTCTACTCTTTAAATCTCGTTTATATTTTCATATCTTTAATTAATTTATATTTGGAATTGAATTACGTCAATATAGGAATTTGCTTGTTTTTGTTACATACTTTGATATAGTAAACATACCCCAATATTTGACTTTTTGCAAATATTTGAACGTCGTGATAACACTTAGAGTGTGATAAATGATAACCTTATTTTTATTTCAGTCAAAATCAATTTAATTTTCATTTCATATGAAAAAAAACATTTCTTATATATATCAGTCAGTAGTAATGTTTGTTTTTTTATATGTTCTTATCTGATATTTACATTTTTTTAGATGTATAGGAAAATGTTTTTATTTTATATAAACTTATGAATTGTTTTCATCGTTGATTATTTTAATTGAGTTAGGATTATTATTAATTGTTAGTATTACTGAGTATGAATTTTAAATGTAATGCAATATTATTAATATTAATTAATGTGTTTTATAAAATTTCTGATGTAAATAAATATTTTTTATGTTAAAACTTCTTATAAGTAGGTTCCAAATGTTTATGTTATTTTTTTTTAATAATAACGGTTCGTCTATGTTATAGAAATATATATTTTATGACTTAATATTTTTTAATAACATACGTGAAGTTTATATAAAAATATCTTCTGGATATTCAAAACAACAATTGTGATTCTTATTTTATTGTTATCTTTTATATCACATAGTAAACTATGAATTAACCATGTCTTATGAATTAAAAAATATTTATCGCAAATCTCGGACTTAAATTGAGTAGAAGTTGCCTGTTTTAATAAACAACATTTTGAATAATTTGTGATATCTTTGGAGGTGTGCTCTTGATCAAGGTTACTTTGTTTTTTTTTTATATTTTCACAGTTGTTTATGCGTCTTATTTACTTCACATAAACATTATACTCTCTTACGTTTTCATATCTGGAACAAAATAACTGAAATTCTTTCCTTTGATTTATCAGCATCTTGAAAAATATAAAATACTAATAATTTGGAGTGATTCATTATTATCAGAATGTTGTATAAACCACGCTGTATGAGGTAAAAAGAAATCGTGACAGCAGACACGTTGACATGTTTTGTAAATAAACGTTACGAAACTGCCTAATATATTACAGTAATTCTTAGATATATTATTATAATTGTCCGAGTCTATTTTAATTGAAATTTAATTAGTTTTTAGTCATCGTCGTTTATCAGACGCGCCTCTTATTTTTCTGTGGGCTTGTCCGCTTAGTTCATACATCATGTATAAAGTAATTATTGTTAAAATCTTATTACAACAATTGAATGTTCAAATATTGAACTACGTCGTACATTAGTTGTTAACCATTTGTTTTTATAGGATTTTAATTACATCCAGTTTGTCATTGTAAATGCATGTGCAATTGCGTAATAACGACCTTCGTACTGAACCTGGACGTATGTTTGTGCGCATTCGAGTGTTTTATTTTGTTCACGATTATTGAATGTGTAAACGTGGAGTTGAGAATTACAATATCAATATTCCAACGTTGTTTGTTTACATCATTTATTTTGCTACGTTGAGCTAGTTTGAAATTTCTTAGAAAAGTTCACAAATGTTGTTGTCGAGTAAATGGAAATTCGTTGCATATCTATTATTACGTTTCATTCAATATTATAAATGTACGTTTTTTTTTTTAAACAGAATTCTCTGTTCAAAATGCATTAAAAAGATTTATTTAAAAGTGCGTGCCATTGAAGCTGAAGCACTTGGTGCGTTGAACTCCCCTTCAAGGTTTATTTCGTTATAAAACGAGTTCAATTGATACGAGAAATGTCGAGATGCATTTTTAATGCTATATGTGTTGAGAACGTCATCAAAAACAGTTATTTCTTATGTAAACTGCATGTGTTTAGTAAATTATCTTTTTCATGATTCAATATGATAACTTTTGATAAAATTATATATATATATATATATATATATATATATATATATATATATATATTATTAATCATTATTTAAATATAAAGTAAATGCGTATATTCAACTTTGATATGTGTTTTTTGGTGAACGAAACTTTGACGCAATGCGTTTGTCCTAAATTCTTAATAAATGCTGTAGTATTTTTTATAATACCAGTTTTTTTTTATGTAAACTTTAAAATATATATGATAAATAAATATTTTGCATTTTGTCTGATGCAAAAAAAATGTTTTATAAAACAAATAGATTAAATTATTTTAGCCTCAAATATAATTTTTATGTTTATAAAGTAAACATTATATTATAATAGTTAAAATTAATATTTCTATAATACTACTAAAAGGTAATTTGTCAATTTAATGAAACCGACCATTTAAAATGCTTCAACTTTTTTGAAAGGTATTAGATGAAGTATCACTTAAATAATTCATTTTGTTTATTGGCATCATCGTAATAAGTGACACTTTAACATTTGAATATCGATTTTTGTCTTTCAATAATCGTTTTGTGAATTATTTGTGACACATTATTTGACATGCGATTTTCACATTAGTCAGACTTTATATAATCGATTATACTTTATGTATTTGCATGATAATGGATATGACCTGAAAGTGTATATAAAATTTTAATAATTAGCATTCATATGATATTGACTTTACATTATTAGATTTGTTATAAATATATATATATATATATATATATATATATATATATATATATATATATTTTTTTTTTTTATTAATTTGGTATAGATATAAGTTTAGAAGATCTTGTATTAAAAACTTTGTTAAAATTAAAATTGAAGAATATTTATAAAATTAAAGAGTAATTATTACAAATATTTTCTGCCATATATTAGTTATTTTATTAATTTATATTATGTCAAGTAAACTTAATTTAAATATTAATTGATAACAATAACAAAATAATCATATTTCAATTATATTTCTAGTATCTAATAGATTAATAATAGTTTTTGAAATATGGACAACCATTAGATGTTTCTGTGCTGTGAAATATATTTTATACATTTTTATTTTGAAATATCCTACCTGTGTAAGTATTTTAAATTATGTATTTTATATTATTTTTATCAAATGATTTGTGATTTTTTTTATCATTTGGACTCCAAAAGTTAATTAGTCGATTATCAGCAATAAATAACATTATCACAATACAATGTCACTTAAATATGACAATTGAAAACAAAACCGCAAGTTTTTATTGAGGTCGTTTCTATTTTTATCATATTGTTTTTTCTAGAAAAATATCGTATTTATGTTATAGTAAAGCCTGACTGCAATATATATATTAAAGGAATGCTTACAAATATTTTCCAATATTTTAAAAATACCATATAATATCAATGAGTGTTCACAAATATTTGTTTTCATTGAATCAAAACAAACCAGCGTAAATTTTATTCAAATATATTCTGTATTATAAACAGCTATAACCGGAAATTTAGTATTTAACTGAGTTCTCATTCGACAGAGAAAAATACAATGCGATAAGACTTATTACGTCACATTTAGGACGTAACATGTTATTTTGGTAAACAAAGTGTTATTTTTTTTTTGAAGCCTCACAAATGTTGTTTTTCACCCCTTTCGAAATTACATATAATCATTATTATAGCCTTCAATTAAATTGCATTAAATACAATCGTAGTAATGAATTTTATTTATAAATATATCCATAGGTCATCACATATTCAGATATAAGCAAATACCTAGAAATGAAATACGTTATTATTATCGTGATTTATTATTATTATGTAATTTAATAATTTTATATTAAGTCTTAAAGGAAATAAATAAATATGTATACATATTTGTTACATGTTTTATACAGTTTGATAATGATTTTATTGACATTGGTAGCTTATTGTCATATTATTAGTTTTATAATATTTTCAAATAAATAATATTTATTTATAAATAATTACATTTAATTTTCATATTTATTAATAATTGTATAGTTTGTCATAATTTATAACATTATTTCTTTTATATTACAGGTAGAAATGCATGCGAGAGGACATCATATATTTTTCTTAAGAAAGAATTGCCTGTTAGGTTTGTAAAAAATAATTGATTATTATTATTATCATTGTTAAATATATTTTATTTAATAATTAATATACATTCGACTTTAGGTTGGCGAATATTATGAAAGAGATAGCACTTTTGCCTGAAAATTTGCTGAGAATGCCATCGGTAGGACTTGTTAACGAATGGTATGCCACGTCGTTCGATGAAATTATACAGTTTGAAAAACACGAACCATCAAAGCCAAATTTACAAGAGTAAATATATAAATAATATATAAATTTACTTGTCGAATATGTATATCTCTTAATTAATTAATTTGAATTAATATTTACAGTTTCTGTTCGACTCTCATAAAGATTCGCAATCGTCACTCTGACGTCGTACAAACTATGGCCCAAGGTGTGTTGGAATTGAAAGAAAGTCACGATGTTGATTCTCAAACCGAGAATTCCATACAATATTTTTTGGATCGATTCTACATGAGTAGGATTTCAATAAGAATGCTCATAAATCAACACAGTACGTATTATATTTAGAAATTTGAAATATACTAAATCAATAATGCGAAATATTTCATGTCACGTATATTACTTTTATGAAAATCGTTATTATTTTATACGTTTATATTTTATTATATATTTTTCGTTAGTCGAAACATTCTCATTAATATATGTAATTGTTGTAGCTCTATTGTTTGGCGGTAAACCTCCATCGGTAATATCCAGCAGCCATGTAGGTTGTATTGATCCTTCGTGCGATATAAGTTCAGTGATAAAAGATGCCTTTGAAAATGCCAGATTCCTTTGTGATCAATATTATTTGACATCTCCAGAATTAGTTCTCAATGAACATAATGGTATGTATTATATGAAATTTAGAAATCATTTTTGTAATTAAAACGAAATATTAGTCATGCTATCCTTGAGTATTTTGTTTTTTGTCTGTCATTAATTTATTTACATTCACAGATTTCGATGGAATCAAAGAAATTAGAATTATATATGTACCATCTCATCTTTATCACATGCTCTTTGAAATATTCAAGAATTCTATGAGAGCTGTAGTAGAATATCATGGTAGCAATCAAGATTCATTACCACCTATTGAAGTAACAATCGTTCAGGGCAAAGAAGACGTTTGTGTCAAGGTTTGTTTTACAATCCATTTTAATTGATTTTGTTACTGTCTAGAAGGAAAATTTATTTTTTTCATTGTTTTTAGATATCCGATCGCGGTGGTGGTATCCCTCGTAGCGTATCTGATCAATTGTTCAAATATATGTACAGTACAGCTCCACAACCATCCAAATCTGATGCTCATACTGTGCCTCTTGCTGGTAATATGCTATTATATATATTTTCTAATAATTAGATTGTGTGCGTTAATGCTTTTTAAATTATTTATATTATTGTTTTTATTTTATGTATCATCACATGTATATTATATTGTATCAATATCCAAGTGTTTGTTAAAATATTATATTGTTGCACAAGCAACAAAACTATTCACATTCTAAAATATAAACTACTGTTATAACATGATTTTTCACAGTTAATTTCTTATAAATTATTATAGAGCAACTATTAAGACGTACGGCATATCATATAATTATACATATCGATCAATTTAATTTAATTCATAACAAAATAGAAATACGAAATATATTTGCATATATCAAATTATATTTTTTACCTGAAATTGTGTTTTGTTTCATTTGTATTTTATTGAGAAAAACAGAAATGTCTCAATGATGCATTTGCTATATAATTATTTTTATCTTTGGTGTTAATGTCATGTTAATTTTGTTCTTAGAAAGGTTTAATTTGGAATTACATAAACAAAATCATCTAGAGGTCTTCAATGGTAAGATAATCACTGAGTTTTGTTAATGGAAATGCTTGGGTATTGGAGATTGTTATTTTTTGTGTGATTTATTAACACAAATATAGAATACATACATACATATATATATATATATATATATATATATATATATATATATATATATATATATATATATATATATATATATATATATATAATCAAAATTATCTAAAAATATGTGCATTGCTTTAAACGTTTTGCACTTTGAAATTTGTAGAAATGTTTCCAAAATAACTGCACGCATATATTAAAAAATAGTATAAATATATATATTTTTCATATAACTACAAAACAGAATACATTTATTTTTGTTTGTTATTATCTTATTTTATTTGATTATAAAAATATTTTAAATTTGTTTAAGTAATTAGTATATTGAAATGATTTATTCAAAGGTAGTATTGATTTATAACGTTAATAATTTATCATATTTCGTAAATTGTTAATAACATTTTCGACATTCACATTAGGAAATAATATTATTTAGTAATTATTCTAGTAGTTTATTTAAAATTGTATGATTATGTTTTATTTATTATTATATTTCATGTATTTTTAGTAATATTTGGTTTGTTATTTAATTTAAATATTATTTATAACCAAATTTGGATCAATTTAATTTTTTAATATTTGTTTTATGTTGTTAAATTAATTGTATAAAATGTTTAATATTGATTAATTGTCTTAGGTTATGGATATGGACTTCCTATATCTAGACTATACGCCCGCTACTTCCATGGTGATTTATCGTTGATGTCATGTGATGGTTATGGAACTGATGCTATGATATACTTAAAGGTAGCATTGTTTCTATATTTAATTGTTTTGTATGAAACAATAGGTGATACATCATTGGAATGAATTTTTCTAGGCGTTTTCAAACGAAGCCAACGAATTATTGCCCGTATATAACAAAGCATCCAGTAAAATATATCGTGCAACTGTACAAATGGGTGATTGGTCAGGACGAGCCGTTTCTTATATATCGAAATCCAAAAATAATAATCATATCAATGGTCCACCAACATCCACGTCGACAACTCAAGATATTTCGTTTGGAAGATAGTGTTTAGCATCCAGGAGCAATGGCTCCTCGAACGATTGCGATCGCAAAAGCGATAGTAATGTTCATAATAATGGTAAGGTTAGATTAATTGATGTGAACAATATGAATGATCATTTATCTGTTGGAAAAAATACATCTGCTCCTTTTTATAAGAAATTTTTTAATTATTACAAAAATGGTAAGAAAGAAAATAAAATTGATAAGAAATCTGCTGAATATGTGTACAGTCGTTTACCATTCTCAACACCGAACGGTATTTCTAAAAAGAATTTAGATATGTTTGCAAAAACTGAATCTGGATCGAATTCAGGCCATGATGATAAATCAGAAATCGACGATTTTCAATGCGATCGTATAAAACAACTGAACGAAAAATATAAGAATGAGAAATTGCTGTACCATCACAGTATTAATTCAATGTCTGATGATAACTGTCAGAAAAATTTTGCACAATCTAAATTGGAACGCGAAGAAAGTCTCGGTATAGATAAAGATTTTTATGGACATTACGGTTTCAGCAACATTCCTCAGGCTGCTGCTGCAACCGTAGTAGACATGGGAACCTGTGATGTGAAAAATTGTAATAAACGTTTCAGAAGTGCCAAAGTCGAGGAAGGATGTAAGTCTGATAATAAGAATACTGAAAAGTAATTAGTGATTGATAAAAGAAAAATATTACACAATGATCATATTATATTGTATAACTTGTATTTTGTTAAAATTTATTATTCACTTATTTTTTATATATAGAAAGTAAGATTTTTAATATTATTTTTATTTTGGGACTGCCTAAAACTCTAAAACTGAATGATTTAGATATTGTAAAATGTCTAGAATTTTAACGGTATTAGTAATTTTAAATGATATTCCATTATTTTTCTACTGGTTGGACGTATTTTACATCTTAATATGTTTAATTTCAATTACACAAATATGAAATAACATTACATTTCTGGCAGTGGATTTTTTTTCTAAACCACATTAATCGAAGGTCTTTTATGCTATAAACACATAAAAAATATATTTGTTTCATTATCACCTTATTTATCATAACCTTGATTTTGTTTATGATTTTTAAAATATATATGAGAAATTATTACGTTCCATATTATATTTCACAGGCGGTCTTAAACATTGCTGATGATCTCAAATGTATATATATATATATATATATATATATATATATATATATATATATAATATAATATAATTTTTTTGAAATTTTTGTTATCAACTCAAATATAAATTTAATGAATACAACGTAATTTCAGTACACGATACTATTCAATAAATATACCATAAAAGTATGCTTCAATATATTTTCATTGTTATAAATTGCTGATATATAATACTAGAACATTATAGTTAGATTAAAAAAAAAACATGTATTTTGCTATTATTATTTTACCGCAATTCATATTTATTTTATTAAAAAAAAATATTTTGTGGATCGTCAAATCTATCGATTTTCCTATTTTTCTAAGTTATTAATAAAGACTGCAAAAATCTTAGTTTTTTAATTATCAGATATGGTTGTTTATTTTCAGTATAATGTTTGGAATAAAAATATAGTCACATTCATTCCATATATATATTATACAATATATATTAAGTACTGAAAAATGTAACATACATATATTTACATATTTATAACACTTTAAAAATAGTTTTAGTATTGGTAGTTGCAACTTAGATATTTTACTTACACACCAATGGTAAAATTTTAATGAAGCAAAGAAGAAATCTAAATTTAGTTTGTAATGAATTGAAATCGTTAAGATTATTTTTATATACTTTCTTAATGTTTACATTAGTAGTTATTGATACTGTTTATTATGTTAAATATAAGCATAACGAAGGTATTTTTTTTTATGTATAATTTCAAAATACGTAAGAAATATGTTTGTGATTAAAGAAAAACCAAATAAAAAGCAGTAATAAAAATATATTTTTCTTTCTCTTTTTTTTAACACAATAACAATTTTAAATAATTTTCACATCCATATCTCACAACAAATTCATTAGAAAAAAATATACATAAAATTCATATTATCATATTACAACATTATAAATGGAAGTTTTTTTCAAATTATCTTCTGATTATATTTCTTTTTCTTTATTAAATAAACTTTTAAAGCAAAAATTTAGAAATATTACTAACTGGCCGATATTTATATAAAAATTAAAAAATTAAGTATGGAATATCATAAGTAATTCTCTATTACTTTAATTTATCACAGTAAAAACTAGAAAAAACTAAATAAAAATTTGTGAAAAAATATCATTTTATAAATCGAATATAATTCAACACTTTAATAACAAAATTAAGCGTTTTCTATACATTTAAAAATAAATAATATATTTATGAAAATATGAGTCACTTTGCAAAAACAGAAACTATAAATACCGTAAGTAAATGCAGCTATGATGTACATTTATAAAAATACACATATATTTATGAAAATAGTCATAAATTGAAATGGAATGTAAAATGCATTATTAAAGTTCGTCTCTATTCGGATTCAAAACTAATTCTCCGGCATCGCCTTCTAATTCCTCAACTTCATCGTTTTCTTCCTCGACATTGGCTCCCATATCCATTCCACCGAAATCGAACTGACTACCACCTCTAGCCCTTTCTTTTTCATTATCCCAATTTCGATCTTCATCTGTTACTAACATCCAGTCTTCACATAAATTAAGATGATTCGTACAGAACTATAAAAGTCAATAACGATAAATTATCACATAAAAATAATGTGTAATTTATATAAAACTTTTAGAAAAACGACAAATTTTGAAATGAAAAATACGAACTTGGAAAAATGCTTTAAAATAACGAAAAATAATAATAATTTCAGGCACTGTTAAAGTATATATTACGAGAATAATATGCTCGATTAAAAAATCTTATCACAATTTCAACTATCTTCAGAAATTATGTAACCACTCTTATCAGTGTCGTTAAAATATTTTTACTTCATAAATTTGATCTAACATGTTACTTAAAAATTTACCATATAAATAAAATAATATTTACGTAATATTACTAAAAAAATATGTATACCTTGGT
This sequence comes from Leptonema lineaticorne, assembly GCA_024500535.1. Lineage (NCBI taxonomy): Eukaryota > Metazoa > Arthropoda > Insecta > Trichoptera > Hydropsychidae > Leptonema > Leptonema lineaticorne. The sequence goes on along the minus strand of JANIJI010000006.1, from coordinate 9,717,517 downwards.
TTTTCCATCGGGAAGTTCGTCACCAGGTCTTTTAACATATATATCAATTAAGTTATCCTCATTTTCTCCAATTATTTCTTCACACTATAATGTAAAATACTAATTACAAAAATTGTAAAATATGTAACATTAAAAATCATGCTAATGAACACGTACATAAAATTCTAAACTTTTATTTAGATCTTCATCAGTCACAAAATCGGTTTTTGAGAATTCAGGATTCATTCCAAAATCGTCAGGCATTAATTTCATTATAGCTAATTTTCGGGTAGCCTTATATCTAACTCGCACATAATCAGCCATTTTTTTACCTATTTCATATTAGTTATAAAACATGTTTCTATGTACTTTCAATAAAATCTTAAATATTATATATACAATAAAACTTACAGACTTCATCTAACATTTCAGAAAGATGAACTTGTGATTTTGATATTGGTACTCTATTTTGATGTATATTACCAGAATTATCTAATCGATAATTTCCAACCTAGAACATTTAAGAAATAAGATTTAATTCATTACAATTCTGTTCTGTAAAAATCTAAATATTTCAGAAAATATATAGTTTATATATTTTATACAAACTTCTACAGTTTTCTTTGGATTTAGCTTTGAAATAGCACCTTCAAATTCATCAAGTGTGCTGCGGCATACTAAAATTTATAAAAATAATAAGGAATGAATATAGCATATATTCATATAAAAAAACAATGTCAACATTATTTTTATATAAACATTTCTTTCAATAACAAAAAGGAATCATAACTATATTGTTAGATAAATGTAGCGTGAATAAAAATTGCAATAAATATTTTATGACTTTAAGAAATTTACTTTAGTATTTTTATTTGTTTTTTATAGTAAAATAATTAATAAGAGTTCATTACCGAATATAGCGAAACTAAAAGATGTATAACATTTTCAGATACGTTTGAATTTAAATGACGATATTATTGAAAGAATATTAAGGGTGGCAAGGCAATAATAAAACTATTCTAGATATTAATTAGATTATTTTGTTAGCGCTATCATAATTTTGTCGTTTTTCATTTATTTATTGAACTCTTTGGCTGCTAAATAAATTATTTATCTTTGACTTGTAATACGAACGAGAATTGTAATGAAAATGGTCGTTCGTCGAAAAATCATATCTTGATGTTTAAAAATTTAATATTTATTGTGTATTAAAGTATCAGTGATAGAAAACATTTTTTTATTGTTTGTAAACGTGAATATATATATTTTGATGAAGTATTATTACAAATTACATAAATAAAATATATATAAAAATTAATAACCTGTAGCAATATAAGTAAAAATTTATCTTATATTTTATAATGTAAATAAACGGTGTTAAAAAATAAATTTTATTTTCTAAACGCTGCTAGAAAGTATGGAATGGAATACGAAAAAAATAAAATGTATTTTTTTTTAGTAATTTTGTAATTATGTATATTTTAATAACATAATTGTAAAGATAAAAACGTGAACTCGTTTACAACTGATAATGAATGAAAAAAAAATGTAATCAATGCCATAAGATGAACGGTTGGCAACATTGTGCCACGCACACCTGTCCATTATCAATCAGATACGCTCAGCTGATGCGGGTTCACATTAATTCCAATATTATTTTTCAAATTCGAACGCCTTTATATAGAATAATATATTATATAGAAAATATTATTAAAATAATAATGAAAAATAAATCAATATTTGGAGAGTAAACGTGTTGAAATGATTATTATTATTATTTTTAAATGATATATTTGAATATGGCGCGTAAAAACGGTGAGCGTGAATAGATTGTTGAAAAAAAAAAATAAAATAGAAAAATGTATGAAAGTGCGCACCTAAGCATTTGAGATTTTTCGGATCGATGGCAGCTTCACCGGTTCCAATTAATAATATGCACAAAAACGACCATAACCACAGACACCACAATAGAGAGGAGCGCCGTAAGACGCGACCGCCTCCATTGACGGCCATTGCGAAGTGATTTTTCGACATAGCCACGACGGCTCATACCATTGGTCGAAGCGATCGTCAACCGTTCGATCGCGAACCAAACCCGGTTCGATTTCTTTTTCTATTTATTATTATTATGTATTTACGTTTTTTTTTTCTTCAACACGTTGTTTCGTTCCCATTATTCGGGCCGGTTTTTTTTTTCAAGCGACGTTCAGAAATCAACAAACCGAACGATGAAAACGCGCGTCGTACAAGTGTCAATCGTAAACGAATTATACATATATATATATATATATATATATATAACACTATTTTTTCTCTTATTATTGAAAGATTTAATGTTTATGAAATATTACTATTTAATTATCGACAGAAATGAAATTTAAAAAAATAATCTGAAGTAATAAGTTTATCAGTTTATTTCATTAAATGTGAAATTAAAATTATATATATATATATATATATATATATATATATATATATAAGTATATTTATTTTCAGAGACAAATTTATTAATACATACTTATATTAGAAAAATTAAAACGTAACACCTTTACGCAGTTGTGCAATATTAAATTATCGATAAAAAAATAAAATAAAAGCTATCTTATCTACTTTTCAAATTAATTACATAAACATGCAAATCATACGAGAATAACTTTTATTAAATCATAAATTTCGAATTATGATGTATGTGAATTTTTAACCTGCTATATTTCAATAAACTTATGAAAGGAAGTAAAAAAAAACTAAAAATAATATATATTTTTTTATTATGATAATAATAAAAATATGTACATATATTTAAAATATATATATATATATATATATATATATATATATATATATATATAAGCGAGCACACACACATACACAGACGTACACACAAACATACATGTTTAAATAATAAAAATAGGAACAGTTAGATTAAATCTGAAAAATCAATAGTAATTAAATACGTAATGGCTATATTAATAACATATATAATTTCAGTCTATTCATAACTAACGCAATAAAAAAAATTCAATAGGAAAATACAAAATGCATGTAATTTCTAGGAAATTAATAGTCACCGAATTTAACTCTTAATAATAACTATTTGTGGTAAAAACGGAAACACATAAATATATAATACACAAAAATGAGTAAAACGTTTTTTTTATTTTTTAATTAAAGCATTACTGATCGACGACGGTTATTTACATAGATGTATCAAATAAAAAACTTTATTTATTTTTGACGGTTTCGAAACGAAATCAGATAAAGATGAATCTGTATCGATCGTAAAAATTAGAGATGATAAATTATACCGGTTTGCAGCAATAACAAGACACGAGTACTAATATAAATCTCATTTGGACGATTGATATATTTGACGAGTCCATTGCATCATATTAACTTTAGCCCACAGTGAGAATCTTTTGCACATTATATACATACATACATACATACATACATATATATATATATATATATATATATATATATATATATATTTAGCTTGGATCGATATAAATAGCATTCCGGGAAAATATCCCGAGAAATTGAGTTTAAAATATACTAATACAGGTGCAAGATTAAAATAAAGAAAACCGGCATTCGTAACGCTGGTAAAAATGTAGAGCGAAATGGACGTCCGCATTTTGACGAGCACGTAAAAGAAAAGGTTTTAAACATATGGAAAAGAATGCGAAGCGATTATCGCGAATTTGACAAATACATACGTAATGCGATAAATCGGGACCGACGCAAACGTTACGAATCGAATCAGCGCGAATATCGTCGTAAAAATTTTATCGAAAAATTAAAAGGCGAAAGTCGAACCGAAAGCGAGAAAATATCGGCGGGAATACTCGAGTCGATTTTAAAATTATTTATTGATTTATCGCATAGTCAATATGGTGCGCGACGATGCGTACGACGTATCGGTCAAACGTTAGCACTGCACGTATAAACGGAACGTTTCGAACGATTTTAGCTCTTACGTAATACGGGAGCTGGGGCGCGATTCGCGCGACATACCAAAGAAGCGCGTTCATACAAAGCGACATGGAAGTTTTTCTTTTTACGCATAATTTACGCAGCATTATCGGCGGCGAACTGATAGCTTATTACGCGACGATTCGGCTCGAAACTCGGACGAGCGGTCGCGAAGATCGGCGAAAATCGAATCGAGAACGCGTCCGGTCGGATTTCGACGGCGGAGGTTTTGCGAGAAACGCGCCCGTCGTCACTTTGACATATCGAGGCGAAGGCGAGGGGGGAAAACGGACAGAGAGGGGCGGGCGAGGGCGGCGAAGTCGCGTCTCGCGCGTGCGCGTTCCGCGCGCCGCTTCGGCGCGGCCTCGGACGATTCCATTATTTAAAAGCGGGGAATCGCTCGTTTTCGAGTTTAACGGGCCGATTTTTGTAATTTTTCGAATTAAAAGTCGAGAAATTCGTCGAAACGATTCCGACGAAGCGATCCGGTCGTCGCGGGGAGCGCGAGGGGAGAACGGCGAGAGGAGGGGCGGGAGCTGCCAACAAATGTTATTAAAAATAGACTCGTCCGCCATATCTCGGGCGACGCTCGTCAGTCCTGGTGCGACCGGCGCGGAGCGAGTGCGCGTTCGCGCGTTACGATGCGACACCGCGCGCCCTTCTCATTCGCGAGCTTCGTCCGCGTTCTTTTCGCCGAAACGACAGCGTTCCGTTTCGTCACGTGATCGTCGGCGACGCCGCCATTTCGTTCGGCGTCGCTCCGCGATCCGCGAGGAGCGTCTTCGCCGTCCGCCCTTCGGGGCCCTCTTCGCCCGCCGAGCTTCGTTTGCGACGTCGGGCTTCCGCGGTCTTACGATCGTCGTCTCCGCCGCCGCATTTCTGCACTTTCTGCGTTTCGAAGTCGCGGCCGCATCGACGCCCGAAGAGTCGCCGCGCCAAAATAGGCGACTATAAATATCGCGCGCGCGATTCGCGACTCGCTTCGCGTTGCGTCGCGCGCCGCGGCAATAATACGAGACGACTTCGCCCTTCGCCTCGTCCCGCTAGAGGATCGCCGACGGATTCGACTCCCTCGGCTCAGGTGAGACTCGGATTTTCGTTTCTTTCGACGAGGTCGATTCGGCAAATTCGGCCGATTTTCGCCCTTTCGCCTCCCGCGTCGTTTTCGCCCTCGAGTTGCGGCGCTATTATAAATAAGCGCACGTCGCGTCGTTCGCTGTCGGCGCGTGGGTGCGCGCGTACGAGAAGGCGCGAGCCCGTGTGCGCGCAATGGCGGTCGAGCGGCGTTGCGTGCGCGAGCCCGTGTGCGCGCAATGGCGGTCGAGCGGCGTTGCGTGCGCGCGCGCCGCCATGTTGCCGCTCTTCGTATTGCGACGTTGCCGTCCGGTGAAAGCGCCGACCTGTGGATCGTCCCGCGGACTCGCCCCCCCTCGTCCCTCGGCGACTCCGCCCCCCGATTGGGCGCCCCCGTCTTTTCGCGCTTCGACGGCGTCTTTGTTCGAGCTCCCCCCGCCCTCTCCCCCTCGGCCGTCTTGACGCGTTTCCTTTGTGCGCTAACGTTGCCTTCCTGATTTTTTTCTTCGTCCATATGTAGAGCGTTCGAAACGGCGGCGGTCTTTTGTTTTCGTTGCGCCCGCTTATCGTCGCCGCGTTTTGTTTACGTTCGACTCGGTTTCGATCGCGCGATAATTCGCGACGCGTAACGCGCTTTAATATATGCGCGTAGTATATGTATATAATATAACGTAACGACGCGGCGCGAACGGAACCTCGAAAAGAGCGCATCCGAAATTTCGATCCGCCGCCACACCTTCCCGCGCCCCGTCCCTCGTTCCGTTCGCTTGCATCGACGACTGCGGACGATAACGATGCGAACGTATCGACCGTAATGCAGTAAAACGACGAAAATCGATTTTTGTTCGATCCGCTTTTTAAACTAAAATCGATATCGGGCCGGATCGATCGTCTTTAAAAACTTCGTTCTTTCTTTTATTACCTACGCGAACTAAATTAGATCGGTTCGCTCTCCGCGCGTATTTGCTATTCGGGCGCGGAATTATTTTCTCGCTTATTTATCTATTTAAACGTCTGTTTCGGTAAAATTTTTAATATTTTTTCATAAAACGGCCGATTCGTTAGCGTAAAACGCTTTCAAAATTCGACGTCGAGGATCGCAACGATCGTTAATTTTTAACTATCGGTAGTTATTGTCGAAATTAAAAAAAAATGGAAACGGACATAAATCGTCCTAATTTAAAACGCGTACGCGCGATACGCGTTTTTGTGCGAAGCGATCGAAAATCGAAGGAGCATTTTTTAACGTTTATTTTACGACTCTTATTCATTTTTGCGTTTCGTTTTTCTCGGACGTTTCGTTCCTTCGACGTTAAACGATACGATCGCGTAGATGTTTTATTTTGCGCGAACGTTAACGTTTCGCAGTTTCGACGAGAAGATTCGTCACCGCGTTTTCGATAGTTTATCGATTTGATTTTTTTTAATAACGGATCGGTTCGTTTCCGTAACGATTCGGGGCGAGCGACGCGTTTTATGAATTTTAACGTGCCGGTTCGCGTTTCGAATTCGAATAAAAGAAGGTTCGATCCGACAAAAGCGGAATCGTCGGAAAATCGCGTCGTTATAGATTTTCGTAACGTTTGTTATTTTGCCGAACCGTTTTCTAAAACGCGTCCGTCGGTAACGTTTCGCTTTTACGACGGGCGGCCTTCCGGTGTCGCTCGACGCCGAGTCGGAAATCCGAAATAAAAACTTCGTTCCGCGTACGACGAGCGTTACGTCACGGAGACGGGACCGTCGCGGGCTTCGATACTCCGACGGTTCGGCCGAACGGGTTACGGTCGCGAAGGGTCGGCCGAGTTCCCGCGCAAACCGCGCAAAACCAAACAAACGTCACGCACCGAAAGCGGCGACGGGGGCGGGGGCGGGAGGGGGCGACGGACCGTATTTATGCGATATTTACGCGACCGGGGCACGCCGTGCGGAATGAAGAGGGTCGCTCGTGCGGCGCGACGCGGTATCGATCGCGCATCGCGCATCGCCCGCCTTCCCGTCTGCATATCCGCGTACGCGTATACGTATATATACACGTACACGTACACGTGTATGTGCGCGTTCGCGTACGCGTACGCGCCTCCGAGCGCTCGCCTCGGTCTCCGTCTCCGTCTCTGTCTCTGCGACGTTGGCGACATTGTCGGCGTCGATGTCGCGCCGCTCGCGGTCGGTTGGCAGCGCTGCGCGCGCAACGACACCGTATCGATCGACGACGGCGCACACCCATACATTTTACGCGGCGAGCACACGTACGCGCACACACACCTACGCGTCTACGCGTCCGAGACGGGTTCGCGCACCGTTACATAAACGAATCGCGCCGAGCGCTCCGTGCAGCCAGAAGAGAGAGACCGCGGACGAGGCGCATTCATGTCTTCGGCCGACTCGCCGCTCGCCCCCTTCTCCGATGCGACGTCGCGGCCGCGTTCTCGCTTCAAGACGCGAACTCGAACGCGTAATACCCGTCATCCCCGTCACCCCCGTCGTCCGCTCTCCTCGCTATCTGTCGTCTTGCGCCTCCGATTCTCATCTACGCCGCGTGTTTTGCAGGTCCGAGCTCCGGCCCGAACCGCGTCCGAGACGGTCTCGCGAATGTGAATTCGTCTCCAACATGATGAAAAGAGTAGGCGTGGCTCGGCTCGCGGCCGCCGCTCCCGAAGACCAGCCGCCCCTCATCATTGCGGCGGGACCGCAGGTTTGTATCCGTTCTCTCGTATGAGCGTATCGTGTGGACTGTCGTTTGACGACTTTGTCGTTTTCAGATTTCGCAGCAGGCCGTGTCCGGTGTGAGCGTTCACGCGCAGCAAGGTGCCGTAAGTTTACACGAAAATCCTACCCCTCATCAGACCACGATTATCGGTATGCGCCTTTTCTAATTGTTCGTTTTTCGAGATAACACGCATCAAACGACGCGCAAAGATGACGGCGTTTTTTTTTCTTTTATATTTGCAGTGAGCACTCAGCAAGTTATCAATTATTCGAAGGAAGCGTCCGGCGGAGGTGGAACTCTTCAGTATGCGAGTTCCCCGTATCCCGGACCGCCTGCCAAGCCGCCGCCTCCCGCGCCGCCCCATCATCAACAACAGCAACATCCTCGTCATAAGGTTTCTACTATAAAATTGATTATTTAAAAATCTGAATATCTGAATTATTTCAAAAATTAACGTTCATTTCCAAAAGAGGAAAACGTTAATTCGTAGGGCGGGGAAGATTATTTTTTTTGGAAAAATAAATAATCCTCGTTTTCAAACGACAATCGTTCATTTTTTTTTAAGAATTTAATTCTTCCTTGTTTGAGAAAAAAATGAAAATCGTGCGACGAAGCCGCAAAAACGAATGATTTTCCAAAAAATGTTGATAAGTTTATTACGGATTATAAGCTTTTGCTCGAAATAGACGAGAAGAAATTTAATTTTGAGTTTTGTTTTTCTTCTTTTTTGCCGCGCACATGTTTACTTTCAAATTTGCAAAGTTAATTTTTGATTCGCGTTTATAGGGAGTAGTCGGCAATCAATCTCCCGGAGCGCCCGTTCAAGTCGCCGTGGGACCGGTTTTAAATAGTAATAATGCCGTCGGTCAACCGGGATCCATTGTGCCGGGTAGTGTCGGTACGCAATTTCAGCGATTGAAAGTGGAAGATGCTCTCTCATATTTGGATAAAGTTAAATTCAAGTTCAATAATCAACCTCAAGTGTATAATGACTTTTTAGACATTATGAAGGAATTTAAGAGTCAAAGGTATTTATAAAGTTATATTAATATATTAGATTGACTTGATTCGTTATTGACGTTTCCGTTTTACAGTATCGATACGCCCGGGGTGATAGCGAGAGTTTCGAATCTTTTTAAGGGTCACCCTGAGCTCATCGTTGGTTTCAATACCTTTCTACCTCCGGGATATAAAATTGAAGTACAAGCCAATAATCAAGTGAGTATGGCAAAAATATATTTGTTCATATTCTGATTTTTGCAATTTCTTCAATTTTACTCTTATATTTTTAACAGGGTTTCGCTTACCAAGTCTCAGTATCCATGCCATCACCTAATTCGAGTTCTTTGCAGCAACATCAACAAGGACACAATAATATTACGCATCAAGGCAAGTGAAACTTTTTTTCTTTTTTTTTCGAATGTAATTTCTGATTTTTTTTTTCTTTAATTTAGGATCCGTTTTGGGAAGTGCAACGACGGGTTTGTTAGTGAGTTCTGCACAGTCAATACAATCGTCTCAGCCTCATCATCACCAACTAGTTCAAATTTTGCCAGGGTAAAATTTCTTCTTAGTTCTTATACCTAAATGATATTTGTAGTTAAACGATTTTCTTTATTTTTATTTAGATCTGGTACCAGTGCTATTGTTCATAATTTATCAGCTGGAGGCACTACTAATATTGGTAGTACCGCAGGAATTCCAACCTCCGTTGTACCTCCTGTAGTATCGACAAATACTCTTCATCATATTTCTCAAGCGCATCAGCAATTAGAAACTCCGGCCCCTCCACCACCAAATTCTTCGAGTCAACCCGTCGAATTCAATCACGCTATTGAATATGTCAACAAAATCAAGGTGCGTTAAATGTTGTAAATATTATAATTATTAATGCAATTCATATTTAGTTAAATTAGTATCGATTTTTTTTAATTCTTGGCATTTTAATTTTATTTTATTTGGGGTTAAATCTATTATTAAATAAGTAATGAAATACCAATGAAAATATGTTTTAATAGTATGGTAAATGTACTAAAACTCCATAAGTTAAATGACAAATATATATTAACAATTTAGTGTTAAGAGACATAAAATCGCTTCTTTTTTCTTAATTTAGTCATAAAATTCATGTATTAATAATTTTATATATAAAAATTGCCGTTATGTTATTTTTTATCAAATGACTGTTTAGTATTTTCTACATAATTTTTATTTTTAATATTTTCAAATATTAAAGGATATTTATTTATATAAATTAGTCGTAGGTAGGTTGTGATTTATATATCTATCACGTTATAAATTAATTACATTTATTCATATTTAACAATACATTAAGAAATTGTTCCCTAAATGAAGCATTAGAAGTTTTTCAATATGAATATCTTCAAGTTGCTAAAATTTAGAAATAACTAAAATTATTGTAAATACTTTATATATTCTTACTATATTTATTTTATTACTGTTTTTATATTTTTATTATTCTTATTTTTAATAGAATCGTTTTAATCGTCAACCTGAAAAATATAAAAGATTTTTGGAAATATTACATGCCTATCAACGAAGTCAAAAAGAATTAACTAAAGAACCTCAGCAAGTCAAACAGCAAACTGAACAAGAAGTATATGCCCAGGTATGTATTTTGAAAATTTAAAAGTGTAAATTTTAAACAGTTACAAAGCTGTCGTTCTATATACATTATATTAATATTTTTAGGTAGCGAAACTTTTTGAAAATCAAGATGATCTTTTAGTAGAATTTGGGCAATTTTTGCCAGATGCTACTGCAGGTGGTATTGGAGGTGCTGCTATTAAAGCAACTGTGGCTTTGGATGCATCTCGTACAGCAGACCAATCTCGTCCTAGACCTGCTGTACATACTCCACAGGTTAATATCAGTAATTTCTACTTCTTTTGCATTTTCAATATAATTACTAATATCCTTGATTTTTTTTAGCGTGGTGTTGATTCCTTAATGGTGGAAACTGAAAATGTTGGATATCATACTATTACAGTAAATCGGGCACCATCTCCTGGTTATAATATTTCGACACCATCATCGCAGCCTGTAGTAGCGCAATCTACGCCTACTATTCGACAAGATAGAGATGTATCCTCATCACATCACATTCAAACGTCTCAATCTGTTAATCAGCATTCATCAAATCAAGTAAGTTACGATAATTATTTTTCTCATTTGTTTGTTGTAATCGATGTGTTGTGTTTGTTTTTATTTTTTAATTGTTTTCGACGTTTTCTGTTAAGGTCTCTTCTCATCATCCAAAACATAGTACTGGATCTCATCATGTTTCTTCAGGAATAAGTACATCTGCGCATCATCTTAAAAGATCTCCAAGTTATTCATCATCTAATCAAATAGGTAAGTAAAATTAATTATATATATACATGCGCACACGTTTGTGTTTGCATGAATGACTATAAATATAATATTTTAGGTTCTGTTGGACCTCCACCAAAGAAACATAAACTTTTTGCGGTTAGAGATGTCTCCTTAGCTGAAGCTTCAAAATATGGTTCGGTTGGTGAATTTAGCTTTTTTGACAGAGTTCGTAAAGCTTTAAGAAGTCAAGAAGTGTACGATAATTTCTTAAGGTTAGTTTCATATTTTTTTATCGCTTTGGACTTTTAATGTACTTTTATTATTAATATAAAAAGTAACTCAAAAATATATTATTTTGTTTATAGATGTTTATTGTTGTTCACGAATGAAATAGTATCAAAGTCTGAATTGTTAGCTGTCACTGCGCCATTCTTTTCTCGTCACCCAGAATTACAGCGGTGGTTACAGGATTTTCTTGGTGTATCATCTGGAACAGCTGGGGGATCCCCTCCAGCTAATAACGCATCTTCTCCACCACCTGCTGTCACACCTGTTCACTCAACACTTGGAAACGGTGCACATCATAGAGATCAAACTGCCTCTCATCCTCCACATCCTTATTCACTGCTTTCTCCAGGTATTTCATATAATTCTTGCAATAGTAAATTCATTTTTTTTTTTTTTTTAGAAATTAAGTAATAAATATATTTTTTTGTTTTATATATAGGTTACAATCCTAGTGTTTATTCTGCGGGTGGAGAACGATATACTGGTGAAAATAATACACTTGGTCCTTTAGGTGCCCAATTAAGACAAGACCGTCCACAAGGGGATGCAGCTATGGAAATAGGTAAGTGAACTTTATTATTATTTTTGTTGTTTTTAAATATTTATTTTTGGTTCATTATTTTTTATTTAAAATCAATTTTTGTATATTTGTAAAATTCGTAATTGTTGCAGATTTAACAACTTGTCGTCGTTTAGGAACATCCTACTGCGCTTTACCTAGAGCGTCTGCTGATTCTCCTTCTCGACGTTGTTCTGGTAGGACACCTTTATGTAGGGATGTTTTAAATGAGACCTGGGTTAGTTTTCCCACTTGGTCAGAAGATTCTACATTTGTCACAAGTCGGAAAACTCAATTTGAGGAGTATATATATCGTTGTGAGGATGAACGATTCGAGGTATTTTGACTATTTTAATAAAAAAAAAAAATACTTGTTTTATTTTCGAGGAAATTTACTGTTAATCTTTTTTTTCAGTTGGATGTTGTTATCGAGACTAATGCTTGTACAATTTTAGCATTAGAAGGTGTACAGAAAAAATTAAGTAGAATGTCTCATGAAGAAGCTATTCGATTTAGGCTTGACGATTGTCTTGGAGGCACTAGTCCTACAATACATCAAAGAGCATTAAAAAGAATATACGGAGAAAAGGTTTTTATAAACAATGAGATTTATTTTATAGTTCGTATTAATAGGAAATAAATATATTTTTAATAATTTAGGCAAATGACATCATTGCTGGTTTGAAGAAAAATCCTCTTGTTGCTGTGCCAATAGTTTTAAGAAGGCTAAAAGCCAAGGAAGAAGAATGGCGAGAAGCTCAAAAAGTCAGTGAATATGAATATATAATATATTATATATTTTATCTAAATATACATGTAATGAAATATTTTATCGATATTTATTTTTGTAGGGTTTTAATAAGCAATGGAGAGAACTTAACGAAAAGTATTATTTAAAATCATTAGATTATCAAGGCGTAAATTTCAAACAAAATGATTTGAAAGCACTTCGTTCTAAAAGTTTATTTAATGAAATAGAATCAATATACGATGAGGTAAGTAATTTCATCATATGTATTTAAAAAAAATGAAAAATTGTATCTAATATTCTACTTTTTCATTTTTACATTTTTTGCTTTTAGCGAAGAGATCAAATTCAATCAAATGTTGGAGCAATTTGTGGTCGTGCAGCATCAGCAACAAATACAAATGGGCCTCATTTATTAGCACAGTGTGGTCCTGGGGGGCCTTTACTGTTAGCAGATGCAGCTGATCTACTTATTCATCATGTTCGTCGTCAAACTGCCATTCAAAAACAAGAAAAACAACGGATAAAGCAACTACTTAGACATTTTTTACCCGATCTCTTCTCTCATCCTCGTTATCCTCTAAGTGATGATGAACGCGATGATGGTTGGTATTTTTTTTTTTAGTATTTTATATAACTTGATTATATGTGTTTTGGTAATTTTATTGCTATATAATTTTAGATGATAAAGAATTAGATGTTGCATTGGATAGTCCAGGATCTGGTAATGAAGAAAATAAAACTGGATCTAATGTGGATAATGATGATAATGATACAAAACCAATTACAAATAGAAATTTGAGACAAGAAAAAGATTCTGAATCTGATACAAACGTAACTGAAAAATCTTCAGGAAGACTTGCAAATAGACAATCTAAAGAAGAGAAAGCAGCTAATAGAGAAAATAAAGAAAATTTAAAATGCTCTCTTACTTCAAGGAATAATAGTGCAGATTCTGTAGATAAGGGTAATTAATGAATTTTCGATTTATTTTCATATTTCGTTATTATTTTAGTCTTTTTAATTAATATTTTTCTTATAGATACTAATTCATCTAGAACTGATTCAACTAACGTAGCTAAAAGTTCTAGTCGGAGACGTGAAGGATCAACAGATAGCACTCCAAAAATTAAAACTGAACCTGATATAAAAACTGAAACTATAAGTAGTGTATCATCCCATATAGATGTTAATCGTGATATTAAAGATATAAAAGATAAGGTAGTCTTGTCTTCTAATTTTTCTTTCTTTTAAATTTATATATATATATATATATATATATATATATATATATATTATTTATTTATTTTCATGTAAAATTTATTTTTTATAGAATCAGAATCCCATTGTATTCTTTGGAAGTACTCATTGGTATGTGTTTTTAAGACTTCATGCTATTTTATGTCAAAGACTTGCTACAATGAAAGCATTAGCAGATAAATTAGTTAAAGAAGAGGCAGGTGATGTTCGATTACGTCGTCCAGCAACTGCAATTGCCCTTCGATTAAAACCTGACAGTATGTAAAATTTGTATATATTTAAATGATCCGATTATTGCAAATATCAAATATAATTTAAATAAAAATTTATTTCGAAAATTTTAAAATGTTTTTTTATATGATGAAAGCAATATGAAAAATTTGAATATTCATCACCAAGTTCAAATATTTCTTAAAAATGTTTTTATAAATAAATTTAAATTTAAATTATATCATAGTTGCAGTAAACGAACAGTTATTTTTTTATATTTCTTTTAGTTGAATTGCTAAAATTTAATATATTTGTTTTTTACTTTTTAGATGGTATTCATGTTTCAAAGTATTACTCGACACTGTTGGATATGGTACGTTCTGTATTAGATGGAAATACTGAAGCTTCATTATATGAAGATAATCTTAGGGAAATGTTTGGAGTCAATGCTTATATTGCATTTACTCTTGACAAAGTCGTTTCATATGCTGTGAGACAGGTATGTTTCAGTTGTCAGGTAGCTTTTTAATTGTCAGTTGTACAATATATCAATTGGTAACATAATTATTTGCTTATAGTTACAACAATGTGTTCAAGAACGTACATCGTCTAAATGTGTTGAGTTGCATACGCAAGAACGATCGCGTATTACTTGTGGTGGGCTATCAGCAATTGCTGCTTATCAACGACGTGCTCAAAAAATATTAAGAGATGAACATGCTTTCAAAATTTGCATTGTATGTATTAAGATAATATTTTAATAATTGATATATTTTTTTTACTAATTTTAATTTATTAATTTATTTGTTTTTGTAGTATGGTGGAGAAGAGTGTAAAGTCACATTTGAGTTATTAGAAAGTGGTGGTAGTTCTATGAGCAGTTGTATAAGCAATAGTAATTCTGAGTCAAATATGCAAAATGTTGAAAACGAACCTCCTGCTCCTCCAGCTCCTCCAGCTCGACTAGCAGAATGGGCTCGTTATCGTGAACGATATACTAATCCTGGTACCATAAATATGGAACTTCCTGAAGGTTTTTTTAAGGTAAATATGTAAAAGCATTATCTTCTTTCAAAGTGGTTAAAATTCCTTTTTTTTTCTCTTTAAAGTAATATTTGAAAAATTCTTAGAATGGACAGTGGTGTGGTAGAAAAGCAATATATCTCCAACGCAATATGAGGCGCTGTCAATTAAAAATGAGACATACTAATAATGGAAGACTACCTCCAAGAGAACCTGTAATTAATTCAGGAATAGATTCATCTTCTTCGCAATTACTACGATGTAGTACAGCACAATCTTCTGATGAAGAGAATGAAACCAGCGCATTATCGAGTAGACGGAAAAAATTAGGGCATAAAGAAATTAGTCATGATTCTGTTTCATGTAGCAAGGACATTACTAATGTGAAAGATTGGAGTGGAATGAATTCTTTCATAAATGATGATAAAACTGAAGTTGCATTTAGTAATGACCAGAAAGCCAACAGCAAATTTGTCTATATTCTTAATAAGGAACATTATTATTACAAAAAACATGCTCTTAAAAGGGCTTGGAAGGTATGTTAATTTTTTATTACAATAAATTGTTTTGAATTATAATTCGCAAAGACGAATTCCAGACTTCGTTTTTTAACAGTTAAAAATGAAAAAAATATGTTTAGACAAGTATCTTATTATATTGCATTTAATTTTATCTATTTTAGCTTTTGAGAAATATAATATTAATATTTTTTTTAACTACTGTACTTAATATTAAGCGGTCATCATAAATCAACAAGCTGTTAAACGTTTAGTTTTCTGATTTAATTATTTTTAAGAGGAATTGTTAAAAGACGTGTGATTTGTATATCAATTGTTCACATTGGGCACTTGGTAATATTTCAATAAATGCATATATTTTTTTAATCGTCATATTCTATACCAGTGGTCGGAAATGGCATATGGCTCATTGACTCCTTGATGGACGGCTCTTCTACAAAATACATATTTTTATGGAAAGTGAGCCGCTTCCATATTTTTATTGTCGTTTTGTTGATTATAGAAAAATACATAATTACGGTGATCGTTATTTTAGGATTAATAAACAGGACAAGGACAAAAAAAAACGAGAACCCTTTGCATTTCACCAACATTTTTCTTTTTTTGTCCACTACTTTGGGAAGTAATTATTTTGTCCTTTTGGATAACAAAGCTACCGACCACTGTTCTATACTATACATGAGATTGTTATGTTCCTGATAATTCTTAAAGATTTTGTTTGCTATTATATTATATTATGTTTTATTAAATTATCGATGTTTTTTTTATTAATGTTTCTTATCTTTAGTGTCAATTACTTCTGAATACTTAAAAGTTGCTCAAGTACACAAATAATCCTATAAATTTGATTAACATACTGTGTAAATATTTCAGGAAATTTATATATCAAATCAAAATTGAATAAATTTGTTTTATGTAAGTCAAACCCCCCCTACTTTTTTTCTAGTTTTTTTAGTATTGATTTGTTTTTAAGTTGTCATTTCTAAACTCAACCTTTTAGATATATTATTCCTTTTTTATGGATTTTGACTTTATCGTATATTTAAAAAAAAATAAAAGAAATATGTTTAAATTATTACTATAATTACAACTTCTATTAAATAATTTAGACTCAAATGTTTGTATTCTATAGGTTTTCTAATGTATAGTAGGTAAATGGATTTTAATACTATCATTTATTTAGTTAGTCTTATTTATTAAGTAATATCGAAATGATTTTTTTTAATCGTCCCATATTTCCTGATTGTCGAAATAGAGTTAATTTACAAATTGCTATTTTTAACTATTAACAGAGAACTTTAAATATTGATATATTTTCTGTTGATTTATTGTTTTTATATCGTATCATAAAATAATTTATGATTTGTGTTTTTAGTGTCACAAATCTGTAAGCAGGAGTCAAGAGTGTCGATGGCGCTCATGGTTAAATAATTGGTGCAGCCGTCATGTTACTACTTCGCAATCGCGTTCAGCTTCAGATTGGTTAAAACGTGGTGCACGAACGCTTTCCATAGGGGGGCCTGATGCTCCTCCTTACACTTCTTATACCAGATACAAATTAATCACTTCCCCCCATGCCCCTGATCGGTAATAAGGACTTTTTCAATCAATGAACTCTCAGTGTTATAAAATTATGTTACATTAGTGTTTGTGTACTATAATTTGTACTATAACATTATACCATCAATATAATTGCGATCTCCTAAATTAGTTTGTTTACATTATTACTAAATGTATTATTTTCAAACGTTATTGGATGGTCTAGTGTGAAATCGAGAAATTACGTCTTTCTCTTTTGCTCCGCTAAATAATATAATATTTTGTGGTAAACTTACTCTCGGTTTTATTGTTTTCTATTTGTATTTTTGGTTGAAATACATTAAATGTTTATATCTTTGCTTTTGAGTGCCATGAAAGTTTTAATAATGGTCTTGTTACAGTTAATTAATTTTATATTTAAGCGAGCAAGTTAGTGAAAGTCTAAAATAGAAAAACGTCTAGTTTATGACTAAGTGTGCTTTCAAATTGAAATGCTAAACAGTGATAATACAGTGCAGTTTTACAGTTACTACATGTTATTTATTTATCGTGTATTATTACAATATATCGTGTATTATTACACTTATGTACAAAATGTATATTCCAAAAGCTAGCAAGTTGTTGGAATTCGAGAATCTGATGTAAATTTTTATTGTTTTTATTTTAATCGATATCCAGAGATAGAAATATATTATAATGTATTTAACGAATATCAGTTTTCTTAGATTATGAATCTTTCATAAGATAATTTTATTGTTTTTCTTTTGTTATTTTTTTGTTTGGTGTTTTTATTATAGCGTAGTTTTGAATCTATTTTGAAAAATTAGATGCGTAAGTTTTTTTCTAAATTTTTCGTAAAATATCAGGTAATATAGAATTTATTGCCTTATTAACTGATTTATAACACTTGTAGAGTATTTATTTTAATTTATTATGCAAATATTTTTGTTGAATAGAAGGCGCATGTTTCTGACGCTCAAAGGTTTAATTAGCTATAGTACCCATTTATAATATGAATATTGAACCACTACTATAATTACTTAACAAAGAGAAAAAGAAAGACGCTTTAAAAAAAACAACTAGACCCTCCTCGAAAATTATAATCTCCAAATGAAAAGCGTATAGTTATAGTTTCGCAAATATAATAAATACTGTTAATATATTGTATATATGTAAATGTAATATATATGTACACATATAGTAATTTTAATGGCAGTAATACAATCTTAATAAGTTAAAATATATAATAGACACGTGTACAGTTAGAAAAAAATACACCAATTCGTTTCGTTTCGATATGAAAGAAAAAAAGTATATAAAATTGTACGTGCACAATTATCCCTTGTAATGTACATATTTTTATTATTTGTGTTAAAACTTTTTTTTCTTAATATAATCTGACTGAGTTGTCATCTATTGTTGCGCACAACAATCACAATCAAACATATCGTTTACTATTTTCTCGAGTTGGTGTATTTTTATTATAATTCGTATATATGTAATAATTAGCTATTGAATGTTAAGCAATCAATTTCGACAATTTTGTGTGATACACAGATGTATATACGAAAGTTTATAATGAATATTTTAATGTTATCTATTCCATTGATTCTTGTGAATATTTTATAAGTTTACGATACGATAAATACGGTTTTTTTACTTTATTCTTTGCATGTTGTACCTATCTGTTGGATAAAATATTTACCTGTCGTTTTTTTTATTGTGTATATGTATATTGTGTATACGTAATGTTATACTCTTTCTTAAATTTTTATATCTTTCCAAATAACATTCCAACTTTCGTATTTTGTTATTATTGTTATCATACATTATTAGTTTTTAAACACAGATATAGAACGGTATATATACATATAATCGAATACTGAAAGAAATATATTTATGAAGTAACGATATTTTTAATATTAAGTTTCTATCTAAAATGTTTTTTTTTATATTCAGTGCGTTTTGCCAGTGAATATGTTTATATTTGTCAAATCTATCGAATTCAAAGACCAGATTATTTAAAAATTTTCGCAGGTGAATGTTTTATTTAATTTTCGCTTTGATCAATTGTAATTTTCAGCGCTCAAGTTAATTATTCCGCATTCTTTTTGTATAAAATCTTTGGAACTGATTTGTTTAAAATAAAATACTGCGCGAAATTGGTTGCTTAGCTTTCCACATATAAAACTGAAAGAGTTGATGAAAATTTTATTTTGTTTACGTAAGTTTGGAGGAAAGAATTTTGTGATGAACCAACAGTGTTTTTTAAAATAACAAGATATTGCATATAATAAAATTTTTAAAAGCTTGTTTTTCATTGAATAAGTTGTAGTTTTCTCGGTTGTTTTTTCAATTTGTCATGTGAATTAATATAAAGAATAGAAAAAACAATCAATTGTGTATCAGTTTGATTTATTTTGCTATTAAACTTCACATTGATGTGTGTAAAAAAACGATTTTTTAATTTTTGCATTTTTTCTGATCATTTTTTTATTATTTTCTTCTCGCTCTCCCGCAAGATAAAAAAACTTCATATAAAATTAATGTGATATTTTTTTAGAATAAAACGATTTATATTATAATATCTACTTAAATGTTAAGACGAATACGAGTTCGAATATTTGTAGGCGGCAACTGCAATGATTATCGAATCTTCTCCGTATATGACAGATTTTCAAACTTTGAACGAAACTAGGATTACATTGAGAAATTTTTTTCAAAGTATATCTGCGACACAGTTTGAGAATCTCCAATATGCGAGATGTTTTTCGTACAATACAAAATCATATTAGTTGCCGTCTTTGCCATGTGATAATCGCGATATTATATATTTTTCAAAACGCTGATTCGTTTATAAGGGGATATATACGCATGAGGCTGCGATATTTTTTTATTTATTACTGTCGCAACGGAATAATATATCTTTATTATGATTTTGTAGCTCCAGTGTTAATGCGGCTGCCAAATCGGAACATATTCATTGAATGTTAATGAAAGCTCGGCGAGCGCGTTCCGGTTTATTCGCTGCACTTAAGAATTTAAGAAGCGTACGGTATCAACTAGTCAATTCCAACTGTATTTATAATATTAATTAGTTTTCGTCAACGCAATAAATAATAACCAGTGCAGCTTTTATATAATATACATACATATATACACACACACACATATATATATAAATCGTTTTAAAAACACTTTCTTCGTCAAACCGATAAGTGAGAAAATTCTCGTTTAGATGCTTTTTTATTACTTTCCGTAGTTTTAAAACAACACTCAAGGCTGAGATGATGTCATTAATTCAAATGTACGCAAAACTGCGCGTATTTTTAATTCTAATCTAAAGTCTCGTGCTATATACGTTATATATACATGTATGTACGCGTATATTAGTTTCTCTCGCAACGTTTATGACTGATTTGCAGCAATTAATATGTGTAATAGATCTGAGATAGTCACCGATTAGTTCAATTGTGTGTGCGTTTGTTTCTGAGTGTTGGAAAAATCAACTGGAAATCTTCAATAATTCGACACTAATTCGAATGGCGCATCTAGCGTCTAATATTGAAACGCACCTTTGTTGTAAGAGTATTTATTTTTATTTCTTTTTTTTGTAAATTTTGAAAATATGCAGCTACTGCATAATAAAATAAGAATAAAAATGCTTCCCTGACTGATATTTATAATAATTGTATATTAGAAAAAGAAAGAATGCAGTAAAAATTAAGAAAAATATAGCATTTAAAACATAAGAAAACGAAATTATTGTTGTTAGGCATTATAAAAGGGAAACGATCTTATATTATTAAGGATTATTATAAATGTAATGTGTAAATATATATATACATATAGATTTATTTTTCTTTTAGTAATTATATATGTATATATATATATATATATATATATACATGCATATAAATATATAAATGTACAGCGCTGTATTAAGTGTACAAATTAATTTGAAAAAAAAAGAAAGATACCAGTGACTTATTTAATGTACAGATTTATACCAGAAAATAAAAAAACGACAAGTTAATATTAAAATTTTGTAGTTTTATTTCTACTGTAAACATTATACACAAAGGGGTCGAGATATTTTTATTGCACAAGACACGTTCCAGTTAAAAATGTTTGTTTCAGTTTGGTTAATGTGACAAGTTTTATCATAACCTTTTCCCTTATGTGAAGAACGATTCTTATATCGTTATTGATATATATATATATACATATATATAATAATAAAAACAAATTACAATGGTGGTGTATCTTTTGAGTTTATTTTTTAATATTCAATTACAACATTTTTTACTTAATCGCTAGATTTGTATTAAATTAAATACGAATTTAATCAATACGCATACATCTTCATTCACAAGCGCTATAAAGCGCGCATGTTTTATTTTCGTCACATTCATCGACATTGCACTTTCTACTTCGACGCAGTGAGGTTATTTCACAAGTTTATTAATATGCACCTCACTTAAAAACTACATAATATATATATATACATACATACATACATATACATATATATATATATATATATATATATATATATATATATATATATAAAAGTAATAGTGCTACAATCTCAACTGTAAAGATCACACTTCGAATTATTAGGATAATTCGATTAAAAATAATGTCATATTATACGGTAAAAAAACTGCATAAAACTTGAAATATGCTCTCCATTCGCTATATATTTTTATTTTAGTTGTAAATAATTTGTGACTATTTTGAATAAATAAATGGAATAATAATTTGTAAAACATGGAAAGCACATTTAAGTCAGACGCAATCTGTTGCCGATAATGACATTCGTTAATATCTGAATATCGGCCATCTATATAAATGAAATAGGACGACTTCCAGAGTCCATCCCGGTCAAGAGAGAGCTAAATAACATCAGATCAATACAATTCGATAATACATTAAAAATTTTCCAAACTTTTTGTATCTAAACATTCGTCAATTTTATAGAAAAATAACAAAATACACGCACATATACAGTATCACCATGCATACATATATCATTCAATAATTTAAAAAAGAAAGCTGTGAGACGTGTGAAATTACCTCATTCGTCGAGGAAACTATGGAATATATAATTTTTAATGCGCTTTACTTTTCTTTCTTTAAGGATATGACAATTTGCTGTATGTATAAAATGAGCAAAATATTTGCATTGACTGACTGTATGATAGAATAGGTGATTATTTACCACCTTTATTATTTGCATGTGTATATATATATATATATATATATATATATATATTTACACACACGCATGTAAATAAATAGTCACACCCTTTCAATTGAAGAGTTTTACTTAATCAATGATTTCTTTCTCCATTTATCGCAAAATTTCAACACATTCATCCACACAATTTATTATGTAGAAAGCTGCCAAAGTGCAGTTTCTTATTTTGTTTAATATTTTTTTATTTTTTTTATTACTTTTTCGGTTTGTTTGGAAAGCGATTGTATTATCACTACCAGAAGGTATAACCACCCTCGGCACTGCCAGTCAAGAATGAGCCTTTCTTTTGTGAGAGTGCAACCTGAAAAAAAAATATTTGTATATACAAATATTTATAGTTTTTAAATTGTGTCCATAATAAATTGATATATCTTGAAATTATAAATTTATATTAATATAAATAGTTAGTCAATGGGGAAAATCTTCTAATTTTAAATGGGTAATAATTATTTTAATAATTTATCTTAAATCATCCAACAATTATTTTTTAAACTCTATTCATGTACATATATATTGAATTCTAGAGGACTTTAAAATATTTTTTACATAAACTAGATTGGGTTTTAGATTTAAAAACATAGTTACATAATTATTAACCTGATGTCCTGCCATAGCAGCCAACTGCGCAGGTGACGGTGGAACTCCAGGAGGTGCAGGTGGTAATAATGGTTGCGCTACACCATCAAATCTAGCTCCAGCTTCAAATCCATTCTAAAAACAACAATTTTAAATATCATTAATTTAGTACTAGAATATGTGAGTTATGTTATAAATAGAAAGACATTACTGGAATCATAATCGTGGGACGTAGTGGTTGTATTGATGGTTGCATCGCTGCAGCTGCTGCGGTTGCTGGATAATATGGATAATATTGTACTGGATATCCTATATAACCAGGATATCCTGCGGCTGCATACATAGCAGCTGGGCTGTACATCTATTAATAAAAAAAAATATAAATATTCACATATCTATTTTTTTAGATATGTCATAATAACTTACTTGCTGCCCAATATTAATTGGTGGATGATGAGCTGCTAAAGCTTGATCATATGATGGTGGTGGTGCATATAATTGACCTGCGGCAGATGCTGGAAATACTCCATAAGGAGCACCACCAGGAACTAAAAGTAACATCGAAGTTACAAAAATATATTCCAAGACATAAATTATAAAAAATACACTAGTCTTAGTACATTTCGAACTATAATATTATTTAACAGTTTAAAATATTAATAGAAAATACATATATAAATTTCATGTAAAAATTCCTACCTCCATATTGTGGAGCTGCTTGATGTGGAGGAGCTGGTAAAAATGGTCCTTGAGGTTGAGGTGGAGCACCAGGAAATGCTCCTAGTGGAGGCGTTACTGTAACAACAGTGATTAACTTAGTTCAAAGTTCTCACTAAAGATTTAAGAAGAGCCGTTATCTCATCGAATATTAATTTTAATTTAATATTTCCTTTGTACAGTATTGAAATTACAGTTTTAATAATAATATATGTAAAAAATAAGCATTTACAAAAATGTTATTAAAAAGCAAGATAAATTATTTTTGTATCAAACGTAATACTGCCTTAAAAAGAGTTACATTACTGTTACTTATACGTATAAAAAATATTGTAAAATCTTTAATATATTAATTTTAAATACAATTTATTAAACAAAAACTAAATGGAATGTAATATTATAATAGTTATATGTATAGGGATATTTATAAAATTTATTAAGATGAAAGATATTGGAAAATAAAACAGATAGTTTCAATTTTGTTATAGTAAGGTTCCAAAAATCCCAAAAAAACGAATAAATGTTTTTAACCCTACTCTTATTTATTATCATATAATGTGGTGCAAAACAAAATTTTAAATAAAAAAGTATAAATAAAAAAGAGCAAACAGTAATTATCAGTATAATTCAAGATTTATATATATGCACACACATACACTATCAATTTTAATTTACAAATACTAATGTTATTTTTTAATATGCACAAACATTATTTTAATTTATTGTATATGTGACATTTGTATTTTAGATAAACAAAATCAGGTGTGATTAATATAATGTTTGAGCGTATTAAAAAAACAAAAACAAAAAAAAAATAATAATAAATACAAGAAAGAAACCTCAAATCAACAAGGATATGTAAGTGAATTGATTATTTGAAAAAAGTGGTTAAAAACCCATTGTGCACATTGAACACAGTTGAATTATCGTTAATAGAAAAATTACAAGAGTCGATTAATAAATCGAGCAATATACACTGGGATATATCCTCGTAATTCGTATATTCTTATGGTGGTTTCAAACCTGTATTTATAAATACAAGTAAATATATACAAACATTTATATATAATAATAATAATAATACAAATGTTTGCATATAAAAACATCTATAAATAAAATAATATATTTTATTACTGCAGCATGACAAAGTTATTAGATTATGCACATATACAGATCCAACATATATGTTATATACAAAACACATTTATATAAAGAAAAGTGAATGAATTTTTAAGTTACTTTATTATGTAAATATGTATTAATATATAAACAATAATATTACAAATCCAATATTGCAATAAATAAAATAGTGATTGTATTTAATATATGTTTTATCTGTAAATATGTGAATTAGCGTAAAACATAAATTGACTTGGCAAATACAGTGTGATTAGTTTTTTTTAATTATGTTTAAAAGTTTCAAATTTTATTTCATATTTTTTATTTAAAGTTTCGCATAAAAACTGATCACACAGTAATAAGAAAACCAACACAACCATATTGTATGAAATTGTAAATATAAAAAATGTATTCTAATATACTATAAAAATTAAATATTTAACAACGTAGGTTGTATTGATTAGTTAGCATGTGAAGTAGTTAAAAATACATTATATAAAAATTATACAAACAAACGTAAGTTTGAAAGTATAATTTGAAAAGTATATTTAGAAAGAAAGAATGAATGAAAAATAAAAATAAATAAATAAAAATGAAAGCCATTTTTTAAATTTTAGTAATGTATCCAAAAATAAAATAAAAATTGCCAGTTTTATAAAAAATACTTGTAAAAAAATGTAATTAAAAAACTACACAAGAATAAATACTAGTGCAAGCGGCATCATAATTCTAATATATTTATGTGTGTGAGAAATATAATTAAAAAACACATGTATCCAAAAATAAATATCACACGTGAAATAAAAATATTGCAAACTCATCTTTAAACCATTATGTAGTAGTAGATAAACGTTATAAATCTGTTTTTATCGATATTTTTTTATTCTACTAATATTGTCTGTCAATTAAAAAAAATACTAACAAATATTTTCTAAATATAATTAAAAATAATAGTGATCTTATAAATATTTTTAAAGTTGACAGAAATTATTAATAAAAATTATATCGATATAAGAGAATTTACTATGACTTTTAATATTATAATGCCAAAATATGAGATTGCACAATTTCCAAACTTAAGCATGCAGGCATTATTATTTTTAAAGCATGTTTCAACTATTCCAAAATCTTGAATACGTAAAAGCTTTACTAAATAAAGAAAATAAAATAAATATATTCACTCTTAATACAAAAATAAGACAAAATATAATTGATAAACAAAAGTATCAAATAATATTCAGGAAAATTGTTTTTCTTTTGGTAATTCGATTTTGGAATATTTATGAATATAATACATACATATATGCACAATTAGCAAAAAAATATAGGCATAAACGACTGTAGTATAGTGTAATAATAAAAAATATTTCCTGATTAGTATTTGATTTACTTAGTAAATAAATATTTAAAGCTCATGCAATTCTTATAATTCATATAAGAAAAATAAATATAAAATAAAAAAATGAAAAAAAGTGAAAAAGACTACCCTAAAATTTTTGAAAGTTGATATATAAAAAAATATACATAATGCATATTTAAGAGTGGCATATTTATAAATTATCATATATACTGATGTCGGCACCAATATTTTGAACACGAATTACTATTAAAAGAAATGATTCTAATAAATGAGTTAGCTTCGCGCGGAAGTAGCATTACTTATATTGTTTAAAATATGCTAAAAATAAAAAATACATGATGAAGGAAGCTGAACAAATTTTGACGCAGTTGTACAAACAAAAAGTGAGAACAAAAATTTATCTGAATAAAAAAAATTCTAAATACAAATAATTACAAAATTTAATGAGAAAAAATATACTTTATTTAATATAATTAGGATTTGGTCATTATTTTTTTAAAATTGTCATTTTTGAAATTATTTTTACAAGTGCATGTAAGAATAATATTTTTATTGATAATTTGACACGAAAGTTATAATATGATTTGTATTAGGTATAATATGATCACCATAATTAATGAAACGAACTGACAGTTTCCATTTTTTACTATTTGTGCATGCATGCAAGTTTGACAACTTTTTGTATGGTAATACAATCAATGATAAATGTGACATCGAAATTAATAATAATAATAAAAAAAGGAAAATTAGAAAAAACCTTCCCGATATATATATATTATTTTAGTTTTCTGCGATTACTTTGAATTGAATTGTTTTGATCAAAATAAAAAGCTCCATTTATGCATATTTACCACAATTCGTCATATTTGCAAGGCATACTTTTACATATATATATGATTATACGTATTTATTTAAAACAATATATTTTTATATTTATAAAAATACAATGTATGTAGTGCAAATATGAGAAAATAATTATGTATATATATATATATATATATGTATATAGAGAACATATTGTTTTGTCTATATATATATTTATAAAAAAACCATTCAAATGATAAT
This sequence comes from Leptonema lineaticorne, assembly GCA_024500535.1. Lineage (NCBI taxonomy): Eukaryota > Metazoa > Arthropoda > Insecta > Trichoptera > Hydropsychidae > Leptonema > Leptonema lineaticorne. The sequence continues at coordinate 9,690,201 of JANIJI010000006.1, read as the reverse complement.
AATGTGTAAAATTAATAATCATTCAAAATAATTTACCACCTCATTTTAATCTTTGGATTTATAATTTTTATATGAATATCTAAACATTAAGAATCATTTGAACGATGGAAACGATTAAATAATAGTAATTTTACGTTTTCATTAAAGTTATTAGATAACAAACCAACACATCAGCGGTAAAAATATTGAGTGCCAATAACAATAAAGTGACACCTTTATTTTTACTGAAATATCCATGACATTGTCACCATAATATATATAAATATAAAAAGATACATTACGTGACTGTGAAAATAAAAGAGTGCACATACACAAATACACATATACACGCATTCATTTATATGTACATTTGTGTATATACTTAATAATAAATCATAATGTATGCATGTTTAAAATATCCAAATATAAAATATTTATTATGTTCAATTTCACATATGATAAAAACAAAAATATTTTATTCATACATACACATGTACATACATACATACATATGAATGACACATAATTATAAATCTTTGGAATATTTGTAACTGTAAATGTATCTTCCATATATATAATTTACAAACTGCATATCATATCAAATACTATAAGGCATAGATGATTTCTAATACTAAGATGTTATCAGTGAAATTTAAATGTAAAAAGAAAATTAAAAATAAATGTCAAGTTCGAAATTATAACATTAGAAAACATCTATACCACTCTATGAATAGAATTTAGAACTGAAATCCCTATAAATATTTACTTTTTCTTTAAATTATTTTTAAATATTTCTAATATTCTTTAAAGTTTCAAATCTTTATAGAGAGAACAGCGTTAACATGTGTTTGATCAGTTGTTTACACACACACAGAAAGATACATTTCAAAAGATGAATTTCCTATCATTTATCACTGCAAAAATTGAATTGTTTTGCAATTATTTCTAAAATTATTTAAAATTCATAAAATAAAATAATTAAAATAATAAGAGGTTCATCTTCTCAATTCAATATATAATATTTTGGTTTCGATTGAAAACAGCAAAATCCCAGCAACCATCGCATTTGTATACTGTAACGAACTTTGTGAAAATTTTAATATATATAAGTAGGCTAAAAATAAATCTACGAGTCAGACACACTGTCAAAAAAGAAAATGTATATATTATATATATATATAGTATTTTTTTTACTATAAAAACATTTATATATATATATACATATATATATATTTCTTTTTAGTTTAGATTAATGTATAATTAATCTTATGTTTTCACATTAATAATATAACTTAAAAGTATACCTATAATGTTTATGTTCAGTAAAATTGAGATATTTTGAGTAATAAAATAAAAATCGACTTCGATAAAAAAAATTAAGATAAACTCAGCAATACTGGACACGAAACATTTTTTTTTATTTGTGTACATGCAAATCTGCTGACCATTTTGTTTATCGTTCTAATAACTCTTTCATAAACTTTTCAGATATAAATAAAAATAATTGCAAAAGATTTAATTTTACATAAACAAAAATGGCAACAGATTAAAATTTGAAACGCTTATGAGTAAATTTGGTACATCTTAACTGCAATCACCCATTCAAACGTAACAATAACTATGATACTTCCTACAGAAAATATCATAGCTCTTAAAAACATCGTAACGTAAAATATCACAATAACTGAATTTATTAAAAGGTTTATTGAACTATATTGGAAATAAAATTAATCTCGTATTTGTAATCGTACAAAAATATAGTAAAATACAGTTATTGTGATTTGCAATAGAATATTAAATTAAATTTAGTAATATTAATTTATAATTAGATATTAGATTGTGAAAAACTTATAAATATTTTACCATTTCAATAATATTTTCGTCCAATATCAATATTTTTAGGTATATATATATATATATATATATATATATATATATATATATATATATATATATATATATTGATAATAAGTGAACAATAATATATTATTGACAATGATTAAATATTCAAAATTAGCAGTGGGGTACAGGGGGATATATTAATAAGATTATGAGGAAAATTAACCTGAAGTTGATTATTCTGCATACTAAATTTCACATTAGAAAGTAAATACTTTATAACAAAACACTCTCTTCAACTTTCAGATTAATATGTACAATATTGAGATTTTTTTAGAATCAATAAATTGTTTTAGTTTTTTTAATTAAAAAAAAATTATGTATTTTAAATTGTAAAAATATCTCAATAAAGGTTTAGGAAAAAAAATTAGCCCAAAAACCAAAAAGAAAAAAAAGAGTGGTTTTCAAAGATTGGAATACAATTACTCAATAATTTTGTGTGATATAAAAAATTATTAAATGAAGACTTTTTTATAATTAAAATGAAAAAGTATGTGTAAAAATTTCATGGTGAAATTCATATTTTTGGGTCAAAATAAATATTATTATATAAATTAGCGTTCTATTAATGAAGTAACTAAAAAGCTTTTTACAATTTCATGTACAAAATATATATACATGTGGTAAAATAAAAATAAAATGTGAAAAAAGCAGGAGTGTCCTTCAATATCTACTATTTTTATGACATTCGTTGTTTTAAATAATATTTAGCGATCGAAACTAATGGAAAATAAACAATATAAACTGAATTATATTAAAGATAACAACAAATGTCAAATGAATTTAAGAATATTATAAAACATTGATACTAAAATAATAAATATATATATTATTCAACTTATTTACACTTAACTGAATACCAAAATGATTCGTGGAGTAGTAAAACGTAATGGGACAGTTTTTATAATTCCAATTCGCAATTCCAATCTTTGAAGATTTAGGAAGAAGGTCAAGTCGATATATTTCTAGCATACAAACTTCTACTTAGGTAAGTGCAGTTTAATAACTGAAAAATAGTTGTCTAAAGTCCTTCTTCATATTTCAAAAACCACTCTGGCTATAGTGCACGATCGTATATTTTCATCGATTCTATATTCGCAAATAATATTTGATATAATCGATGAATATATACGAACGTATCGTAATATTGCTTAATTTATTGTATAATGAAAATCAAAACGAAAAACAACAAGCAAAATTAGCCATACTCAAAATAAAAAAAAATAAAAAAGAAATATATTTTTCAAATAAAATATAACCACCAAGACACACTGAGATAATTCAAATTAGTATAGTATATATATATATAAGTATTACTGAATAAAAAATTTTCTAAAAAAAAATCTTATAAATTTTTAAGGAGAAAAATATTTTATTTTCGTCAAAAAAGAAAAACGCAAAAAAGTCAGATTCGTATAATAGAAAATTATTATTCAGTAAGTTATATATTTGTGTATATCATTCAAATACATTAATATATGACATTAATTATATATATATAGTTATTATAATTATATATATAATAATATTTATCAGATATGTATATATATTATATATAGCATCTCACACTTTCATGTTTTTATTGAGAGACTAATTACGTTGGTAAATCCTGAGGAGTGTGTCGGGCAGCCGGAGCAAGAACAAGAACGTCATCGTTCAACGGAACACCTGCTGTAAAGGAACACAACAAAAAGAGACAGCATACAATCGACGGGACATCTCAAGTCTTTTTATACTTGCGATCGGCCGCAATCGTTTCCATCAACAATGATAGCGATCATCTTCGCTCGGAATCGCGACCGTATCATCGTTTCGATAAAGTAAAAGAAAAATAAAAATCCAAAGGAAAACGCAATCGAGTCAAACAAAAAATGAAAGTAATAGCAAGACTGATCGATGCAAATGACGTGAAATGTCCCAAAATGGTGCCAAAATATATTTATTTTATTCGTTCGTGTGTACACAAAAATTTCATCGACGAGTGCCTCTCGAAAGTAAAACTCGAGAGGCATTCGAAATAATGTTAATCGATATAATTATAAAAATATGTACTTAAAATCTAGGATTATTTTAAATCGATTTTAATCATCATTAGTACAAAATATATATGCTTATTTAAGTTTTTTCTTTGTCTGTTTCATTATAATTGTACATATTTCAATACTAATATATAAAAAATCGTATTATACGATTTGACGAGTCAAATCGTATAATAGTAAAAGTGTTTTTGTTATTGTAATATTTATGAAAAAAGTGTGAAATATCCGAAGCTTCGCGACGGTAGATTTTCAAATTTCTCGACGCGCAAAACGTAATATTCTTTCGAATCGCGTCAATTAAGACCGCGCCATATAAAACGATTCGGTAAAAAATTTTCTGCAGATTTTACGTTATATAATTAAAATCGCGCGATTCGCGCTATTTTACGATCGAAAACGTATCGCCGAATACGGAATTGAACGAAAATCGTTTAGGATTCGATCCGACGAATTCGAACGCGGAAACGTTCAAATCGGAAAAGAGAAATAGAATCGCGTAGAAATGGAATATTTGCGACGACGTAAATTGCCGTTCGATAATTCGCGAACGCGATTCGCGACGGTCCAAACGGGAAACAAAGGACGCGGAAATGCGAAAAACTGGAAAAATGAAAACGCGAACCGGTCGCGAGATTCAATAATGCGTCGTCGCGAGGCATTGCATTATGTCCGTCGAAACGGCGGACATTTTGCAATCGGACTCGAGTCCGCCCCTGCGATCGATCGATAAAACATGGCCGCCCTCTTCGGAACCGGTCCGAGACGGCCTCTCGGACGATCGATCAACTAGCGGACCGGAGGGACGAGGGGCGGGACGGGTCGATACGAAAGGGGCGACGCGAAGAACGGAAGACGCGTTCGCGTGCGCGCGCGCGCGCGTGCGCGTGTACGTGTACGTGTCCGTGTTTGTGTCACTGCGTGTATTCAATGTCGATAGTGAAGCGCGTTTTTGCGACGCCGCCGCGTCTACCTTTCTTGTCGGCCATTTTGTCGATGTGATCGCGTTAACGAGACGGAGCGACGCAAACGTGACGACGGCTCAACGGTCCGGACGCGAACGACTCGCACCGCGGTGCGCACCGAGTTCCTCAGGTTGGCACCGCCGAAACTCGCTATTGACAGAACGTTCGCGCACGCTCGCAGAACGGCCAACCTTTACGTTTAGACGCTTCGATAAATCGAACCGCTTTTCGGAAACAAATAACGGCGACATCCTATCGTAGCGCAACGGATTTAAATTTAAAACAAATATTGAAACTCGTCGATCCGCGTGCGACGTTTCGCTTTCGATAGAATATTTTTAATTTGTAACGTAAACTTCGCATACGAATCCCGTCTAAACGTGAAGTTCGTTGTCTTTATTTTTTGAAAAAATTAAAAAAATCAGAACGAATAACAAAAAAGAGAACCGCTAAATGGGAACGTTTCTCGTTTTTTATTCTGATTTTTACACCAAAATAACAGTTTGTTTAAAATTTGGTCACCCACTCCTATTTATTATCAAAAAAAAAAAAAAAAAAATATATATATATATATATATTGCGAACCGGGACATAATGTCTCCCTCTCTCACCCCTCACTAAGCCGCTTTACATTTTTTTAAATAAAATAGAACATCGCAGATTATAAAAAATTTTAATTCGTCGCTTTTTATTTTAAAGAAAGATAGATTTGAAATTTTCGTTTTATCGGTCATCCAACGATCAAACGGCGGCGGTAATACTTTTACGTTAGACAAATATCGATAAACGACCTCGAAAGACTAAAATAAAAATAATTATTGAATTATTTAATCGTTAAAAACAATAGACCGAATAAATGTTCATAATTTTATTATACGTATAATATATACAACTTACGAAAATATTCGTTATAGTTTTTAAAGCATTAATATGATACGATTTAAAATTATAACAATATCGGAAAAAGTCATGTTTTATTCTCGCAAATGCAAAATTTAATAACCAATTAACGAAAGTTCTTAATTATTGTTACAATAAATAAAAAAGACTACAATTTAGATAATATTTTAACTTTCTTTTTGTCAAAAAATTTGGCATTTTAATTTTTACACAATAAAATTAAGGAACATCTCGTAGTACTACTATATAATAATAAAAATAATTGACAATGTAAATTATTAAATATGAAAATTATAAATAAGCTATTAAAAGAATAACAATAAGAATAATAGTAATCAGTCAACCCATTTCTTTAATGGGATGAAAAAAGTTCGTCATTAACAAAACATCAACAAAAGTTACAAATACTGACAAATTCGTTGCTATAATAAATTTATCACTTAGTATATACAATGTTGCAATGGCACAAAACAAATATTACTGGTCCCCGAGAGTGCCATATTTATATATTTTAAAACACATCGATATAATATAATTAAGAATATTTATACAATGGAAGTGAAAAATTTACCAATTTAAACGAACCAAATATAACTGTTATAGGTATGATATAATATTTATGAAATATATTAGCAACACATATAAGGCTTTTCCGAATCCGCATGTGCTATACTATCTATACTCCAAGGTGCCGTTTCTGTTCTTCCAATGTGGGTTGCTTGTAGAGTTGAACAATCGGCTGAAAACAAATTAGAGAAAAATAATAACTTTACCATATTTCTAAATAAAAATTATATTTTCAAGTTAAATTTTTCGAGTCGACTCGTATTTATTATAAAAAAAACTTATATCTATTAAAAATAATTATTTTAAAATATGCTCTTAATATAGAATAAATGTTGGGCATTATTGATTACCAGATGGCGCTAAGACTTCTTCATGAGGAAAATTGAAATCTTCACTTTTTATAGATGCATCTAATGTTTCTCCGGTTAATTTTATCAAATCTGATGCTGTATTTAAAAATAGTTGTTCAATACCCTATCGAAAATAAATAAATAAATAATATAAAAATATTGAATTCAAAATATATTTTTTTCTAAACCTGGTCTTGAAGAGCTGATGATTCATAATAATGAGCACCTATCGATCTGGCATAAAGTGATGCTTCATCTGTTGTCACTTTTCTATCGTTAGCTAAATCAATTTTGTTACCAACTACAGCCAAGACCATTGGATCTCTAATATTACTGGAAATATGATTAACATTTGTATATGATTGAAAAAATAAAAATATTTGTATATATTAAAAAAAAATAAACCTTCTAAGTTCTTTAACCCAATTTTTCATGGATTCGAAACTTTCAAAATTAGTTATATCGAAAACAAGAAAAGCCGCATTAGCATTTCTATAATACATAGGAGCCATTGAACGAAATCTTTCTTGACCTGCAGTATCCCATACCTACAGATATAAAATATTTATGTTAAATAAATTGTAAAAACTGTAATATATTATAAAAATTGCAACAAATTAATGAGACCTGTAATGTAACTCTAGTATCACCTAGACTGATTTTGCAAGTAAAGAATGAAGCTCCTATTGTTGGTGATATGTGAGTGGAAAACATTTTCCCCACATATCTGACTACCATACTGGTTTTGCCAACACCTATAAAATAGTGTATATAAAAATAAACTTAAATTCAAACTTAAAAAAAATATAATTATATAAGTATAATGTTGAAGAACAAATTTTGGATTTCTGATATACATATAGAAATAAAAATCTGTTGTAGTTTTAATTTTATAACAAAAAATAAGTTTTATGTTCTATGTTTCATAATTTTGAGTACAATAAACTGAATATATGATACTTTTAAAACATTAACATTAGAATAAATGGTTATAAAACTGGTTAAAAAGATAATTATAATCAATAATATTGTGTTGTTGTTACACAAAATGGATAAAGATAAAAATTTTCGTTTATTGTATACAATGATGAAAATGAAAAAAAGGGATATTACAGAAGAATAAAATATGTAGCTAAAATTGCATTCTTTATTGTTGATATTATCGCGCATATCATAGTTAAAAATAGTATAAAATGTTATAAAAAAAAGTACCCTGGGCTCCTAAAACCACCACTTTGCCCTGAATAATCTTCATATTTGTTAAATTGAAACATTAAAATATTTAATAGTCATGAATGATCAATCACTATAGATAAAAAATTATCAGCACAACACAAGTACGAAGGTAAACGCAAATCGGAACGTAATGTCAAATATAAAGCAAACAAGGAAGTAGAATAATATAGTGAGAAGCAATTTTCAACATTATTATATTACAATCGTTAATTAGTTAAAGATCAAAATCCAATGCTAGCTTTTATATGTGACATTCTGTTGTCAACAGTGTTGCCACTACACAAGTTTGTTTATATCGTCAGTGTTAAGTGTGTAAAGCAGCTTCTATAATTATAAAATATATTTATTACGAAATACGTATATTTTTAATTTAACGAGTACTTTTTTAAATTTAAATAAAAGATTTCATAAACATTTATTATTTCTGGATGTTTTTTTAATTTAAATATTAATATTTTTTTACTAGATATCAATAAAAAAGTGTTAAACAATTGATAAATTTTATTTAAAAATAAAAAATGTATATAAAATTTTGTTTATAATAAATATAATATGGAAAGACTTAACAAATATTTTTTTTATTTGAAAAATTTGAAAAAAGAAATAAAAATTATGTTATTTAAAATAATATGATACAAGTTTATGATAAATATTTAAATGATAATATTTTATTTGAAATATTGATATTTTTATATGCATCTATAGAAAGAATTTTTGGTAAATTGCATATTTTAGCATCGTAATTCAAAATATTGTTTAAATATTAGAAAATATAAAAAAAAATAATTTAATGATATATTTTTAGTGATATCTATTTTTATAAGTGTAATTAATTTAGAAAATTTTTAAAAAATAATGTCATTGATATGTTTAATTCGCCATTAATTATATTTAATTTTTCCAAAGTAGATGTCACTTTATCAAAGAAAAATAATTTCATATGGATAAAAAAATATATTTTTTATGTGTTAAAAATATTACATAAAACTAAAAATACATATTTCATAGTTTATATGGGACGTTTATTTTAAAAGTGGCTTAAGTCCATTTATGTTCAAATCGACATATCGAAGGGTTTGTGTTTGGTTAAATTTTAAAATTTGGATAACAGATGACAATCGATTTATGTTTTTGGGCTTTTAAAGGATTCAAATTTATTATTCCAATCAATATAATTATCATTTCTGATAGCTTGTTTGGATTTACGCCAATTTCAAAATCAACGAAATGAGATTTTCAATTTGTAATAAAGCGTAAATTTAAAGGAAAAGTAAATATCTTTTGAAAAAAAATAAATATATACACTTTTAAGTCGTTAAATAAATATAATATTTGATTTTTATTCATTTTTAGATATATTTTTATACGCACACAGAAGGGATTTAAAATAATTATACTATGAAGGTGGTACATAATGAAATAAATATATTTAATTCTTTTTATATTAGATTTACGATTGGTCTTGTTAGGTTTTAATGGTGCCAACTTGATATTATTAAAGTTTTTGGTGTTTCTCATTTTGGTATTAAATCCAATGTTTCAAATGCCGCATCCTCGTTTTTTGTCGTTTTATAAAATAATTTACATGTATTCTTACACAAAAATGTTATTTAAGATATTTAAATCGATTTATTCTTTTACCGACAATATTTTTTAGGCTTTTTAAAGTTGCATTTTTTAAAAGCTATATTGAAATGAGCTGTATTTTACGCTCCTTTCTGTGGTTAGGTAATGTTATATATTTATAATTAATTCACTAAAAATTGATAATTTAACTATTACTATGATAACACTATATAATAAAATAAAAAATTGAGATCTCATAAAAATTTATTGAATTATATCTCAAAATTTATTGAATTATAACTATCACTGTTGGACTTACGAAACACATTCAAAATAAACGTTTTCATCATTTTGTTAACTAGCAAATTTTCGTATTATAAAAACTTAATGATTTTAAATGGATTAGTAAAAAGCTGTTTAAGAAAGAAAAGATCATGTAAAAATGTAACGATTACAGTTGCTAACTCGATTTTTTTGGAAAATGGACTTACGCCATTAAAGTAAACGGCCCGTATGTTAATTTGAAAATCTGAAAAAGTGACCTTTCTTCTATTTTGATAAATTAGAAATATTTTCAAATCGATTAACTTTGTTAATGAAATCTGTAATTAACAATTATGTTTGGTTTTTAGTTAAATTTTTAAAAACTTTTATTGAGATTACGTTTATTGCGATTAATATAGGATAATTATATGTAAAAAAAAATAATTTAAATAAAAAAACTCAATTTAAGTCTCTTACTTATGATTTTTGTAAACGTTTTAATGTCTGTAAATTTAAGGATAAATGTTTTTAAATGAAGATTGGTGCAATTTGTTATTATTTTTTATGTTAACATAAAATTTTAAACATTTAAATAAATATTTCAAAACATTGAATTATTTTTTCGAACCATAAATTTGAAATTAATTACATTGTGAATTGCATGTATAAAATATAAAAAATAGCCGTTATAAATAGTTTACAATAATATTTTTATGGTTTATACTAAACGATATTGTAATTAAAATATATATCAATATGTTGAATTATTAATAATAAATACAAACTTGTGATTTCTAAATTCTTTAATTCAGGGAAAGAATGAGAACAAATAATATTTTCATTTTCCATAAATATAAATCAGTATAACGGTGTTATTTGAAAGACTTTTTCTTTTTGTATACGCTATTGACAGTGAGAATGTTCGCTGAAAATATTCATATTATAAGATATTATAAATATAAAGTTGAATATGTTTTCTGGAAATGTATTAAGGAATATCAGAGTCAAAAAGTGACGCAGTTAGATATCATTAGTGGTTCAACGGCTAAGCTGCGACAACAACTATAACAAACTGCTTACCAAACCGACAGAAACTAATCTCGGAATATTGCAAAATTCAGAGATTGTACAGTCATTCTAAGTGAACGAATTGAAAAAATAAATTTCAATTCAGAATAAATTATATAGCGTAAATTTAAGAAAATTGTAACCAATTTTGAAATATTATAAATCGGTTATATATTTGATAATAAAAAAAATGTTTTATAAATAAATCGATGGTTATGTTGCATTGATGATGAAATTATTATAGAGGCGACTTTCTGTCGCTTTACTTTTGCAATGGTTAGCCTCTCATCCATAGTTGATAAGAAGCCACCATGCAGCGTCACTTAAATGGATGCTTTTAGCTTGATGAGTTCTCCGGGAGTTTCATCCCCATTCTTCACTTTCCACCCTGTCGTTTTCACAGTAATCTTATACGAAAGGTTTTCATTTTCATCCTTTTTCTTCCACTTTTGTCCTTTTTTTTTCGTTCGTGTCCATTCTTCTTATTCGACGAAATTTCCAATTACAACTAATTATTTTGCCAAATGGCGCGACGAACTCAACGATCCTAAAATAATTTTGATATATTTTTAATATTGATAAAAAAAAACAAATAACAGATAGAACTACTATGTGATGGAATAGAAAGATTGAAAAACAATATTTACGATATCTAAATATTTCCAAAAAAATCATATTAGAAATAATTTTATTATACGAATTTATTTTACAAATTTATATGGATATCATGACATATACGAAAATCCGATTTTTGATTTTGTATATCGTTTCTTATAAAAGTAATAATGAAAAACGCGAGCGTTAGATTTCAGCTTTTCTTTTAAAACATTTTACAGGAATATCTGAAGTAAAACATCATTTTTTTAGACTTTCAATATTATTGTTAATGTTTACTAAGCGAATGTGGAATAAATAGTACAAACGTGTCAATATTATATTTTTTTAAATATCAAATAAATATTTTAGTATAAATGACAAATATATAAATAATCGCATGTTGTAAGTACATATGATTTATAAATCTAGATTTTCGTTGAAAAAACAGTTGTGTACTTATTATATTATAACATATTTTTAAGAATATTCATGAATGTAATGTTTTAAAAGTCGTAATATATTATTATATGTCTTAATGAAATTAAAATAGAAAAATATGGATAAAAATTAAATAGATCATAAACAAAAATGATAAAACGATTAAAATATATATAAATATTGAAAATATATTAAAAGAAATAATTTAAAATGAATAAAAATTTGAGAATCGTCGCATTAACAACATTCATCGACGGCATTTGCTAGTGTTGCCAGTACGAAAAAAAAACTTTATTTTGCGAAATCGCCGCAAGGCTATTTGCTAAATGGTCTTTCCAGCCTGGTCGTCTCTCCTTTTCGCTCTCTCGCGTTCGTTTTTTCGTCGCTTTCGCACATTTTTTCCGCACGATTTTCCGCACAAAATTAGTTTTGTCCGTACATTGTTTTATTATTATTTCTTTCTATATCCGTTCTCGTTCGCTTATGCGACGCAAATGTAGCGATTTATTTGCCCGATCATCTCGATTGTAATCGCACGCTTGTAATTTAACCGAAACGCTTCTGCAATTTCACTTTATTTCGAATACATAATAATATTCATGCGTTTCATTTTATTTCCGCAAAGTGGAAAGAAGTATAAGGCATTTAGAAAATGTCAGCAATATTGCACTCCGACGTAGTAAAACGCGGGTTGTCTTTCTTCGCGTATTTCAAATAATAAAAAATGAATATTTTGTTTTTCTAAATATAAATAAGACTTGATTGTTACATAGATGTGTAAACGATCGTTATATAAATTCGTAAAGAAATATTTTTTTGTAAACAAACTTATCCAGTGGTTATGAAACTATTATTTTAAGACAAAAAAAATATTTTGTTTTTTTATTTTATTATATTATAATTGAAAATATAACAGAAATCGAATTGTAATAAAAAAATAGAACATTTTTCTTTCCATACAAATTTTATTTTTATTAAATATTTGACATAAATGTATTTAAATATTATGATTTGTTATAATAATATTTTTTTAAATAAGATAGAATCGTAAATTTTATATAACATATATATTATATCGAATATTTATATTTAACAGTTAGAGTTGTCTCGTACTATTTTTTACATTTTAGTGATAGAAAAGACAACTTTGGAAGTAAAAATTGAAAACGTGAGTATTATCATTGAATTAGAAGTTCTAAATTATCATCGATATATTTTTTTTAAATAATGTTAATTTTATTTTTTTAATAAACATTTTTAATTTTCATATTATTCTATAATAAAACGATGTTTCATATTAATTATATATGTGTATATTAGTTATTATTATGAAAAAAAAAATCATTATATCAATAGTAATTAGAGTATTATATATATAAAAATAAAATGAAACGATTTCATATAATCGAAACCATATTGCATTTGTAACCGGGTACTCGTTGAAAATTTACGATCGGCCATTTGTACGGGGATTGAAGGTCCTCTGAGCGGAATAAGTTTGCGGATTTTTTCCTAGAGTTCGGTTCGTCCTGGTAGTTTTCGGGTTAAGGACGGTGGGGTAAAAGAGGATAATGGCGTTTTCCACATGCCGGTTGGTAATCGGCAATAACAAATCGTGTATGCTGTAAAGCTGGGCCATGATGGCTGCGTACTTCCTCGAAACGGCTGAATTATACATCACATTAGCTCTCCCCGTAGTGACTGCGCGCGCTTCGACTGCCCACGTTTAAAGTTTTTCATTTGTCGTCAACCAGCGGTATTGGAGCTATATATTTATCCAAAAATACATATACGTATTAAACGCACATTTAAAAAAATAATAATTCAGTTGTGTGCGTTCTATACTTTTTATACATTGTCGAATAATTATATAGTTATTTTTCTTCTTGTTCTGAAGAAGGTTGGCGATCCTAATGGCTAATGAAACTTTCAATATAGCTATTCGAAAGCGCTCTATTGACGAACAGCTAAACCAACGACGAAAATCTTAGTCTTTAATATAAATGAAATCGATTCATATTTTTAGCATTTTTTTATATCGATTATAAAATATTGTTTTATAGAATATTTGAATGCAAAAAATTGAATTTAAAAGTCAAATTGCAGTAAATTAATTTATAAATTTTTATCTCGGAAAATTAGTGTTAAAAATATATAAGTATATAAGTGATATATTATTGTATATAATATATTAAATTCATTGAAATTTTTGGCGATTTAAATAAAATTTAATTTCTTTAACCCAGTTTCAGATTTCTGCATACGAAACTGTGGCGTTTAGATTTCCACTCTTTCCATCGGAAATCCGTGCTGTATCCTCGTTGCCACCATAACCACCGTCTCCATCACCATCGAAAAGGCCACCCACCTCCCGACAGCCGCTCCCATCCGGGCTTTTGTGGTGATTGTTTATTCTGCCGTTTTTATAAACGAACCTATTTGTCAGGCAGTCAGAATGGCGGCCAAGCACTCCGGTTCGGCCATAGGAACGGTCACCTAGTCGACTTGTTTATGCGGCCAAATATACCGGAAAAATTCCGGAAAATTCCGTATATACTACGACCCTTACGAATTGTGATGGCGCAAGCTATTCTTCGTTTATCCATTTCGTACTTTCCTCACCAAAACACACCACCCAAGCTATTAAACGACCGAATAAAAAAAAAGACTCCGAATCGTACGATCCGGACTCCAAATGGATATGTGACGATTTGTAAGTAATAAATTTCATTGACAGTTCCACTTTGTAAATGGTAATAATTATTGGAAATGATATTAAGGTATTTTGCTTCTACTTGTGATTAATTGAATTGTATTTATGTTATAAATGGCCATTAATATATATATATATATATATATATATATATATATATATATATATATATATATATATATATATATATATATATATATATATATATAAATTAATGATTAGATTTTTTTTAAGATATATAAATATTAAATAAAAAATAATTAATAAAATTCATAATAAGCGATGTAATAATAATAATGCATTAAAACATTAAATTTGATTTGTTACGTTAATAAACAAAGAATTGTTATGAACGTTGAAAAAAAATCTCGTTTAATATTCGCGCAAAATTTACATTAATAAAGCAGTACACGTTATTAAAAATGTATATAAAACGATTTATTATGCAAATTTAAAGACACCGCAAGAATTTAATCAGCAGAAAATTTTCGAATTTATTTTCCATAGCGGTTTGAATAATGCCGTTTTTGGAAGCGCTTTTTTTTTGTCCCCCTTAACGACGTTTAATTTTGTTTATTATATTATTTCGTAAATTACAATAATTAAAGCGACAATTTTGTATATAATATAAGATTAGTTATGATGAATATGGTTTTGGTTTTAAAGTGTATTTTTCTATCTATTTTGAAAATTATGTTTGTTTTGTTTTAGTTGATTAAAAATGATAGTTATTTTAGTTTTGTATGAAAAATATTATAATGTATTATAATCAAAGTTATTATTATTTAGATTAAGATATGATTTATATCTATTAGCTCTACTAGGAGCAAATAAAAATATTTTTAATGTTATTTATTAGTATTTAGATGACGTATTAATTGAATTAAATATAATTAAATGAAGATTTTAAATACTCGAAAAAATATTATATTAAATAAGGAAAACGATATAATAAACAAAATGTACATATAATGATATACTTAAAAGATTTTGATTTAATTTAAATATATTTATATATGAAAAAAATCGTCATTTTTTATTGTGAGGTCATTTTTTTTATTTATAAAATTTTCCTTTATCATACTTCAAATTAAATTATCTAATAATAAAAAAGTTGAATTTGAAGTATGAATAGGTAAAAATTTTATAATATATATATATATATATATATATATATATATATATATATATATATATATATATATATATATATATATATATATAAATTTAATTGAATGATATCTATTCCGGTAAATCGGATAGTTGATGTCTCGTTTTAATTCAAATCACATGGTTGTGATCATTAATGGTATATATGGATGAATGTCACCCTTTTAGCCATCACCGTTTATTGCATAATGTATTCACATTTATCATCAAAAACGCCCTACTTCTTGCAGATTTCGTCAAACACCACCTTTGATGTACTCACACCAAAGAAGTACGTCACCATTGTCAGGAGTGACTCTCCACCGCCTCCGTTTTCCAGGCACTCCTTCGTGTAATTCAATTGTTCCACGTGGAGGGAGTGTAATGGAATGGAGTATTGGATGTGGAGTAAGGTGGTAAGTTGGAAGTTGTGCTAATGAGTGGTGCCGCGGGGACCATTGTATCTAATACAGCCTTAACTCCGAGTTAAGGAAGACGCACTATTCATACGTATATATATATATATATATATATATATATATATATGTGTGTGTGTGTGTGTGTATTATATAATATGATATTTTATATATGCTATTTTATAATTTAGTTGTAATTGAAATAAAAATGTTTTTTTTGTTTTATTTCGAAAGTTATTCGATTTCACACTGTTTTTATTGAATTAGATCTCATAATTGTTTTTGATTAGTTTAGTTTAGTTTTGATTTTAATCATTTTTTTATTAAAAAAAAATCATTTAAAAAATGAAAAATAACTAAAATTTTGAATTAGCATATGTATTTTTAATATGAAATTGTTTAAAAATATTGTTCCGTTTTAAATAAAAGTAGACTAATTTTTGAAATTGAGAGATTAATTAAAATTAGTATATATGTTAATTATGAAATAAAGTTTTTGTAAAATTTCATTATTAAGTATGTAATTTCTTACCCATTTTAATCTGAATAATTATGCTAATTTAATATTTTTGTCAAAACTGAATATTTAAATTTTATTTATTGAAGTAGTTTTTTGAACAAATATTATATATTATTGATTTATGAAAGGTTAAACTGATATTTTTTCATCAGTTTAAACTTTTTATAGTGTATTTATTATAAATATGTATAAATGGTTTAATTAAAATATTTATTCAAAATATTCAGCACCTTTATTATTATACAAATAACTAAATATACATTATGAAATTATGTATATAATTAGAAATATTTAAAATTATGTTACAAATAAATAAAAACTCATTTATATATAAATATGTTTTCATCTTTTTTTTTTTTCATCGTTTTATTATATTACGTAGGTCGATAGCAAGTATTCTTCCTCAAGTCTCCGAACTATAATTGTGTCCCCGAGCAAGTATAAGTAGAACAAGTTGGCAATCATCTGGAAATCAACGCCATTTTGTTTCATCTCTTTTTGTCCCCCAAATTTAATTTGCAACAACAAAATGGCGCCCATCCAAAACTTCAAGTCACGTTAGGCTCTAACGACTTTTAACCTTTTTAACGGCGACATTGGCGAAACGAGCGCGATGTATAAATTTATATAATATTTTAAAATGTTCCTTTTTGTATTATATCATCTAAAGAAATATCGACGTACGTTGAATAAAATTAAAGTTTATTTATTCACTCATTTTTTTTTGTATGCGCAAATTTCAATTAATATTAATTGATTTTTTTTTTGAAAATGTTGTACATTATTTAAAGAAACAAATATTTTCATACGGTTTATTAGATTTGATTTGAAATTTAAGGTTATTAAATATGTCAGAAGATTAAAAATTTAATCACTTTTTATATTATATTACAATATTATATTAAAAAAGTTTTTTCACGATTTTGTTTCATTCTCTAATTTTACTGAATTTACTGTCTATTTTCATGTTTTTATTATTTCGATATTAATATTGATAACATTTTTTATTTTTTTCTATTTTGCCTTATTATTCCATGCATACATATGTAATGCATTTTTTATGTTATTTTAACATAATAATACTGTTTGTAGGCAGAGTTTTCAGATGTCTGACATAACATAATTTGTTTTTACTGACACATAAAATAAATTGACTTTATTTTGGAAAATGTAGTGTGTGAGTGTTTAATTTTTATAGCAGTAGAAATTAATTAAATAATTTTGTAAATATGATTTTTTTTAGTATGAATATGTTTCGAATGTTTTTAAAGAGGAATGAATTAATATATTGCGGAAAATTGTTTCTACACGAAATATAATAAATCTTTGAATGTATTATTAATAACGAGACTGAAAAATAATTTATTTATTCGTCGGAAAACGTTTAAAGCGAATTTGCGATGACGCTAAGAGGCCAATTTGGTGGTATTTGGTTCTTATCAAAATGCGCGAAACAAAGAGACGATAAAACGAAGCCTTAGAATGTGGAATGAGGAACGATGGTAAGGATTGTAAGGAGCGAGGAAACGGGACGAGGGACGAAACGCAAAAAGAGAGTGAGACGCAAGATGGAAAAAAAGAGATAGAAAGTTTGCTAAGGGTAGTAACCGTTGTTAAATACGTATTGTTTTCGGGTTTATCGAACAATAAAATCGTCGAGTCGGTAGTAGGTGTGACTCGGACCGTAGACGGGGAAGGTGGGCCAAGTTTAGGACCCTCTTAAACGACCGTGAGCGGGGTGGATGGGTGGGAGGGGCGGCGAAGGGGGCGGGGTAAGAGGAGAGGTGGTGGCGTGCGTGTGAGAGAGAGAGAGGGATGAAAAACGAAATTCGTATGATGGTGTCCCTCTTTCGCATCAGCAAGTAGCCTCTGCGAGGTATCTATGATTGATGTTAGTTGTGCAAACAACTTATGGCGTCTTTTACTCCCGCTATACTGCAGGGACGGATTAGGTACACGTTAATCATTTGAAAATTCAAGAATTATTTTTTTTTTTGAAATTAACGATAAACAAAAATAAATTAAATTAATGTCGCAATAGTTCTTTCCGATACAAGATCTCTTCAAAACTTATTGCATATTTTTTTTAATTATAGAATAATATTATTGTTGTAAAAATAACAATTTTAATATCTATTTATTAAATAAAATATATTTTTACAATTTTTATACAGAGTATAAATCTGTCAAAATTATATTAATTTATTTATATATTGTTATAGTGATATACTTTATTTCTTATGGTGTTTTTGAATAAAATAATGAACTAACACAAAATAAATATTGTTATAAATTTTGTACTGATATTACCTTAAAAATAATTTTATTTATTTATTTAAGTATAAATATCAGGTTGTTTCAAATTCCAGTTACCAGTCGATTATCACTGTCTCGATTACAAATTATGTTATTTCTATCTATTTAATTTAGTTTTGTTTATGATTATGTTAGTAAGAATTGTATATAAGAAAATTTAAAAGGAAAAAAAACTATTTATAAAATGTTCATTTTGCTTGGCGAGGTAAGGAATGAGAAGAAAAATATTATTATTGAAAAAACTATCTATCATACATTTTTATGACAATTTTTTACCTAAATTAATTATATACCCAAAAAATGACAGATAGTTAAAAATATTTGTATATTAATAAATTCTCACTGTACATATATTGATTTAATAAAATTATTAATTCGAATATCAATCGTATATTTTAGTTAAAAATACATATATATTTTTTTTTATTAAGAAATAAAATCTGAATATTAAAAATCGTGTTGATAATTCGATCTCGTAAAAATTATATAATTATTCATTAATTCACAACGAAAGCAAATATTGCCGATTTTGAGTAAATATTTCAAAAATTAATATTCGATTCGACTCTGTCTTTTCTGCGAATAAGGGTTTGAGTGAGGTTTGGTGAGGGACTTCTGAGCCCGGGGCGCGTTTTCCTGATTGCTAATTGGAAGTTCAGACGCTACCAACAATGCCCTCACCAACAACACTACTGAAACCCACCCTTACACCTTACACATCACTTCATATATTCCTCAAGGTGTCATTTTTTTCTATCACAAAAAGTATTATATTGTATTCGTGTACATACAAAAATTTATAAACACACAATAACCAATATATTCAACATAATATATATATAAATTTTTTTCAATTCTAATTAATAAACGCCTTATCGATCATAATTTTTAACTACGATATTGTGTTATATTATAATTGAATTTTCGTAATATAGATTGATATCGTATTATATTGAAAAAAAAAGCGTGAATCATAATTGTATGAATTTCAATCTCGTCGTTGATGTTGTTGATAGACGATTAAATTTATTATTAGCACGTTTTAATATCAGTACAGATAATTAAATGGTGTTAACGATTTCCATGTTTGCGTTAATAATTTGCGAGCGAGTGCGTGAAGTGTCTGAGTTCTTTATATTTTGCGAATTTTATTGACCATCAACGGAATAAGAGTGCGTAAAATGGAGTAGTGATGAGAGAATGGATTTTCATGGATGAATTGTACAGGGTGGGTGAATGTATGCGTTCTGGTATATAAAGTAACCCGAACGACTCGAGAGAAATTGCTTGCTCACGCGAACACCCTGTGTTTCTTGTATACAGCGAGTTTTGATATATTTACAAATGTTCAATGTTGAAATTAGGGGTTGAATTTTTTTTTCTGTTAATTTTAAAGACATTTTTTTATTTGAACAATTTACGATGATTGATCATGTAATCTTTTGACGTCTACTGAAAATTAATATTCATTTATGTTAATTCAGTTTTCATGGAAAATCGTTCTTTAAGTTTTAAATAAAATTAAAATATAAAGTGAAATATATATATAAATATATTGACGTAAATTTGAAGTTTAATCAAAGAAATACTATAATTAGTATCGATAAGGAAGAGATTGTAATAAATATATATATTTTTAAATTATATCAGAAATACACAGCCTGTGAAAATATTTATGAAAAATATTTTATAGTTGCGTAAATTATTTTTAGATAATATGTATTTAAGAAAATATATAAAAAATTGATTAATAATTGGATATGTTTTTTTTAATCATTCTTTAATTTATTATTATAAAAAAATATTTCTTATTAAATTTCTTTAAACAGATTATTTTAACTATTTATTAATATAAAATATTTATATTCATATATAAATAATAACATTTTTTTCTTTTTGTTATATTCTATAATATTTTATTATATTGTATCGCTGCAAAATAATTTTCTAGAGATTATAACAAAAAAATATTCAAGTGCAAAATAACGGATCATCCTGTATATGCAGAGTGTGGGGTTTGGATGTTGGCCCGAGTTTCTGTGCCGGTAACGGCGCGTTAGCTAACGAGCTAACGGATACCGTTAAACGGAGCCTGATCGTTGGCGGCCTTAGTTGTGCGGCTCGCGCTGAATACTAAAAACCTTTGTCTGCGGAACCACCCACTTTTACACAATCCCACCCCTCTCCCGGAGGATTATCCACCCCGTCTGTGCCTCCACGGTTATCATCCCTTGTTCGGTGAGGACCGAAAACCGCCCCGCGACCACCCTCCATATGCATGAGCCGCGACAAAATGGCCGCCGGCACACTTAATTACGCGCTCAGACGATACGTTACGTTTTCGCGCATATATATATATATATATATATATATATATATATATATATATATATATATATATATATATATATATAAGTATGAATGTATATATAATGCAAGACGGTCAGAAGCTAGAAGGTACATATGATGCTTTCTAAAAATTTTCAGATGAAATAAAATAGTGACGGTTTAAAGAAACAAATTTGATTAATTATTTGATATATTCATACTTCATTTATTTCAATATTATATTAATAATATTGATTTTTATATAATATATTGTTTTTTTATTATTTGAATTAGATATAAATAAAAGTAATCGGATTTTTCTAAATCGATATATAAATATTTTTTTCAATATTTCAAAAAAATGTATGCATTTGTTTTGTTAAAAAAATATATATTTGCCAACATATAAAATATATATTTTTTAAACTTTAAATATTTCAATTTATAATTATATATATTTTTCATAAAAAAAATAATTAATAATTTTGTAAATTTTTAGAAATGACTAAAATATCTTGCATATTTTTTTATTATGTCTGAATTTTTATTATTTTTTTTAATGAAGGTAAACGAATTGATAAAATAATAAACCATTATTTAACTAGATGTACGTATTTATTTGCACATATTCGCATCCAATACATAAATATGACATTTATACAAGAAGAAATCGTTAACATTTTACAATGATAACGATCGTGATAATGAAGGTGATAATGGCGAAGATGATTTTGATGATTTACATATAATATGACTAGATCAAGATCACATGTTCAACTTAGTTATTGCAAACGTATTTCTATCGTCTGATAAAATAAAAATATTATGATTTTATAATAAAAAAATAAAAACATTATGAATCAATTGGAGTATAAGTCTAAATACAATAATAATACTTTATCGTCAGAATTAAAACTCGTTTAAAATAATCTCAATTTTACAACTCTTTTTTTTAATACCTATTTATAAATGTAATATAATATATATATAAATTTTGAAAACTTTACAATTTATACAATGTACTGATGTGATAAAATTGATAAATTAAGGTATCAATATTACGTGCAAAATATTAATTTTCTGAATATCAGAATATTATTATTTTTTTCTAAATAGGGAAAATTATAATATTACATATAAGTTTTAGTCTTGTTTTTATTTAACAAATATTTTATTAATATTTTTTTGTAGTTTATATCTAAGAGAAATTATTTGATTAATTAAAGTAACAAAAGGTAAATGACTGTTTTTTTATATTTTGTATAAAATCTTTGTTTAATATAAACAAGACTTTTTCAGTGTATGTATGTATTGTTGATATAAATAAAAGCGAAAAAAAAAATAATTCAGTAAATTGACTTCCAAAACTTCTACAGCTTCTAACAATCGAAAATAAATATTTTTCAAGTATTATTAACATATATAACGTATATATTTACTGTTGCGTTTTTATAATTCACTTCAATTAAATCATCAATGAGATTACTGCTGCAGAATATTTCGATTCGTTTCAAACCACGTATGGCCTGAACATATCCATAGAAGAGCCTCCGTTTCCTCTTACTCCATCTTGTATTCCCAAACCCACCAGCCTTCTGGCATTACCTTCGATTGGAGTATTAAAGTTTCCATTCGATGCCCTGTCCCTATCAATATTTCCATTCGGTCTATCCCGTTCTATAGATCTGTTATCCAAATCTCGATCCACATTGACGATTCTCTCTTTATCCAGATCGATTGATATATTTCTATTATCTCTGTTGTCTAATAGTGAAGGTATTGCCGGAATTAGAACTGCAGATGTTGGACCATTAGTGGTTGTCTGAAGCAGATTTCTGGATGTGTTCTGTTCGTTTTTCGAATTCATATTCTTGTTGCTTTTATCTGAATCTGAATTATTTGATTGGGTTCCGTCTTTTAATTTGGCTTCTTGTTGAGCTTTCTTTGATCTTTTCCATTTCATGCGACGGTTTTGGAACCATATTTTTACCTATTAACAAAAAGAAACAACATTATAATAAAATTTAAATATTTATTTATTGTTTATCAGTTGTTTTATTATAATAAATCAGATTTACTTATATTATAAATTATTTTTTGTTAAATTAATCATATCAAAATTTTAATATAAGATGTAATTTTAAAATAATTTGAAAATACTGTTTTTAAAGTAAATATAAAAAAGGCAAATATATTTTCGACATAAAAAAAGAAACGAGATTTTCTCAAAGCAAACAAACTGAACGTCCATCAAAAGGGGAAAGGAAAGAATATTTTTTTCTTTTATGACATAAGTATTTGTATTTGATCTGGACCTGAGTTTCAGTGAGCATCAGACCGGTGGCCACTTCAAATCTCTTCGGTCTCGAAAGATACTTGTTCAGCCTGAATTGCTTCTCCAATTCCAAGAGTTGCTGTGAAGTGAATGCCGTTCTTGGTCTTCTCGTTTTTCCTAATAGCGCGTGCGATGCACCTGCGAATAGAATTATACACATTTAAAACACATTGTTTTATATAGATGAATAAAATACGGAAGCGGATGTAAAATATGTGTATATATGTGAAAAAAATACATGTGTGTTCATGTGCGCGAACACACAATTCTGTAAATATTTTTTTTTCGGTTTTCGGAGCAAATACGGAGCGGTTGAATAATATCGAAGCTTTATCCTTTGGTTAAATAAACCGGAGATGGTGCAGGACACTTTGTCCCTTGATGACGATGCGTGTCGACCTTTTCGGATAAACGTGTGCCGTTTCTCCATTTTCGCTCAAAACGTAGGAAAGGGGTCGTCAATTTTAAATAACGAATAACATTCTCGGAACTAATCAAATATAAAAGCTGTGTTTGATTATCTATTTCTTTTATAAAAAAACTTAAAATTTTTCATCATATAAATATTTACAACACTAACTCATTATGGTCAAATACTTATTAATTGTCATATTTCAGATATAAGAAATTCGTGATGAATATTTCGTTGTAAATGTAAACTTTTATACTTTTTCCAGCTTTAAGAGAAAGTAGGGCAGTTTTCATATACAATATGAAATTTTAATTATTAAAAAATATTGTGTAACTAATAATGGTATATTTTTATATAATTTGAATATAAAATAAGATATATTCCGAAGACTAAATTGTCAACATCTGAATCTCTTGTGGATAGATAGATAGGGCATTTATAACGCGTTATATACACAAGTACTGAGATGTTAAGTCGACACATGACAAAATGCCTTCCAGAGATTTAGACGTGTTCCTGGGAGGCCTTGTTGACCGCTGTTATTGTAGATTGATCACTTGGGTCACAATTCTACTGTCCGCCAACAAAAACAAACATTGTCAAGAATGTACCAGAAAAAAGATGCACATGTTTTGCACAACGAAATTTCAAATGTATATAATTCTAGGTGTGATTTTATGTAAAATTTTAATTTCTTATATAATTTGTGAGATGATTTAAATTTCGTTAAAAATACTAATATTTGATTAAGAAACATTTAAATCTATTAAGAGATTAATTTTATAATATATTTTATTAATTAAAAATATTAATCATAAAAAGTCTAGACATACATAACTCAATATAAGCTTTTATACATTTAAAATATATAAATTTATGATTATTATTCTATATATATATATATATATATATATATATATATATATATATAAATATATATATATATATATATATATATATATATATATAAATATATATATAAATATATATATATATATATATAAATATATATATATATATATATATATATATATATATATATAAATATATATATATATATATATATATATATATATATATATATATATATATATATATCTAAATGATTTTACAAAATGTGTGATGTTTTTGTTCAAGTATAACGCCATAATTGAGCTGATGCAAATAATGTATATTATATACACATGTTTTAAACAGGGATTTTAAAAGAATCACAGTATTTAAATTTTTCCAGTTAAGTTTATTATTTAATATTTAAAATCTTAATCCGTATTGTGATTCAAGAATAGTATAATATTTGATAGTAACTGTATTTATTTAGTAAAAGTATTTGTTGCATTTAGAACATTAATTTATTTAGTTATTAATTTTATTTTAAACAAATTTAGAATTACATAAATTCAAATGTGAAACGTATATATTTTTATGTATATTAGATGATAATAAATTAAAGTTTAAATTAGAAAAAAAGTCTGTAAATACAAGAAAATTTAACTATAGTAAATATTGAGTAATTGTGAGTTTATATAATAATGTATATATATAAAAATAAAAGTGATTTAAATTTGATACTAAAATATAAATACTCCATTTATAATATGGAATCGAATAATTTTACAGAAAGTACAAGTATGACTTTTAGATTATTTTTCATTCTGAAGGCTAAAACATATAGAGGGCCGCATTCGGACCGCGCGCGTCGATTTTGCACGTCAGCGTCGAAAATATCGACGTAGTGCGAATGGCAATTGTGAATCGGCGCGAATCTGCTCACCTCGCTAATTGGACGTCATCAACAGTTTGCGATGGGCCCGTTAACTTCATACGCGCCGTTGAATTTAACGGTTTGCGCACCGTAAAACAATCGCTTTTGACGAATTTGCACAATTTTTTTCCGACCCAACCGATACTAAATAATCCATTGTGCGCAGTGTACGATGCGATTTCGATAAATTTTTATGCGAAAAAAAAAATGATTATAACATATATATAGAAACGTGTTTTTAAAAGTCTAAAAAATAAATAAATATAAAAATTTAAACTCATTGATATTTTATCAAAAATATTTTAATAATTTATATATATTTTAAAAATAAATGATTTGTTTTTTTTAATCAAAATATAATATATATATATATATATATATATATATATATATATATATATATATATATATATAATAGAAACGACACATTTAAAAATTAAAAATACAATTAATATTCTGAGAATTATAATTTGAAATTTGTAGTATATAAAATGCAGTTAATTAATCGAGCATAAAAAAGCATTAATAATTCATGCATTGAGTGTTGATCAATGATGTATGACGTAGTTTCGGATAAATTATAAATTTTGATGCATAATAAATTTGTCTGTTTGCGTCTGGTGTTTTGTTTTTTTATGCATGAAAAAAATATGGAAATTTAATAAATCATTAATTATGCCAATATATTATATATATATTATATATAATAAGCCAGATTTATAATAATGTGAGCGCGTTGACGTTATATTATTTAGGGGTTCTTTATATTTTTATCTATCATTGATTATGTATATATAATTTGACGCAGTAATCTCTTTATAAAGTCGATATTATCAAAAACGAATTATATAGTTTTATAATGATTTATCAATATATTAAATAATTAATATAATATAATGTTATTTTTATCTTCAAACGAAAGTGATATACCTGTAGTGAAAATTAAATTGCTTATTTTTAAATGGGAAACGGTTTTGTATGTTCATTTTTATTCTTCATTTATAATATCTATAATTTGATCAATGTTAAGATCATGTAATGTTAAAATAAATAATGATTATATGTATGGCTGACGACATAGTTATATAAAAAAAAATAGTTAATATGAAAAATTCGAAGAACGAATTATTTTATGATAATTTACAATTATGAACCATTTATATATATATATATATATATATATATATATATATATATATATATATTTATATATATATGACAAATGCTTGAAAATAATTACGGATTATTTTTTTCATAGTTTCATTTCGACAAATATAGTTAGCCCGTTTATCTATCCAATTATGGGTTTACGGCGAAGTGACGTATTGATATCAATGAAATCAACCGATAACGATAATTGAATAAATCTGCATATTTAATATATCTCATATGGTATATAGTCGTAATATAATAATAGCGAGGTAAATACCTGCGACGCGTATTAATTTATAATAATAATCGATAAAATTGAACGAAATTACTTCGACACCGTTTAATACCGTCGTTGATATTCGAATAATGGCAAGGTAAAATATCGTTAAAGGGGTGACTAACGATATTAATAGTTTTTGGTTTTATTATATATATATATATATATATATATATATATATAATATATATATATATATATATATATATATAATATATATATATATATATATATATATATATATAATATATATATATATATATATATATATATATATATATATATAAATATCTGTCTATGTGTTTGTGTAATAATGGCGAGTTTTATTGTTTAATTGTTATACGTATTATCGGCGAAATTATTTATTTTTAATATTTGTAATTAGATTAGTATGCGATAACGATATGTTGCAATATATAGAAGCGAAATATATATTAAAATAATAATATATTTGATGTGTTTATATATATATATATATATATATATATATATATATATATATATATATAAATATATATATATATATTTATGTAGAAAATTTATAGTTAATTATGTCTTATTATGACGCCATTTTGTAAAATTTTATAACGTTTTAATCAAAGTAACTGTCGACACATAACGAGATGAGGTTTGAAAGTAATGTAATTAAAGCGCTTTTATATAATTAATATAACTCAATATGGTATTTAAATAATTACGTTTAAAATAGCGTGAAATGTATACCTAATTAAAATATAAATTATCCTCTTGATGATATTTAATAATGCAAATTAAAATAAAATAATATGAATTTATATCATTGACTTTCGCATTTTGTATAATAACCGTGATAATTTTATAAAAAAATATAATTAAAATATTCATAAAAAAAATATTCTAAACTTACTTTTTAATATTATTAATATATAACATTTCGAATAAAATAATTCTTCACATTTTCTGCTTATAAAAAAAAAAATTCAAACGATAAGCGCAAATTTTGCAAATTTCATTTATTTTGCACAAAACACACCCCCTTCACCGCATACACACATAAAAAAGAAATGTTTCGATATAAATGCTAATTTAAATTAAACGATTCGTACAAACAAGATTATACCGTATTTACCACGCATTTCAGCGGACAAAAGGACGACGAACGGTTGTTATACGTATAAGTATATTATATATATATATATATATATATATATACGGTGCACAAAAATCGTATACTGTCTATTTTTTTCTTTATATATATATATATATATATATATATATATATATATATATATATATATATATATACATGTAAGAATATAGAGACACCTATATACGTATCCAGTTGCGAATATAAGCGTCGTCGCAACGAGGGGGATAAAATGGGACCCAGAAAGGGAGACACAAGGGGAGATCGCAAATCGAATTAGTTAATTGCCTTCTATCTGGGAATCCTGTTATAAGTGACTACACAAAAGTGTATAGGCGACTAGATGTGGCTGGGGAACGACGGTGAGGGTGAAATGGGACAAGTGTGGGGTCGTTGGGTAGAAAAGTGGGTGGCGCGAGGTGGCGAGGGCGGCGAAATAAAGTGAGCTGAAAGGTGGGCGGATGAGGTGGGTGGTGTCGACAATGTTCACGAGGTGTATTGTATCGTAGACGCCTTTGCAGAGGACGTGTCCTTTACATATTGCGACATAGTAAGCCATAACCGAAACTTACCACTATATTATTCCCATTATGTGGAAATCAAATATTAGGATACCGCACACGTGTGCTGCGCGATAATGAGTCTAGCACCTTTAATGTCGTACCATCTGGTTTACGAATGTTTGTCGTTTTACAATACACGTGGAAATTTTACGCACAATCGAATGAGCATTGCATTCTCACATTTTAACATCATTAAAAACTTAAAATGATTTTTGTAATCATGCAGTTGGTCTAAATCTAAAAGTATAAATTGTATATTATCAGTGTTGAAAATAATGTAACGATAGCCAACTTTTCTGTATGTAAGATCTACTTTTAATCTAAAAAGTGTATAGCGATCGACTTTTTATATGCGTAGTTTAAGGAAAAGAAGGGGTATAAAATGCATATTATGTTTATATATTGTGTTTTAGTATAAGGAAAATTTATGGCCTTGGAAAATCCTCAGAATGCATTAAACTATTGCTAGAAAGTTTTGTCTTCCACAGTCGCTTCAAAGTCGATAGTACACAAAATTTCACTCGAGACATTGCAAACGATCGACAATCGACCAAAATTGGCCTCGCGATCGACTTGTTGGCCACCCCTGATATATAATAGTATAAATAAATTAAATTAAATAAATATTGATATATAATAGTATAAATAAATTAAATTAAAAAAAATCACCATTTTAATATTTTAATTGTAATAACGATTGTATTTATTGTAGTCATTATAAAAATGATGTTCTTTTGAATGCGATGTATTAAAATATATATATATATCTAAAAGTTAGTGGTAAAAAGGTTATCGTATTACTAATTTAAAATTTTTAAATTATTTTATTGTTGAAAACAAATATTATAAATATTTATTTATACTTTTATACGTGTATAACAATAATCTTAATGTGAAATAATAAATAAATGTGCACATATGCACATATTATAGTAATAATACATATGACTTACGGCATAAATCGAAACGGTTAAAAAGGGTAGACATTCGTATCATTAGTAAATGGTAATGGAAACGGTGGTGATGTTCGGTTAGGGGTTGAATGTGGTATCGGGCAATTTACGAAAAACGATCTTTAACCGCACATTTCAAAGTATTGCATTAACATATTTTTAATATATTTTATTCGAATATTGTTTACTCCGTGAATTTTTTTTCCTATCATATGCGAAATTTATATTTATCAATTACTATATATTATATTATGGTATTGTATATTTATAATGTATATAAAACGTTCTTTTTTTTTAAGATTGAAAAAAACGTAATGTGCTCGTTTATGGTGATGTCGTCGAATACAACCGCCATTAAGTGAAAGTTCATTTTTCATTCTGTTTATGTAGAAAGGAATTGTATCTTTTAGTATATATCGATTGAAATTTAAAATATTTTAACAGTATTTCGATAATATATAAATATATTTTTTCCATTCTCATTATTCAATCCTAAAAAAAAAATACATTAATTATTTTTCGTTATTAAAAATAAATTACATTGTATAAAAATGTATTGGTTTTTTAAAAACAATTGATAAATTCAATTTTGTACACGCGAGTTAAGGATATAAAAAAATATTTTTAATATTATTTACTTTAACATAACTAATCTAAAGTTTGAGTTAAATAAAAAAAATCTAATTTAATAAAAATTTTAAGTGTAAAAATATTTTATTACTTCCATCAACAAAAATTCTAAATAAAAAAGTTTAATACGAATTCTTCGAAATTATAAAACTGCGTATAATTAAGATTAGAATGAAATATATATATTTTGTTTGTATTTAGTATTAAAAATTGTATTTAGAAATTAAAATCAAAATCGTGCCATGAAATTTATAATTTTTAAATATAGATTAAATTATATCAAGAAGTACGCGTCTTTCTTTATAGAAATTGTATTTTAATTTATAATGTATAGAATAATACAAAAGTTAAAAAAAAAATCCATTAAAATATTTTTGTAGTGATTGATTTATAAAATTAACATAATTCGAATAAAAAATAAAAATAATAATTTCGAGCTTGTCATCAAACGTAAGATTCGTTGTAAATAAAATATTTAATCGTGCCGATCAATCGTTTGCGATTTACGTCACTAACTTTACGATCGTCGAATACGTAATAAAAAATCAAAACAGATTTATTTCGATCTCGATTTATACAGCATGTTGACATTCAGTATCGAAGCGGAACGATTACAAACGAATTAACGTATTGGTCACCCGGAGTAACGGAAATCGAACCGACGGAACGAAGGGAGGGAACGGCGGGCTGAAAAAAAAAATGAATAAAAATCATCGACACCATTTTCAGCTGACGGAGGGTGTCGTAAGCGAGTGGGACGATCGGGTGGTTTTCAGGATTTGGGGGATGGTTTTCAAAACGAGGGGTGGTCGGTTGTTCTCGGATCGTTCAAATCGAATTGATATTCATATCGAGCGACGATAGCTCGCTGATCAAACACGATAGGGAATTACAGGCGCCGTGCGGTTTAGAGGAAAAACCTGCTCATTACGACGCACCCTATATATGGTAATATACAGCGGTCGGAAAACTGTGGTACGTGCGGTGAGCGTTTTTCGGTAAATATTTGATTGAAATCGTCGGTAAAACGCGGCTCTTTTTAAATGCCGTCGCGCGCCATAAAAAGGTGCTTCGGATTCGACATTCGGAACCGAGTTGATTTTTTATTATCGATAATATTTATTTTATAATTATAAATTTATATATTATATAACTGTATAAATAAAAATTAATAGAAAAAAATGCACGTTTAGTTTGAATTATTATTCTTTGATTTATTTTAATGGTCGCAATTGAATTATGTTTTAAAACGATTTATTGAATTATTTAAATATATTTTCTAAATGATCAAAGATCTACCTTTAACTCATTTTTAATATTTATAAACAGTTATATCAATAAGCAAGATTTATTATTATATACATAGAAACACATGAAATAATTCATAAAACATACAGTAAATAAAATACGATATTTTTAACGCAATAATAAGGTCAATCAATGTTTACTTATATATGAATACTAATTATAACTATATTATAATATAAAAAATGTATTTAAAACAATATACGAGTTTGAATTTTATTATGTATGTTCAGACTTAAAAAAAAAACGACTCGTATATTCATCATCGTAAAATTGCTTCGTTTTTGAATTTATACGAAAAATTTACCATTCGATCGCATATATCTATATATAAAATATATGAACACACACACACATATATATATATGTATATATATATATATATATATATATATATATATATATATATATATATGTATGTAGATGGCAACTGTAATCGCAGCGATTTGTAAGCATTCAGTGGAATTGGCTCTACAATAAATATCGCCATCGGAGACGGTCTGCGCACACGTTCGTCCCACATGCGGAAAACGGGGTGTTTTAGGGGGTGTTTCCGGGCTTATGCTATGGCGTGCGTGGTGTGAGACGAGGTTTGATATCCGGACTAGACTTGTGTATCCATATTTTTTTTTATATTATTATACTCTTCGGAAATATTGATGGAAATGTTGGAAAGCGAACGCGAACATGATGCTTTGTAACCCTATCTTTGTTTTTTTTTTTTGGTTTGGGTCCATATATAATTATAGCAAATTATTAAGATGAATAATTGTATTTATCACGATAATTATATATTTAGTACAATAAATTTTGTTAAATATTCATCTGTTTAATTGAAAATAAATTATTTATTTTCTTTTGTTATTAAAATTAATAAAAAATATAGATATGTTACAAATATTTTAATTTTGCAATATTTCTAAAGAACAGAAACAGTTTCTATATATGTAGAAATAAATATATTTTTATATAAATAATCCTACATATTTTAAGCCTTATTATAAATATTTTAAAATAAAATAATGAAATTAGATTTACGAGTAATATAAAAGTGTGATTATAAGAAATGATTAAAATTGAAATACTTTTATATATTATTTTGTATAAAAAAATATTATAGAATAATTGCTTCAACAAAATAAAAACTACGATATATGGCGGGTTAATTGATCTATTTTTATAATGAAATATATCAGATTCTATCTGAAACTCGTTAGTTTCGGTTTTACAATCGTCTATAAGTGAAAATAATGGTTCTAAATTATTGTAATGACAAAGATAATAGTGACAATTTGGCGCCGTTAATCGAATTGATGCCGTTTCCGGTCGGCTACACACTTTGGAAACCACTCGATTCGGAGACAGAAAGGGGGGACGAGGGGGCGGTGTTTCAGAGAAATTCTCAACCCCTATGGCCCCTCTCAACCCCCTTCGGCCCATATATCAAGTGGTCTGATGTATTTATGGGCAACCCTCGCCGCCGGGAACGGAGATTTATAAGGGCGGGGTCTTTTCTACCCCGAATACGGCGAAAATCTTGTCAAAAAGGTCGCGCGAGTTTCGATTCCAATCTATTCATAAATAATGTATGATGCGAACAAAAATTTGAGACAAAAATAGAGAAAAATTCCATTTTTTATATTTCGATTGTGCCGGAAAAACGTTATGTAGAGAGGAAAATTCTAATCAGATTTTCAATCGGTCTTTAAGAGAACGATTACAAAGCAGAACAATTTTTTTTACACAGTAAGTAATTTTTATATTGATTTTATTTCTTTTTTAAATGAATATTCTTTTGTTTCAAACATATATTTTATTTATTTGGATATTATTTGAAATATAATGAAAAACGATAATCATAACTGGTTTTCTTCTGAAAATATAATAATTTATAAAGATAAATGAATGCTGAAAGATTATAAATATTTATTATTTTGTTGATAATATAATTTAACAGTACGTAATATTTTTACTATAAACAAATATTTAATGTTGAAGTTTAAACCTAGGAATACAAGTTAATGTTTTTCAATCTTGAATATCAAAGAATACTGATTTATCACCATTTTATGAATTTTCAAGGAAGAAATTCTTTAATCAACACGTTTTTTTAATTTATTATAATAAAAAAATATCAAGTTCAATGACGTTTATGAATATTTTTCATTTTCTCATTATCCATAATTATTTATAAAAAATTAAATGATAGAAAGTATTAAATATTCTTAACGACAAAAACTTAATACTATTGTTGAATAATACTCATAATAATGTAATATTATTTTAAATAATGTTTAATAATGATTAATAGAAATTTGATGACGTTATGGCGAACGTATATTTTTTCATTCGTTCAAATATGACAAATCGTATATTATTTTTATTATGACTAAAATAAATAAAATCGAATATTATAAGTGCGTTTATTTAATAAAATACGCATGTTTCAAGTGTTTACTGTGCATATACTAAGCATACAAATGAAATTTAAAATATGTGTACAAAATGGAAAAAAAAGGTGATCAATATTCCCCAAACTGGAAGCCATTATAGAAATATTTTTTTTTTTTTAATGGTGAAGTATTTGCTTTTAAGCCATTGTCATTATGTTTGTTTAAGTGTTACGCTGTCGATAATTATGCAAGCAGCGTTTTTATAAATTATATTTAATAATCATTAACATACACACAGAAATGTTTTATAAAAACATAATGTCATTAATCATGATCAAATAGAAGTTTTTCGCTGCAATTTCATAATATTTCGAATGTTTTATAAACCAATATAGATTTTAAAAAATAACGTAAAATATAAATAAATATATTTTAAATATATTATATAAATGTGTATGCGAATGCTTGATTAAATATAAGTTTTTTTTAAAGATTTTCAATTGGAACTCTTAAGGTTAATGCAGAGTAGAAAAATTTTTCAATATTAAAATTAAAATATGATACTACATATTTCAAAAATACATATGAAACTAGATTATAAAAAAAGTTTATCTATTAATAAGTTTATATTATATAATAACGTTCATTGAAAATGTTTTTTTTTTATATTATGTCAAATGCAAAATTTTAATTATGCGTGCAAAACAAATAAAATATATGACAAAATATTTTGGAAAGCGTTTAAATGTCAATCATACTTGTATTCGAAATCATTTGATAATCAAGCATGTAAAATTAATTTATTTGATTTGATGGAATCATGTTTGAGAAAAATCTTATATTCAATTTTTCCACTCGATTAAGATGATTGCGATATACTAATGCATGTTTAATTTTTAAATTATCCATATGTTTGACATTTTCCTTCATATAATAAGTATTTATCAATATCGAAAG
The DNA here is from genome assembly GCA_024500535.1 of Leptonema lineaticorne. NCBI lineage: Eukaryota > Metazoa > Arthropoda > Insecta > Trichoptera > Hydropsychidae > Leptonema > Leptonema lineaticorne. The sequence continues at coordinate 9,655,026 of JANIJI010000006.1, read as the reverse complement.
CATTGAACAATATTGAAATTGATCTAATTTTTAATTCATATATCAAAATTTTAGTAACAGTTCATATAAAATTACAATTCTCTTTATTAAAAATTTTACAACTGTCTTAAAATAGTCACGTTTCAAAATATTTTATAATTGCATGATTTATATATTTTTGTGCTGTATAAGAATAAAAAATATTTTTATAATGGAATTTAATTGACGTGAATTTAGTTTTTATTCGAATTTTTAAAAAATAAAATGGTAATATAACTATTTTCATTTTTTTTTATCTAAAGTATTATTTAAAATTGATTTTGAAAATTGTGGATTATATTTAAATGTGACTGAAATTTTATTCTCATTAGTTTAAAAAAACATCATTATAAATACAATAATTCAAAATTATTAAAACTTGTGTTATTCTAAATATTGAGTATTAAAATTGTTATTTTTTAATTTACTAATGCTTTACTAAGTTATCAATCAATTAGAAAAATATTCATATGTGGCGATATTATTAGTTAATATTAATATTTAATATACAAAGCTTTTCTTTTAGATTTAGATAATTTCGCGCTATTTACGTCATATACGTTCGGCATAAATGTGCATTAACTGTGCACAAATATTCAGTTTCGAACGGCGGATAAAAAGCGAGTAAAAAAAAAAAAGCGCGGCGTCGTAAGTTTCAAAATTGAAAACGTCTGCGAAGTGGGAGTTATGAATCTGTAGAGATAACAAAGTCGTAGGCGGAGCGGGGTGGGTGAGTGGAGGGGATGAGTGGGAGGAGCTTCGCCCTCAAGACAACCCCCACCACGCGGCGCTCGCAATACACACGCGCCGACATATACATACTACGTACGCGATCGCATACGTGCGCGTTGAAAGCCTCTGCTCGTGAAAATATAAGCGACAGACGCTTCAAGGAGTCGGCCATTAACAAAAAAATAATCGCGTTTTCGTTTATTTTCTTTTGTTTTATTTTTATTATTTTTTTGTCACACTCTTTGGATTAAATTCGATAAGCGCTGCGTTAAAATGGACGCTCTTATTAAGCGATTTTTTTACAGCCCTTAACGTTGAAAATTTTATATTTATTTAAAAATATGAGATGATTAATCTAACTTGAATTTTTATTCTGTTAAATTTCCAACTATAACACGAAACTGAAATTTAATAAAATTATATGATAATTATTAATATTTATGAAAAATAAAGTTATGATATTTATTTAATAGCACATTGATTTAATTAGGATTCAATTTTATAAAAGATATTCTTTAAAGAATTTTCTAATTAGAACAAATATTTTCCCGGCATTGGAAAATTCTCTTATAAGAATCCATTTTTACTATTAAAAAGTTAAAAAAATCTATTTTTATTATACATTTTCCAATTATTACTTAATTAAAAAAATGAAACCGAATTAAATAAATTGATATACGATAAAAATATACTAAATTTATTTCTAAACCGCAATCTGATTATATTTGAAATATTTTTATTATATTATCAGAGTATGTATATATTTTTTTCAATGGAAGTTTTGTTTTCATATATTTTTTTAACATTAAAATAGAGAATCTTAACATAAAGTTAATTAAAATAAAATGATATTTATTTCAAAATTTATTAAACGTCAGCACTATTAATTTACGTTAAATATTAATTTATAATATTTAAGATTAAAAAATACAAGATAAAATAAACTATATAATATTATTACAAAGTCCGACTAATACCTTCTCAATCAGATTAAATTTAATTATCGACTTTTTTTGCTGTGTTATTATGACTATTGTTAATATTTGTTTGTATTTTAGGTGGCATAAATATACATACATACGCACATAAAAACAAACTTTAGTATGAATGCAATTGCGACATTTGTTCTATGCAAACATTAACGCTACTAAAAACATCATTGCACGAGGGTTAGAAAAGTGAAATAATAATAACAATACAAAAAAAAACACTCGTGTGTGGCATATTGGATAATTAGATAATATTATGAATAAATTTATCGTCAGTTGTCGCCAACCCTAACACTTAACGCGATAGAACAGATACGTATATAGGGTGGAATATTTAGCAGCCGTGGCGGTAAATATTTGTAATTGCAAGGGCGAAAATATTAATGCTGTTAATGGTCGAGTGACAGATCGGAATATTGGTGAATAATTTGTACGAATTTAATAGAGGGGTGCAGATTCGTAAGACGGGTGGTTGCACAAAAGAACAAATGTATAAAATTTTGACTTAAAAAACAAAATTTAATATATTTGGTTATAAAAAAATGTATTTGTAAAAAAATTGATTTAGAATATATATTTTTTAATTTGATTCAATATAATGGATACTATATGGTATAAACTTGAATTCAGAATTGTGTAAAGTTTTATGATTGATCTTTTTTGAAATAAAAAATAGTTGGAAATTACTTTGATAAAGAGTATTATTATATGTATTGGAAATATTTTTTTTTTTTATTGTATATCAATATAATGTATGGCGTCCAAAAATAATAATATTTTATATATTAATAGATTATATTTAAATATACGTTTGTTACATAATATAAAAATGAATACAAATTCAATAATAAAGATTTTTTGTAATAATATTTTGTTTATTAATATTTTTTCAAAGTAAAATTTCCGACGGCAATATAAAAAAAATGTAATCAAATATTTTCATAAAATAAAAAAAATATGATGATTATTATATCATTATATTTAACAATACGATTATAATAGTGGCAATACAATGCGAATAAATTGAATTAAAATCGGGCGTAGAGTCAGGATTCACCCGTTTAAAATGCGCATCGTTTTCAACCCCAAGGTTTTGTTACGAGGAGCATAAAAGGATTTTATCGTCGGCATTACGATGTGCTCGAATTATTTATAATGGTCTATTCAATTTTGTAAAGGGGATGCCCCGATAAAAACGGGATGGTCAAATAATGGAATGATTAAAAAGTGTTGCATTAAAAAAATACATGTTTTTATATATGAATTTCAATATTTAATGTCGTCGCTAATTATTTGGTATTTATTTTGTCAAAAAATTCTTAAATACATAAAAATATTACATTTTCAGATATTTCGCTGCTATTTTTATAAATTATATTATATATATATATATATATATATATATATATATATATATATATGATTTTTGAAAAATTAGTTTAAAATTTCTGGAAAATATCGTATTATATCAGTGATATGTTTATTTCAATTATAAATATGTTTTTATCAAAAAGGTATTGTTAATCAAAAGACTGCCATTTAATATTGGTTTTAATTTAATTTATTAGCAGAATAGGCACAAATGTTTGTTTTTTTATCAAATAAAAATTGAAAAAAATTACTATCAAATTCATTAGATACACAACACTTATATTATTATTATATTTGACGAAAAACGATTAAAGATTAATAATAGGCGGTGGATCAAATAAATTTTATCGAATAAATTTTGAGTTGAAGAATTATCTCTGTCATATAAAATGTTGAAAAACATTTATAATTACATATCAAGTTTATTTTATAAAATATATTAACATGTATGTAAAGAAAATATTATTTTCTTTTTTTTTTGTATTTTTTGATTATTATTAATTGTTTAATTATATCTAAATTATAAAATAAATCAATAGGTACTTTTATCAACAAAAATATAATATCAATTTATTACAAGAAATCGAAATCATGATATAAAAATGTATTCATAGTTTTTTTTTTTGGAGGTTACTGGTCATAAATAATTTTCGATTGATTAACATTAATATCATTGACGTAAATTGATTTAATTCCTTGTTATAATCGGCAACGCTTACACACATACATACATATATATATATATATATATATATATATATATATATATATATATATAACTATTGTATTTTTATATTTTTTGCATATTTTTATTACCGAGAGATATGTTGCCGTTTTTATTATATATATATACCATATATATAAGAGGTATAATAAAAATATACGTAATTGTATGTGAATAAATGGACCCGTAGTTTTGGCCGCCCAAGCTGAGATATGACACATATGTCACGAAATTGGTGCAAATTAGGTGCAGACTAAATCGTCCTAAGGGGGGAATCGAACCCGACGACCTTTGGTTGCAAGGTGGATTAAGCATTGGCCACCCTACGAGTTTAATTCTTTTAACCATGCGTCGATTCGTTCGATATAATTTAATTATTTGTACTTAAAAAATAATGTGAATGTTGAATATATCCATTTTTTTAGGTTTAAGATAATAATCACATTGAAAAATAATTATAATAGTATTTTATTTAATAAAAAAAAAACTATTTGTCTTTTAAATAAAAACAATATAAGTTTTGAAAAAAATATAACTGTAATAAAAATAAATAAAATCAAATCAGTGACGCACATAAATGTTTGGGGTATGTATAACTATTGTCACTTCACACCCCACGTATATAAAATTAGAGAAACTACTTGTGTGGGGTTATAAGCACCTTGTATCAGTGGCGTGGCATTAAAAATATATGACTCAATATATTTTTTGTATAATTTTTTAAATATAAAAAATAATTTTTAAAACGATGAATTTATTTTATAATATAAATATCGTTACATCTTATTATTATTATTTGTTTATTAGAACAAAGCATTATAATATGGAATTGAAATAATAAATTATTATAAAAATACATATTTTAAATATTTTTTATTATATTTAAAAATTAATCTAATGATATTTAAATATATAAAATAATATTATTGATTTATGTGTAATATTTTCTCTTAATTTGATAATGTAATATAAAACTTAATAGGCGCTACTACACCCCTGTAATGTCCTTTAACTATCGACCAAATTGCCAATTTTATTTTTGGGGTGTTCCTGTCGGTTGATCTGTAATAGTTTATATCAACAACCAGACTGTTTGGGCTCAATCTATTATGTTAATTGCACATACGACATTTTGTGCGTGCGTAAAGCTTCAAAAATTCATATGTATTGATATATATTCAACAATATAGGCACATGTATATATATATATATATATATATATATATATATATATATATATATATATATATTTAGGTATATTTTCAAAAGGGGAGGGTTGCAGCAATAATCTAATTGAAAACATAATTGGATATTTACGGTGCAAACAAAGTTCGTCACTTATCAATCGTTTCGATTCAACACACAGAATCGATACGCTAATTTGTGATTTTAATTTGACGTTTCGATTGCAGGGGATGAATTATGCTATATAATATTAAATATTTTTAACAGTATTCAATATTTTATCAATTTTACTATTTCATTTATTATCCGTTTATGTGAAGATTTTATATTTAGAAAGATAAATGTTTATCGTCGTGAGTTAAATGGTGAATTATATATATGATTTACATTATTGTTAAGAAATCGAACATGAAAATGCTTTATTGATAACAATACGACGTTTTTGATTCGTTCAATTAGTTTTATAGATCTTGTAAATATGAAAGATAATAAAAATATAAGAATAAATTATTTTAAAATGATATTACAAAACAAAATAATTTATCTAATTCAAAAAAAAAAATATAAGAATAATAAAATATTGATAAAAATATATTATAAAATATTTTTAAATAAAATGTGTCTCTTACCTGCTAATTCTGGTAGTCTTGGATAAAACATTCCAGCCCTTGCCAGCCATTCCAATTGAGCATGATGAAGAGCGGCATGTTGAGGAGGTGGCGGTGGCGGTTGGGGTGGATATGGTTGTCCTGCAAGCGGAGGATACGGCAATAAACTTGGACCTAAAAGGGGACCTCTAGCTAATAGTCCAGGACGAGGAATCAGACCTGAAATTAGTATAGAAAAGATTTTGTATGAATTTTCGATATATCTCTGGATATAACAAAATATGATTACACTATAATATTTATTTTTAAAACAAAAGAATAAATATTTCAGAAATTTATTTATTTATTATTGACCAAAACAAATTAATTAAAAAAAAATATTATTAAAATTACCTGTTCTTTGATCTGCGTACTCTTGTCTTTCAATTTCCATTCCTGGAGATATTGGAGGACTGTAACTTCCGTTAGATCTGTGTTCCTCGGATGCTTCTTCTGGGCTAGGACTTCTGTTAGAGCTGGGACTTCTCGGACTTCTAGCTCCAGAATTAGGACTGGGATCTCTTTCATATCTTTCAATAGTATTGGAAACAATTTGTCTTTCATAATTGTCGTGATCATAATCATTTCTTTCAATATCAAGATCTGAATTATTTTTGAATAACGATGAAGATTTCAAATTGTCCATAAGCGGATTTTCCTGCATTTCCAAAGTTGTTTTCAGCTGAAGAAAATCCGGCGGTTGATGATTTTGAAAATGTGAAACGCCGCTTAGCTGATGTTGATGATGTTGAATTATAGCTAAGTACTTTTGATGAGACATTTTCTCTTGAAGTGTTTGTTGTTGTTGTTGTTGCTGCTGTTGATGTTGATGCTGCGATTGTTGAGCACCTTCTTCTGAAGAATTGTGATTTTTGGCAAGGAGCGCTTCTATGCAAAACGATTTTTTATTATTATTTGTTGTTAATGGACTTTGATGACGATTGATAATTGTATTTTCCGGTGTGCGGTCTCTCATCATATCTTGTTCGTGTTGATTTTCATTGCATTCCCTGGTCGCCATTGTGGTTTCTTCAGCGAAACAGTTCTGCAAACGCGCCTGAACCTTTGAATCAAAATGGCAATTCATGATTTCTTTTTTTTTTAATATTCAAAACTCGTATTGATACATTGTTTCTCAATAATTCGAGACGCAATGACACTCTTGCCGACGGCTCGTCGGAAAAAGCTTTTTTTATAAAAACTGGCTTTTAATTTTCTTTAAATATATATTTATTTTTAAAACACACAAATTTTTAAAGTCAAAATAATGTCAGGTACATTAAATATACACCCATACTCATCACGTCATTGTCATAAATATATCTATATTTTAGTTGAAAAATTTCAATATATATATATATATATATATATATATATATATATATATATATATATATATATATTAAATCAATATAAATATCTACATATAAAATATTTAAATAATATGTAATTAAATTAATAATTTACTTATATTATATTTTTATTGCTAGTATTAAATTTTTTAAAAACTATTAAAATCGTCAAATAATGAAAAAAATCTAAACAAACAAAATAAAATAAAAACGTTGAAAAATTATTAAATTTTAATGAAAAAAATAGATTTCGATATTATATTTTAAATAGTAACAGCAAGATAACGTTTCTATTTAATTAATTAATTTTAAAGATAAATATAAATAAAATAAAATAAAATAAATACACACGTGTAACATGTTTGTCCATTATAACAATTGTTTAATTGAAAAAGTTCAAACTGGATAATAATATTAAAAAAAAAAAACGAAACAAATTTTATTTTTTTAATTTTTTTTTTGTTTCAATATATTTTCGATATATTCACAGGATAATAATTATATTGGTTTATTGAGATTTTTTTTGAACATTAGCGCGTACGCGTTCGTCCTCACGTTATAAATTCACGTTAACGAACCCGTGTTACCACCGCGCAGTCTGTGTAACGACTGAACCCTCGTGCATTTTCAACTTTGTCTCGAAAAGGGGGAAAAGGGCGGGGAAAACAAATCGGGGGGAGGGGTTGTATTCATCTGTCACTCGGACCTCGTGTTCATGCACATGTGCACGCACGTTTGCGAATTTTTTGTTTTTCATTTTTCATTTTCAGAATGAAAATGAAAAATTTAAATAAATATAAAAGTTAAATTTTTTTTGTTGCACACACACACACACACACACACACACACATATATATATATATATATATATTTGACTTTCTAGTAATTTTTTATTTTAAACCCCTCTAAATATTACACATATTTGAAAATGTATTTTTTTTTAATATTTTAAAATTTGTAGAACAATTACGTGTCATATTTTATCTAAAAAAAATCATTTAATTATTATTATTATTAATCGCAATGTTATTTACGTGTACTGATCAATAGATAATCATAATAAAGTAACAAAAAAAAATAGTAGGGTATTTTAAAATTTTTTGTCGAATTTATTTCAGTTTTAATATGTAGAGTTGATAATAATAAATTAGTAGTGAAATAGTAAAGTAATATATTTTTATAAATCGCATGTTAATTGGAATAATGTTAGAATTAAAAAAATATATATTATAGTGCGATATAATTAAGTTCATTTATTATATAATTAAAATAAATATATGGAATAAAAATATATTAAGATATTTACGAAAAAAATCACATTTTTAAATTAAAAAATAAATGTAATAATTTAAATAATATTATACATCAATAGATACTCCATAATTTACATTATTAGAATTACTCACCATTTTGTTTGTTGCAGATATGTTTCTTAAGAGGAAGTAATTCCTGAATTAAGTGTGAAATCAAATGTCATTCACTAAAATATAGATTGTATTTTAAAAATAATTGATATAAAATTACAATTTAATTATCAGTTTTTTCAATTTTCGATTGCATCTCATAAGATTAGATTTAATTATGTTATTCTATAGATGTCGATTATTTTTAAAAAAAAAATGTAATTATTTTTGTATAATATTGATATCGAAATCTGTTATAAATAAAAAATATATTTGTTATATTACATAATATTAAAATATCATAAAAAAGAGCGATTTTTAATTTTTTTAAAGGTAAAATAAAATTATATATTTTTGAAATCATTTTTTTTATATCGTTTTAATTTTCATCAAATTTATCTATTTTTTTAAAATATTTTTAATCTAAAAAAACGTTTATTCAGTAATTGGATTTTTTAATATATTTACTATTATATTTAAAACTGAAAGTTCTAAGCTATTTACTACCATTTGAAATTTTGGTTTTAGATATGTTAATAAAAATTTTATATTTTTTTAAATAATCTAGATTCGTATTTATTATTCTATGTTTTAAAAATTAATACAATATTGAATTATTTTTTATAATATTATATATTTACAAATAATATCTGTAAAGTAAATTTAACCACTCACATACATATATATTCATATGAACATTAATACAAATGAAAAATTATCGCGTTTATTGTTTATAATCAAAGTGCGTCATTCAGCTCACAGTTATTGAATAATTAATTGTAATATGTGACAGAAAAACGTGATAAAAAAGTATGGATCAACATTTATAATCTACAAAACGCTGATGAAATCAATTTTAGTGATTATATCGAGGCAAATTGGCAATTTAAGTCTCACTAAAATGATTATATATTGATTCAATTCCATTTTGACATTGAAAAATACAACAGGAAAATTATTTTTTATTACAAAGTTTTAGTATTTAAATTTTACTTCTCAGTAATATCATTAATTAATATAATAGTATGATATTTATTTGATTTAGTTCAAATTAAAAATATATATCATAATTATACGATTAAAAAAATTAAAAAATACGCTATTAATATGTAAGGATATTTTTTTATTAAATATGTATTTATGAATTTTTATTTAATATTTTATTTTTACTGTGATTTAAATAAATAATAAGTAATATGTAAAAGAAAAAACATATATTTATTTTATGATAATTATATTCAAAACGCAATTAGAAGAGTGCACCTAGCACAGAGGTTTGTACAAAAATTCAATATAAATCAAATATGGCGTCAAATGTAAGATTGTATGCGTATATGTGTGTGTGTATATAAGTATTACAAATACAAACACTGGGGAAAAATTTCATGTTTACTTCGGTACTTGTGGTTCTGCTGTGGGACAGAAAGAGACTTCTGTACCAACAGTTGAAATAATAATAAAATCCAAATAGAAAGCATTTTCTGGTAATTCAAAATAAATATGTACCATTTAATAGCTTCGAAAATTGACTTTGAATATCCTGCTTGAAATCAAAGATATCTGTTTGCACAGCAAACATTCTGTGAATTTTCATCGAGAAAAATCTAAAACCCTCGATATTTATATATATATATATATATATATATATATATATATATATATATATATATATATATATATATATATATATATATATTAAAATATTTCTAGTTTTTTTATATCAAAATAGCTTATTTCGCAATAAATTTATTTATGATAAAAATCTATTAATTTCGTGTGTCAACATTAATTTGACATGTGAATGGAGAGATATCGATTAATGAAAAATTTTCTATAATTATTATAAAACAGAACACATGTCTATATCTTACTTATTGTACTCGTCAGAATGTTTTACAGATTTAAATCGAAATGATCGATCGACATTTAATAATGAAAAGATTTTCTAATTTTAAATGATTTGTTAATCATCCGTAAGAGTGTATTAAGCACTTGTCGATTTCCTGTTTGCTTGCATTTTATAATTTGATACAATCATTATTAAAAATAGATAGACAATTAATTATTCATTTTGATTATGAAAAAAAATACTCATTTGAAATTAAATTCGTATTTAATATTTAAAATTATATATATATATATATATATATATATATATATATATATATATATATATATATATATTAAATATTTTTTTAATTTACTTTATCTAATATATTGAAAAGTTTTAGTACATGTAAATGTTTGACTTAATGAATTTGAATCAGTTATGCATTTCGATTTAATATTATGACTTATTTATTGTCCTTATAAAATACTATTAAATTTGAATAAATAATAAATTAAAAAAAAATCTTTTATTTGTTGTTAATAGTATTTTTAATGTGTTAAGGTTGTGTATAAATAAAATTTGCAATTTAAATTTCTAAAACAAATTAGAATCAAAATAGACTAATTTATAAATTAATTAATTCACGTTAAATTAATTAGAAAAATATTCCCAATTGGACTTTACAAATAAATTGATAATTATAAAATATAAAATCTCATTATATAATTAACTTAGTAAATTAACGAGTTTTATAAATCACATAGGTAATTTGTAGTCTTTAATTTCCTAACTTTTGTCCAATTCATTGGTGGCTGTGACGTATTGGTCCATAATTGGACATTCCGGTTCGCGATTGGTTGAAAAACTTTTGACCACGCCCACCAGTCCGAGGGTAAAAAGGAAACGCATCTTGTCTTCTGACATTTCCCATCTTTTTCTCTCGTTCGCCATTTCTACAACGTGTACACGTACACATATCATATTTCACGTGCACGCGAATAAAAGCTATTAGAACATGTAGGATATACGTGTGTAATATTAACTCCTGTTGTGAATGAATCGAAAAACTTTCGATTTTCGTATACTATATATTTTAATTGATTAATACGACAAAAAAATAAAATAATTAATATATTTACGAATATTACATTTTTTTCTGATTATAAAATTTTGTCCTGAAAGTGGTCTCCTAAAATTTTACCATTTTCGAAAAAAAATATATTCTCAATTCTATAAATTCAAAAATTGACGACTTCAAAATTAAACTATTTTGAAATTGTCTAATAATTTTTTTTTAATAAATAAATAAAAAATAATTGTTTTATAACATTTAATATATGAAATAATATATTATGTATTGTATAATACAGTAGTTTATTGTATATGTTTATGGTTGTGATCTGGTCATTATATTACAACTACAAATTCATCAAATATGGAGAGCTGTTAACGTCGCGGATATATAGAAGCGTCCTCTAGGACCTTTCTGGAGTTTCTCATTTAAATTTTTTTCAATGTCACGGGACCGAAGAAAACGAAACGACCACTTGAGCACGTCTTCAAGAGAAATCAAATAGAACAGTTGGTTGCTCGTCGAGTGTTCAACCGAATCGGGAGCTTTCATTAATCCCTTCAGGACGATTACGCGCAACAAAATAAAACAAAAAAAAACGCATTAAAAAAAGGCGGACGAAACGAGATTGAATCGTAATAAAAAAAAATGAAAGAAATTAAAATGAAGGGCATTAAATTGCCGCCTTGTAAATGCTTAAGTAGAAAAAGAAGGAAAAGATTTGGACGTTTGTCGAAATTCACATTTGAATATAATTGAGCATGAACGTTTATTTATTTATTAAAACCGGGCGACGCTTAAAATAACACGAAAGTCACGTTTTTGTGTTTTTCCAAAATAAATATTGACGAGTGTTAAAGATTAAAAATATATCATCGCGCACATCCACACACTCACACACACACACACACACACACACACACACATAGACAGATGGACGTACAAAATGCCGAAATCCAGAAAAAATCAAATACGATCCGGTATGTCTTGTACAAACATCGGACAATTATCCAATACACGTTCAGTACATAAAAAAAAACTTTTTTTGAGCATATGGATAAAAATATGAAATAAAAAATGTATATAAGCATATACTTGTAGGCTCTGTTTCAGAGTTTTTCAAACATATTATATAAATGAGATTTTTTTATAGATTAAAATGTAGATTTGAATATATTATTATTATTTTTTTTTAATATGGTAAACGAATAATATAAAACAATAAATTAGTTTGGAAATTAAAATTGAATATAATAGAAAAATATTATTTTCTTGAAATCATTTTTTTTAATAAGATAGAAATCGATGATATTTTGAGAAATTTTGTATTTATTATACGCTGGGAAAATATATTAAAAATTGTTTTGTAATTTTATCTAAAATAAACATTTGATTCACTTTATAAATGTGGGTTATTGAATTATAAAATTATAATATATATTTATATAAGATTGTAAATATTTTTTTCAATTATTATAGTTGATAATAAAATTAATGTTTTGATTAAAAAAAAATATAGAAATCTCTTATATTTATCGATTTTTTTTTGTATATAAGTTTAATTTTAAGCAACGCAAAATAAATATTTATATTATAAAATAATGAAAAACGCTTTACGCTGACTGGAAATGTAAAATATTGATGTGGAAGTATTGAACTTTTTCTTTTAGTTGACACTTATTTATTTTTAGGGTTGACAGTTTTACATTTACATTGTTCAGTTTTCAAATTCAATAATTCAAATATAATTATAGTGTGTTAAAGCAATGTTTTTCAACCTCTTTCAACTCGTAGTTTGTTAAAAAGATTTTTATTTATTTTTTGAGCTTTTCATATATTTTTTTGGATCGAACACTAAAATTTGAAACTATAAATTCTTAAAAGAACCTCTTTGATTCTAATTTGTGAATGTCTTCTCATACTTTATGAGTTCATAAATATCAATTTTAACCTATTTATTTTTTGATATCAACATATAATTAATCACATTTTAAAGCATCACAATTAATAGTTCAGTATTTGAAAAAAATATTAATTATTTTACGTTTAACGACACGTATTTGATAATGACTTATTTTTTAAATATATTACTACTCACTATTAATCCCTCAGTATTTTATTTATTTTTATGGTCTATTTAGAACTGTTAATATCAATTGTAAGTAGTATTGTTGATAATCCAAGTGGCCTTTTAAGTTGAAAAGTGTGATCTTTTATGTTTTTTTTTAGAGCGATTTTTTTAGTATTAAAATGTAAGTATAACCTTTTATCATTTTACGAAGGAAGCTTTTTTAGAAGTTGACTTCTCATTTATTATAGCTGAAAAGTGACCTTTACAAACAAGAACGTTCACTACTCCTAGTCTAAGAGATTTGAATACAATCGAAAAATATCTATATGTAATAAAAATAATTTTCAACGTAATTAATATTAAATGTACTAAAATATAATAAATAAATAAATATTGATTAATAAACGTATTTTTCGACACGTTTTTAATTTGTCAATGTGCACGATATAAACGTACATATAATACATATAAATGAACGTAGCGCGGATAGAAAACGAAAAAAGGTACAAATTAACATTTAGCTGTTTCTTAACGACTTGTCATTTGATGTTAAATTAAGCAATAATTAAATTATAGCCTAGAGAGCGAGACAAAACGCACCAATGGGAAGCGTTCGAGCGAGACAAACATAACGAGTGGGGGGGTGCGGAAGAGTGGGGAGAGGGCTGTAGGTATACCGAATGTCGCGTGATGTTTTTGCGAATTATAGTAGATTGGTGAATCGTTGTAGACTTACAAATTATCCCAGGGGCGTACTCGGAGATTATCGTGTCCCTTTTTTTTTTTAATTTTAAATTTCACAATATTCGATCATTAATTCTATTGAAAGAAATTTACGATTAAATTTGTGTTTCTTAGAAAAAAAAAATTGAAATTCGGCTAATCTTATCTGTTTTCATTGATATATATGTGTTATATCGTTAAAATGTCACAATAATATATTCGGATAAAAAACATATGTTACAAGATCGTTCATGTTTTGTTTTTTTTTTTATTATTATTGTATCGGAATTTTTATCGCGCGTCTCTAATTAGAGGAGGGATTCTTATGAATATAATTTAGAATCGTAATTAAAAAAGATATATAAACGTATAAAAATATACTGCGTGTTTGAAAGAATAGTTCTATACTAAATGTTATCAAATTATATAGAAATGAAATATAAAAGGCAATATCAACTAATTTTTACAAAGTTGAATTATTAAATTCATGTTTAAATTTTAAATATTAACATTATCGAAGGTTTTTTATGTATGTCAGTGATATTTATAAATTTTTATAATATTATAAGTTGTCTTTTAAATTAATGATTATTTTATATTTAATTAATATTATATTCATTGTATTTATCTAGGTGTTATTTTTTTGAAACACAAATATTTTTAATTAAAATTTAAGTTTATTTGATCAAAGTGAATTATATTAAAACTAATACTATATAATTTTCCATTTATTTATTTAACACAAGATTTTTAAATAAAATAACTATTAATATAATGAAATTTATTATTAACAAATAAATATAGAGAAATTGTGGTAACGCAGTTGCTTGTTAATTTTCAGATGACAATATACCGAGTTCGAATTCATATATATTTATTATTTATTTTATTACTAATAACGAAAACATATTAATTTCATTGTTAATAATGATTCATTTCGGTTTCCTTTTTCCTCGTTTATCGTTTTATAATTAATCGAATAATATGGTAATTAGTTCCGTTTTGCTTGTAGTTCATAATATATATATATATATATATATATATATATATATATATATTGCATATAAATACCGATGCGTACACGAATGTAGTATGTGTGTTCGGTGTACAAAGAGGACAAATTATAATTATTCGATTATGTGCCAACAATGAAAGTGATCGTCACTAATTGCGTACATCATCGCAAAATTGTTTCCGCGGAATTCGCCGCACGCGCAAATTATTGAATACAAATGATGAATATGAATATGTATAATATATAAGTTTATATAATATAAAATACCTAAATATCGTAATCATTTTCTATTTAGAGATTCAAGAGTTTTATGGCTTTATATAAATATATAGAAAGGATCGATATAAAGATTAGAGATACTTTCAGATATTTAAAATTTTTATATGAAAATAATTATATATGATATCATATTTTTATATTTAAAAATCAATATATTTTTATTATATATTACATGTAAAATATATGATATAAAAGTAGAATATACGAAAGTCGAGAATATCTCTATATGCACATTTCATCCGAGCGACCATTAATGAAAAAACAAGAAGGCACAACGACACTCACGCACAAGCACACGCACACATATAATATATATAATATAATATATACGATTTGGGTGAAAAATACTTTTCACCATTATCTGCCCCTGTGTCCCTAATGGGCTGCAATAAAGACTGGAATGGTCCAAATTAGTCCCAGATTAAAACTCTGTCCGACTCGTACACATTCGCGCTAATACATCCTACCCCATACAAACTCACCCCCATTCGCCTACCTTCATCCCTTTCTACGTATAAAACAATATCTAGATCGGCGATTCGCAACCAGTGTGCCATTGGTTATATTTAGACATCTGTAAAATTTTGTATTCAATGACAAATATTTAAATATTTTTATTAAAAAAAATTTTTTTTATATTATTAATACTAATTATTTATTAAAATAATGTATAATTTTTAATAAGATTTTAAAAATGTATATAGTATATTTATATTCACAATTGGATGTTTATTAGAATCCAACAGTAATAAAATATTTATATTATATATATTTTATTATTATTTTTTATTTTAATATTTACTGAAGGACATTCAAATGATAATCTAAGTTGATATATCATTGATTTTTAAAAATACTAATAAGATACTACCATTGATTTTGTAAATACTATTGTTACGACCGTAGTCTGGTAATAGTTGCACGACTCTTCTGGAACTTTGTAGAATGCAATAGAAAAATAAAGTCAAATAATAAAACCGGAAATAAAGATTATCGTTGATTGAATTTCGTCGTATCATTTAGTATCCCGAAACCCCGCGGACGCAACTCTATAATTGATTAAATATATATATATATATATATATATATATATATATATATATATATATATCAGTACAATTTTTAAAAAAGATTACATTTCTTAATTTGTTCATTTCAAATATTTAATTATCTTGCAATTAAGCTAAATGACACTAAGATACAAGAAAAAAAGATTGAGAAACGCCGACGTCGATGAAAAGAGACGACGAGCGAGTGCGAGCGCGAGCGCGCTACCGCAGCGCCATCTCTTTTTCGCTGCGCACTCGTCGCAGACGCGAGCAAAAGGGACACAACGGCAGAGAAGGGTCGTTATAAGTTTTTATGAGTCAATTATATAAGGAGGATACGCTCTCGAGAGGGACGCGGCCGTTACAACCGGCTGAATTGCCCGTTGCCAGTTGTGACGGTGTTTTTAATTAATTGCCCTGGCAACACCGGGACGTATTGGACCGCGTTAAATTTTATTATTATTATTGTTGTTATTATCGCTATTCGTCGCTCATATTCTGCGCAACGCATAAATATTTATTTATGCGTTAATATTCAGCGCGGTTTCCTACGATGACGATTAATATAATTATTATTTAGCGCCGTCTGCCATTTTATTATATATATATATATATATATATATATATATATATATATATATATATATATATATATATATATATATATATATATATATATACGTATGTCAGATGAGTTTGAATTCGTGAAAATGATGAGTTCATTGACAATCAATAGACAGACTCGTTGACTTCTATATGTTATAAATATATTTATAATAAGTTAAAAATATATTTTAATTTTATTCACAAAATGTTTAATTCAAATACTGTCCTTTATATTTTTATTAGATAATTTGCATTTTCATACTTCAAATTTGAGTTTTTGAAACTTTTATGAGATATAAATAATAAATTTTTAATGATTACAGAAATGAATAAATAAAATAAGTTAAATTTGAAAGTTATGAAAGAATATTGAGATTCCATATCATTTAATCCAATGGTTTTAATAAGTAAGTATCGAATTATAAATAATTAATAAAAACTGCTTTTAGATATCATGTTTAGAATCCCAAAATTATATATATATATATATATATATATATATATATATATATATATATATATATATATATATATATATATATATATATATATATATATATATATATATATATATATATATATATATATATATATATATATATATATATATATATATATATATATGTATATAAAGTTGAAATTTCAAGTGGAAATCGATATCATTATTATGTCAATAGAATAATACGTTTTAAAAACCGATTATTTCAACGTTTTTTTTCGGTTTAATAAAATTAAAAAAAAAAACATTTTTTTGCTTTGACACGTTTATTCGATAATTATTATTGAATTTAATTAATAAAATGCAGAAAGTGAAGACAAACGAGTGTTCGTTGATTATTTATATTGGAACACTCGAGATGAATTAACCGTAAGGCACTCGACATTCATTTTGTCGTTATCTGAAAATCGCAACAGAATCAATTAGGCGTTGATGGATTGGAGTGATTATTTCGATATTCCTCTATAAGCATATATATATATATATATATATATATATATATATATATATATATATATATATATATATATTATATATATTAAAATAAGTTTTTACGTATTTTTTTTTATAAAAAAAAATATGATTAATATTTTGAGGTAATTAATAATCGACCGAAATTGTCTAATGGTACAATTATTTATAAATGCTATTTTATGAAAATATTATCATTATAAAAAAATATTTTTTAATCAATAAATATATAATATATTTAGTTTATCTTTATAAATCATAATATTTTTTTATATATCTATTTTTTTATTATAGTTTTCATGACTATTGATATATGAAAAAATGAAGATGTTAGATAACGATTTTTTATTTAAATAATATAATTATATTGCGATATAAAAATATGTATAATGATATTTTTTATATTTTAATAATAAAAAAAAAACGAACACAATTAAATTAGCAATATTATAATTAAGTCGTGTCAGTCAATAATTAATTTGTAGTCATTTGTATACATTATGGCGGATTCTATTACATAATGAAATGAAATGGCTTCCCATTAGCATTTCGCTACGATATCCGGTAATTGTGTTTAACATATCGGTAAACACCATTTCATAATTTCAATTGAGTATTATCATTACTGTTCGTACGAATCAAATTTTGGAATTATTGTATTAATAATGCTATCGCTTATTATTTGTTTCCATATGTCATTTATTGTCGCCAACAAATTAACGGTGTAATTAACACAATAATCATGATTGATGTGTTTGGTAAAGCCTCATATTATATATTTTATATATCCGTACACATATTGTACGATGTATTTCTTTGAATGAAGGATTAGCTGACATAATATCGTGTTATCATTTTTAATGATGGTACTAATTTTTAATTGATATTAATATGAAATAACTAAATAATATTTTGTTAAACGAAAGTTTTTATTTTTAAGTGTTGTTTTTTTCTAATTATTAATTGATTGATTCAAATCTTTGATTTTCCTAGATTTTAGTTAGAAAGTAGTGTTTAGACCTTTTAGATTGTATTTTATTATAATTTTTTTTCATATATGATAATATTGTCAAAATATCTATATTTCTTAAAAATTTAGTAATAATGTTTAAAAATATAAAATAAAATATTTTAAAATTATAATATGTATTAAAAATTATTTTAACGTTTTGAATTTTAATTTTAATATATATGGCTAGGATGATAATTTATAAAAAAAATTTTTTTTTTAAAGTATTTTTCTTGAAATTTATTTTTTTAATAGGGTTTTTAATATTAACTTAATTATAAAATTAAATTATTTAATATTAACTTAATAATAAAATTATATTATTTAAATTTAAATAATATAATTTTATGTATTATTTATATACAATTTTTTTTGTTTCAGGTTTTTTTTTACATTGAATAAATTGTTGCAAAATCTGAAGTAGGCCATGAATTATATAATATAAAACCTTTAATTAAAGTTTCCTTGAAAAATATAAAAAATTAAAATAGAATACAATTTCGAGTGCATAAATGACATAATTAAATATAAAAATTATATTCAGATGAATTATTTGCGCTTTCTTACCAATGATTTGATATTTATATAATTGATATCCAAATTTTAAAAATTAAATTAACATAAAAAGATATAATTATTACAATATAAAATATTTTATATATATAAAACGATATGAAAATAATAAAAAAAAAACATATTAATTACAATATATTTTGATGAAAATTGCAATATCAATCATTATTGACAACACGACATATTACAAAATTGAATTGGCGAACTCGCCGTATTATTAAAACGTTAAACGTCATCGTCGAACAATTTTTTTTTCAGCAATTCGTACAATTTTTTTTTGTTATTCAGCGCGTTTCGTACAATTTTTATTATTCTCTCTCTTTTCAAAAAAAAAAAATTTTTCTGGCGCTATCCGTTTCGTGTACCACTTTTGCAATGAAATTTTTATTGGTAAAAATAAATTTCGCCACGTATATATGTTGACGATGTACATACACTCGTAGGTGGTTTGAAAGTAATAAATTACCAGTTGAAAATGTAAATATATATATATATATATATATATATATATATATATATATATATATATTTATATGTATATTTATATATAAGCTTTTACCGCCGCCGTTACTGAAACATTCCAGACCAATTCCATCGTGTTAATTAAAACGTGTATATAGATGCCTTTACCGACTCGTATGTGTGAGTGTGTGTTTGTATTTATTCGTATATACACTCCTGTATATATATATATATATATATATATATGTGTGTGTGTGTGTGTGTGTGTATGTGCGTAATGTTTTTTTGAATAATACGTTTGAAATTTCATATTTCGCAATACACGATTTTGTATGAATCAAGTATTGAACGCACACGGGAATTGAACTCGTTCGACTCGCTCGAAATCAAAATTAATATATAATGATTATAATTCGTTTGTATAGATTATATTTTAATTTGGCATGTGAAAAAGTTTATAATATGCTAATTTATATAATATATTATCGGTTGATTAATAAAGTATTAATGTCAGAAATGAAATAATTGAATATAAAATGATAAAATATATTGAAAAAATATTTAAGAATTAACAATTAAATAATATATTTTTGATTTAGTCTATATATACACACATTCTAAGTTATAAGAATTTAAAGAGCAACAAAGATAACATTTGAAATCCTTCGTTCATAATAATTAAACATCATTTAACAATTTATTTATAACGCAACTAGAAAATCATCATAATTAATTTTTGTTTGCGAACAAAATCTAGATTTTAACAATAATAATAATAACAATAATAAGAACGACGAGAAAATTAAATTATATTATACAATGATTTCATGTGTTGATTACGCGCAGTAACTTTGCCTTAATGTAAATATATCTAAAGAATATTTGCTCTTTTCATATAACTAGGTGTATATAAGTATATTTATATTTACGCGTTTATATGAAAATGTACACATTATTAATGTATGTATAATGTGTCTATATATGCCACTGTTAAAGCATAATATATAAATTGTATTTAGGTATAAATGTTTATAATTTCAAAACTATTATTCAGAATATTTACGTTATATTTTAATATATAATATAATCTTTTATGAATAAAAAAATTTATTTATATATTTTAAATTCAACTTTTTATTATTATTACCAATATTTATATATAAATCTTATTGTTTGAATCTTATTGGTAAAAATATAACACTGTATTCTAAAATATAATCTATCCATACTAGTATTTTCTGTAGATACATCTATATGGCATCAACTCTATTTTTTATGTATATAAAAAATATATAAAAAAAGTATGTATTTAAAAGTACATATTCAATTTTTTTTGTCCATAAACTTTAATTTAGCCACAAAAGGGTTAATTTATATTAAATCGATGAAAAATAAAAAAAGATAGATTCGAATTGATGACGAAAAAAAATCATATCATTTATAATTCTTGAAAAAATTATACACTTTAACGGCGACATGTAGGTAATGAAAGAGTGAGCGAAAAGGATATAATAAGAGTGAAAGAGCAAGTGGGTAAAGATCATTTAGGAGCATAATAGCTCCCTGGATACAACTTTAATCTGAGCGCTAATTGGGTGCGGGACTTCTCATACCATTACTTCACCATTCTCATCACCATCCACCGACCTTCCACCCTTAATATCCACCGCTCACCACCCACAAAGATAGCCCATTGTGTAAGTGAATATACCTCCACGTATTACAGAAGCGAAATGGTAAAAAAATACATTTATAATTATTATATTTTTACTCTAGATTCAGATCTATATTTTTAATTTTTTTTTTAACAATAAATTTGATGACTATTTTATCAGATTAGATTTCGCAAATAATATGATCGAAAAATTTAACTATTTTATAATTTTCTATGATTTTTTTGTTAAATAATCAATCTTTTTCAGTTAAAGGAAATTGATTGATTGAAATGTCAAAATTAAGATCGAATGTATATAGGAAATCAAAAATTAAAAACGCAAATTAATAACGATTATATAAAAATAGATATGAAATCATTTTCAGATATATAAACACGTATCAATGTAAACTCAAACTAAATTAATTAATTAGATAAAGAAATGTCAACGAATCGAAACGTGTTATCAGTTTTTTATATCCAAAAAACACATTGTAAACACGAATCTTAGATCTAATCTCATCGATAATTTAATTGCGAAATAATTGTTTCACGAAAATAATCGATGAAACATGATTGATAAATGTTTCATATTTAGACGTTGTGATCTTATTTATTTTGGAACAATGTTCGAATTTTTATTTTTAAAATATAAAACAATAAGATTTCATACATAAAAATGAATTTCAAATATAATATAATATTTTATATAATAAAGGTATATTTGCTTTAAAATAATTATATATATACATTATGAATAATTTGAAGATAATTGAAATATTTTAATAGATATATTATCTTAGTAATATGTGTCAAGGAATTAATAATAAAAAGTCATTAATTCCAAATTTTGATTGATGAATATAATTTAATAAGGACGACTATCGTCAAATTGCGGCCATTGAGATTTTTGCAAATTTATTATAAGAATTGTATGTTTCATATAAATTATGATCTGATTACGAATGTTTTGAAATATAAACGTATTATGTTACCAACAAAATTATAATAATAATTACGAAAAAAAAAATTATTAAACTTACTTCTGTTTTCATTGTGGAATACCAAACGCACATTGTCACAAAAATCAATTTAATTTCAATACAATTTTATCCGTTTGTATAATATATATATATATATATATATATATATATATATATATATATATATATATATATATATATATATATATTGGAAAAAAAATATTTTGCACGACTGTATGGTTCTAAATACAGTAGTCAAGTGCAATATTTGATCGCAGATTTTACCGATAAATTAACCGCATATCGTCAGTGTAAATTTGTAATTCGGTGAAACTGATCGTGAAATGATATACGGCGATATTCGCTTCTGTCGATGAATATATATATATATATATATATATATATATATATACTATATATAATATTATATATATATATATATATATATATATATATATATATATATATATTAATGCTTCAAAGCGAAGAGTCAAAATTACAAAGATTATTCTGAAATTATTATTATAATATTAAATGTGACGATTGTAATGTTTGTAATATGATACAAGTATATTTTCAGCAGTACTTTGTACAATATATATGTATATCGATCAATAATCAATCTTTAAACATTGCTTATTCGCTTACGATATAGATATGTAAAATTATATAATTTATACGATTGATAAATGTTCAAATAATTATAAAAAAAAATTAAGTATTTGATTAAAAAAAAATTTTTTTATATTGTAATATTATTTAGAGACGTATTAACTTATTAATGAATCTTGCTTCCCTTTTCATGTTTGTACATTGAAATTTAATTTTCTATCATATATAATCAAAAATAATTGTAGCTTTTCTATAGATAATAATAGTCATAAATAATCTATTTTATTAAAATTATACAGAATTATGTAGTACTTGGAAATCTCAAGGTTTATGTGTTAATATTAATTTTGAATCTAGAAATTAAAATAAATAATATAAACTATCAGATTTTTATATTAAATCTATAGACTTATTCTTTGGGAAAGTAGACATAATATAGAATAAAAAAAGGATGATGTTTTAATATTAACCTATAATGAGTATATTCAGAATATTAATGTTGTTAAAAATTAAATAGATTATCTTTTTAGCAATTAACGTTGATTGCAGGTATATAAAAGTTTTCAGATTTTTTTCTACTTGATATCAAAATCAAAGTTTATTACAAAATCTATTAATTTGAGAATGAATAGATTTTTATATAAAAAGGACGTTGTTTAATATTATAAAAGTATCATATTTTTATTCGTAAAGTTTATTATAGTAATAAATATATATAAAGCAATAAATATATTAATGAAAATTTGATTAGTAATATTGATTATGTTATAAGACTAATCGAATTAACACTTACAAAGTACACTTTAAATAAATGTATTGTATATTGCGGATCTAAATTAACAATAACGCGTAAAAAACAATTATATACAAATTTTACATCGTTTGCGGTTGCATTAAAAAAAAAGTATTTCGCTAACTTCTCGATTTTCCTGGTAGATTTTTTTTGACTTCACATCCTGAAAGTCCTTACGTGTTTGCGTTTCGGATTTTCCATGTTGTAAAATAACGCGGTGGGTAACGGCTCGTGTCCGGTGGCCCTAATGAAACCGATAATGAATCGGCAAATAGAGTCTACCGTCCATTAAGTCAGAAGTGGCCAACCTTTTAATGAACCCCCGTCGTCGAGAGTCGACAATGCAAACACGGTTGATAAGAAAGGACGAGTTGAGTTTTGTGCGTTCGTGTTTGCCTATAACGCGTAGAATAATTCGATAGTTTTGCACAGGGTGTATTCAGATATTTGTAACTTGCGGTCCGTGGTCTTATTTTGAAATTTCATAATATTATAATGATTATTAAATGAAAATAATATAAAACGAAGAAATACACTATATTGCATTTTTTTAAAATTATTATAACGGTAATATATAAAAAAATATAAATGAAAAATTAGAATTTAAAATTTATAAATATTATTAAAATAAATTTATAATGCAATGTTCACGTCTATGACGCTGTTATATTAGCAGCGTCAATCAAGACTTTTTAAGTATTATAAAAATATTTTTTTCAGCGTTTTCGCTTATTTGTTCGTTATTTACATATCTATAATTATCAGTAAATATAATTTGCTGAAAAAATTGTAATTTATTCATGATCATTGAAGAACAATTATCAAATTATATTATTAATTATTTATTATATTTCAGTAATATTGATATAAACCACATTTCGTGACTTATTCTGAAAATATTATAAATACGCAATTAATTAAAACGAAAAATTTCCACTGTGAAAGGACTAAATTCTAATAATACTTTTATTAACGATCATCGATTGCGTCAATTTCGATTACGATATCGACATAATATCATTAATATTTTCATGCTAAACAATATATTTACAAACCATCCGACTATCTATTCCGCGATATTATATATATTATACATAAAATAATGGAATATATGTGAAAAAAAAAACATACAACACACATACACAGTAAATAAATAAATAAATAAATAAAAGCGTATTTCCGATATCGTCGAACAAAGGCGACAATGACAGAGAGGAAAAAAAAATGGAAACTTCTCACGATGCGGTTTTGCCATTACGTCGAGTAAATATTTGTACGTCGTCAAATGGATGTTATCAAACGGCGGCTGATACTTATTGCAACTAATATATACGAGTGTATATGTTACGGGCAATCGCCGACGTTCTATCTTTCAATAGAACAGTTTTTAAAATCGTACTACCGAACGGCTAAACGAATGTATAGACGAATGTTGAAATTTGTCACGAGTTTTACGCGTCTTTTCTAGCTATTTAAAGATTATTTATTTATTTATTTATTTCGTCATAATCGAGTAAATTGTTCTATATTTAAATATATTTTAAAAATGTATTAAATGTGTTAGAAATTAATAATGTTCAATTGCGGTATTATTTATTGATATTAGTGACGCCATTTTATTTTTAAAAAAATGGCGCCACTAGTACTTTATATAAATCATTGTTATTATTGTATATATATATATATATATATGATAAAAATTAAATATATCAATATGAATAAATAATTTATTATTATTTTTAAATTGATTATTTTTAACATTAACACGTATATTGGTAAAATAATGGACAAAGTGTCGATTTTAATAATAATATTAATGGCACGATGAGGCTACCGTTAACAGTCTGCTCGTTATCTAAATTAAATATAATGATATTAAACCCCATTATTGGACATTATCGCGTTGTATCTATGGATAGTGGTAGAGAAATATAAAAAAAAAACGGTTTATCATTCGGTAGCATATGGATTCATCAGAACGATATTCGAAAACACTTAAAGGGTTGTAGAGATTATGATTATTGGGGATTTTCGATACGTCATAGCGTACGTGAAGATTTGTCTAAAAATAATATACGAAATTATAATTGAAATTGTATATCGTATGATAAATTCATATTATATATATATGTGTGTGTACTTGAAATGATAAAAATATATATGAGGTGTTGTATAATATATTTTTTTAATATTATATATATGAAATATTTTAATATGAATTATCACTTTTTTTTAAACATAAAAACGTATTTTTTTGTATTTTGATTTTAATTTTTATACGATATCGTTGAATCGATTTCATTGTTAAAAATACAAATTCGCAATACGATTGAATTAAATTTGACGCAATTGAAATTCGTTCAGTGAAGTATGCAAAACTTAAATTGAACCGGTAGACGATAGTGTGAGAGCACCTTTATATATATGTAAACATTCACATATATATGTGTGTGTGTCGTAATTATTACGGCGGTAATGGGATTAATTAAAGTATCCTGCTTGATCCCCGGGGAACCGTTTCCATAGCAAATTAACATTCTCTTGATGGATCCTGTGAGGATTGTTTGACTTAATGCCGAATGTGGAATTGTGTGGACCGTCCATTAGAATACTTCGCATACATCATTCACCGCATTGATCCTTATAAAGTGTAATTATATTATACACGTAGAAAGTAATGTTGTATTAATTAAAAATATGTTAATATTAAATAAATGATATATTCCAATTGTTCGATATAGTGGATTTTATTATATGTGTTACCAGTGATGATATTGTAATTGTTATAATAATTTATAATATTGTCATTATTTGAAAACTCTACTTTTATATTTGTGTATTTAAAATGAATGAATTAATCTATGATAAAAATTAAAAAATTATCAACGTTTTTTCCAGGATATCAATTTGAAGTTTTATAAATAAATATGGATGCACTGAATTTTTAATTCTCGATTCATGAAAATCATAAAATAAATATACATTCTAAGTTATGTGTAATCGATTAAAGATGGCGTAGTTTTAGTACACAAATATAATAATTACTTAAAATATTATTGAAAGACAATAACGAATTATTTTTAATATTATATATACAAAAAAATATATAATAATATTTTATATTAAAATAATATATTCGCGATAACATATTAATATAAATTAGATAGAAATAAATACAAATAATAATAATAATAATAAGGGAGATCGATGTGAACCGTTTTTCGGATCTGTGTTAATATTTACATACATATTTCACTTGTCAAAAATCAATCAAATATGCACATTAGTTAAGTGATAAAACCGAAAACGTACATAAATAAATTCTACGTGTTACAGGCAATTGAAATTATTATTTCAATATTATATATGATTTTTTTAAATATATGGAAAAATTTTTAAAACAGAGATTTCTTCTATTAAAACGTAAATTAAAATTGATTTACTGAATATGATTTTGAAATGTTATATTATAGTTAATTAATGTATTATATATTATTCATTATTATATTAATATTGTTGTCTAAAAGAAGGCGGTATCAAACAAATTTTTATATTTTTTATAATATATATATAAATTTTGTAAGTTTTTTAAACATAATAATTTTAAAATTACCACAATAACATGGGATATATTAAAATTTCTTCTGAGATTTTTTTCATAAAATTCTTTAACATGTTAGATTTGTTATATATTTATCTATGTTTTTTTTATTATTATGAATTATTTTTATTTTATACTAAGAATATAATGATAATTAATAATTTAAACGCCATATCATACATTGAAAAAAATCTAATTAAGACTATATATAAATGTAATTTCTACTATCAATCTCGTATAAGTCACGATTAAACTGCCCGTAACACATTTACATACAATAGTCAGCATACATAGTTTTATTGATATGTTATATAATGTTTGATTTGCGATAGAGCGAAATTGAAAATAAAGCCGAAAAATATATATTATTGCGGCAGTGCCAAATGACAGATGTACGCGGTATTCTGAACAAATATTGAAATTGCCCGCATTTATTGGTAATTTATTCGCAGATAAGATAATCGAGGGGGTACGTTCGCATTATTTCATTATAAATGCAATATAGCGTTCGTGAGTTTTTCTATCATTTTTTTATCTGTTTCGCAATTCAACATTATTTTTATATTTATTTTTGTCGGTGCCCCCATTTTGCGGGTAAAAAGTGAAAATTGTTTTATTTGAATGTTGTCATTTCCCGCGTCGTTTTAGTGACATCTTTGAAAAATATCTAAAAGTAAATTATTATAAAATTTAAAAAAATTAAAATATAGAATTTTTTTCTATGGATATTTATTTTAATTCATAAATATTAATTATGAGATCAAATGCGGTAAAACTAATGGACTTTATTATTAAAATTTAATGGAAATATATGAATATATTAATAGTGACATCTTTTGATTTAATAAAAAAATAATTTATATATTTGTAAAATGTTAAACTATAATTATGATAAAAATAATCCTTTTCGTATAATATTTCGCTATCAGGAGCAATATATTCTATATGGTGTTGAATCATGGACACTAGACCCTGGTACCGAAAAACGTCTGGAAGCTTTCGAGATGTGGTGCTACCGGAGAATACTAAGAATATCTTGGACCGACAAAGTAGCAAATAAAGAGGTTTTGGAAAAAATGAATAAAAATCCTGAAGTATTAAAAATAATCAAATTAAGGAAAATACAATACCTCGGCCACATCTTGCGAAATGATAAATATAGGCTTCTCCAGATAATTTTGGAAGGAAAAATTCAGGGGAAAAGATCAGTTGGAAGACGTCAAAATTCATGGCTTAAAGATCTTCGTCGTTGGTTCAACTGTTCGTCAATGGAAATTTTTCGTATGGCTGTATCAAAGGTTTCTTTGGCCGTGTGGATCGCCAACCTTCTTAAGGTGACGGCGTAAGGAAGAAGAAGATCAGGAGCAAATGTTTTGAAGAATAATTTAAATAAAAACCCCACAAAATCATCATCATTTTTCTTTTTTTTGTGAAAGTGACCCTAATTAAATTAATATTTTTTTTCAAAAAAATAAACAACACTACTTTTATTACAGAATATCATCTTAAATGTCTCAAGAAAGTTTAAGAGATAGATTTTTGATTCTCGGTTATAAAAATTGAAATAATTTTACTTATAAAAAATTTCATTCTTTTCAAAGGTTTCTTTTATTCTACATTATTTCATAAATTTTGTATAAACTTATATTTTTCGCATAAATAATAGTCATTTCAATATATTAAATTATAATATTTTAGATTTATGTGTTCAATGTTCGTTTAAAATTGACATATTTTTTGCATTCAATTTTAATTTAATATTTTTTTGAACCATAAAATATGACAATAATAAAATATTTAATGTACTTTGAACTTTTAAGTCACTAAGAATTTGACGTTTTATGTAAACGTAAGTTTTTGTGAAATAAGTTGAATTAAACACACAAAAAAAGTGGTTATAAACAATATTTATGTATATAATATATAATATTCGATAAAAAATATATATTAATCAATATCCAGTTGTTTGAAAGAACCTTCGACACCAAACATATTATTGAGTGGCGTTTTTTCAATTCGTTTACTTTCATCGCTACCATATTTCATGTCTTCGATGAAGAAATCACGATAGCTTTCGACTTTTTTCTTCCAATAATCTAAGAAAAAAAAAATACATAATATCGTACGTATATATTTTTAAACACAAGATAATATTATAAAATAGCCGATTTA
This sequence comes from Leptonema lineaticorne, assembly GCA_024500535.1. Lineage (NCBI taxonomy): Eukaryota > Metazoa > Arthropoda > Insecta > Trichoptera > Hydropsychidae > Leptonema > Leptonema lineaticorne. The sequence goes on along the minus strand of JANIJI010000006.1, from coordinate 9,625,130 downwards.
CCAATCGCTTCTTGTATTGGTCCATCATCACCGCCAAATTCAGTTGGTAATATAGATTTTGATACATATTCATTTAACGATTCTAAATTTTTGTGAATAAAAAGCTGCGTATTTAAAAATATGATTAATTAATGAAATTTTTCAATATGTTATAATTAAAATGTATAATTACATTCTCCGATTGTTTTTGACTTAAAACGGGCTTTATGATTTTAAATAGTTTTTCAGCAATTGACGGTGTATTTATATAATGAATATATCTTAATTTTATAGGACAACATTCCTGAAATATATAAAGTGAATTTTTATAGTTGTAGTGATAGTAGAATATAATTTATTATAATTTTAAATTGGAGTAATGAAATAAATTTTTCTTTTAGGTGGATTTAAAAAAAATAATTATAAGATCTAAAGTGATAAAAGATGCAAAAATCAATTTTATATTACCTTAAGAAATAACTCTAATTTTTTAACGAAGAAAGGAGTAACTTGATATAACATTTCCATATTAAATTCTTTCATATCTATAACGTAAGAATAACCGGCCACACTTGTTTGATTATCTTCCATCATAAGAATCGACATTATCATACCGTTCAATCCATAAAATTTTTTAGTCGAAAAATTCTGAGGAAACGTCTTGTCGGCTCTTATAATTACTAATCTTGGATCTGTTTCATTCACAGTTTTCATAATTGGAATGACATTTCTGAAATATTAAATATCATCAATCGCTAGCCGTATTTATACTTATGATGTTAATTAAATTTTATTTGTACACATATTATACCCAAATTTTAGCATGTATTGTATTTCTGGATCCATGAGGTCGTAAAAATTGTTAATTTCCGGTAAAAGTGTTCTCGATAAATAATACATATCGATTCTTTTCTTTGTACGTTCTAAACTATATTTACAATAACGTAGAAACACCACGAGCCACTGGTCATCTTAACAATTAAAAAAATGGAAATTCATATATTGATATTATATTAATATCAATTTTTAAACAAATAACGATTCGTCTCATACAATTACTAAATTAAAATTTTTATTTTCTTATTGAAGCTGTTGAAAGTTTATAACGAGTTAAATTCAGTGTACAAATCATTATTTTTAATTATTTATACAATTTCTTAAATGACTATATTAGATATTAAAAATATTGCTAAAATATAATTTAATTTATAAAAATATTTCTATGTAACAAAAAAAAAATTAAAATTGAAAATATTAAGAATTAATAATTATATTTTTAAAACACATTAATATCATGTATTATATTATTTTGGTGTTAAAAAAAACCGAGGTTTTCATTAAATTATTGTATTGTAAAAAAAAAACATACCAATTCTAACTTTGAGATGTGGCTGTTTTGAAATCCAATCTTTAATTCTTTCAAGATCTTGTTCAGTTTTTTCTGGCTCTTCGTTCAGTTTATCTTTGGCCATTTTGGCTAATTCAGGACAAAGACTTCGTACAGCCATTTCTATTAATACTGTTTAAGCGCTGACTTCCGATAACAGAATGCCAAATAATAATGCTTGATTCAATTTCATAAAAAATTTTAACGACAAAATCCTTGACTGATTTCAGTAATAAAAACGTTATTGATTATTTGCAATATTTTATTAAAATGTGTATATTTTTTTTGTATTTATTTACAATATATATGACTGACAGTATATAAAAATTTCCATGACTTAAAGATAATCTTTATTTTATTTACCATTGTATTGTTTTTCTTATTGGTTTTATATTTTCATTTATTTCGTCAGAAAAAAATGTGTCAAAAAAGGATTATAATAAAAATCTACACACACACACACACACACACACACACATATATATATATGAAATAAAAAAACGTAATAAAAATAACAATGTATATTTTTCCTGTTAATATTTTTTTCATAAGACTGACTATTAAATGTACATATGCACTTAATAATATACAACATATATATGTATTTATAACAATGACTAATTATATAATTCAAATTAGATGAATTAAATCTGACAATCATGCCTAATTACATATTTTCAAAAGGCACTATCACAGATACAGATGTCATCTTTTTTTCTTTGTTTTTGCTTTTATAATGTCTTTATTTAATAATAAGATCAATATTAATGTATAAATTTTAAACGTAGAATTTATCAGATTATAATATAGTTATATATAATGTAAAGTAGACATCCATTATAATGTTATTATATTCATATTGGATTCATATATAATGTCAATTTGAATGAAGAAAAAAATAATTAACAATAATATGATAAAATACATATAAAAATAATAATTTATTTATTTTAACGAACATTATATATATACCAGATGAATTTATTATAAAAGAAATTATAATAGCATAAATAATCAAAAAGAGATTCATACGATTTGATATTAATTAAATATATCATAATATAAAATGGACTATTTTTAAATATTAATTATTAAATAGTAAAAAAAAAATATTTTAATACATAATGTATATATTAATTTTTATATATTTCAGTTTAAATTAAAAAAAAAACCTCTGATGAAAGTCCACCTTACATAAATATTTACAAATATTTGGCTTAATTTATATTATTTTATATAAGCAAACATATTTATATAATAGTATGGATATAATTAAAATGTAATCATTTAATTTCATAATTAAATGTACAAATTCTAAAGAGTAAATAATATTATACTACTATTACATACTAAATCTGTGCATTTATACAATATATATATATATATATATATATATATATATATATATATATATATATATATATATATATATATATATATATATATATACGTATAATGAAGTCCAAATAAATAATTTTCTTAATTCTAATATAGTATATATATATTCATACAAGATAAATTGATTTATTATAATGAAAATCAATTGTTATACAAGAAATTAACTCATTAACGTTCATTTTAATCTACACAAAATGTATTGTTAAACAGTCTCAAATTGCATACGGATTTAATAAAAGTAAAAGATACTGTCAAATAAAGATGCTGGACGCTAATGAGTAAATATTGACAAATTATTAAAAACTATGCTCACTATATCTACAAATGAAAATTATAATAATAATATAATGTGCAATAATATAATTTTAAGTGCTGTCCATCACAGGCCATCATTTGAACGAGCTCTTTATTTTCACTAACCCATAAAAAACATAACCTAACCTTAAAAACTAATAAACTTCATCATGCTTAAAATTAATAATAATATTTTCCATGGATAAAAGCAAAAAAAATATATAATAAAAAATATAATTATATGTAAAATATAAAGATTTACTAGAAATAAAACTAAAAAATGTATTTATTTAATTAAGAAAAAATATTAAAGCATTTCAATTTATTTTTTTCCAAAATAAAGCTCAATTTTTTAATTACACTAAAAAGATAATTTCATATTTCAGAAAATTATTATACACATATAATATAATATAATAAAATGACACATGATAACATCCTATGGCATCTTTTACACATAAATAAGTAAAAACAAATATATTACAAGTGAAAGATACATAATAATATTAAAAGAACTACCTAATATTTAACTCCATATACATTTGCATTTTCAAAATTAAAAAAAAAATGTATGTAAAAAATTATACAGTCCAACAATAGAATAATATATAGACATGTACACATAAGTTTATACTCATTTTTCTATTAGTTACATAATAAAATTTCACATCTCAATTTAAGAGATTCTATACGACAATCTCATCAAAAGTCTTCAAAGAGTCTCATTTCTTCTTTATCTAAAGCGCGGGCACCTTTCCAATCTGTTTCTGGATATTCATCGAAATTGCTAGTGTCACCGTCATACATTATTTGTGGAATTATTGGGGGCTGAAAGTTCATTATTTTTTTATAAATAAATTTTAAAATTATTTCATGTATTATTTCAATTAAAGACAATGGTACACTTTCAAAATATTATATATAAGCGCTATTCAAATGTAATCTATACTTAAACTTTCAAAATTTAGTTTATAATTTTACCGATAGATGTCTCATAACATAACTCTTGTACTTTAGTTAAAAATTTATTCAATTTTATTTTTTCAATATAAGATATCGTTATTATATTTTAAAAATATTCATCATTATAATTATAACTTAATAAAAGTGATCAAAATAAAAAATATATTATGAATTTAGTTAAATAATATACCTGAAGTTTTCTCAAGTAGACATCTTGCCAGTCAAGATGTTTGAACCACCTGTGTCTTTTCACATCATCTGAACCACACTGAAAAAAAAATAAAAACAAATATAATGTAATACAAATTTAGATTATTTAATCACAAAAAAAAACAGTACAATTTATAATAAAAATAGATTTTTTATCGTATCAAAGTTTATAACATTTGCAACGGGTTAAAAATTGATTAAATTTCTCATAACGACATAAATATAAATATTTTCACAGACGACCGCATCATGAGTCACAAAATGACTTGTGACCACTTGGACATGTCAGAAATCCAGTTTTGCCGAGCGTTGGCGGTGACTTTTCCATTGATCTCAGAAATCGATGTGTATGATCTTGTTGGCTGATATTTCTTCGGCCTTGAATAACGAAATTGCTAAGAATTTTAACACGACCACCATCAGAAGTATAGCAAATATTTTATCTTATATAAATTGTATATCCAATGTATGGTATGTATATTATTTTTCAACATATTTTACCTATTAAACATATTTACATTTTATATTTAGTGAATTATTTTTAAGAAAGTATCCAACCTTTTAACCTAATTGGAAGATGAATTTGTTTTGGATTACAAAAAAAAATTAGATAAGACAATTTAATGACCCATATGAACTAATATAATGTATATATAAATTTAAAAAAAAAGGTTTGTAATACAAATGTTGAAAAGAGAAAACAATTTAATGTGTATATTTTTTAACTATCTATAATATGTAATTGATAATTTTGAAAAGAGCATTAAAAATAAAAAAATAAAATAAAATCGTGTTGTCATTCCTGAATCGTGTTGTCAGATTGGACATTTCTTAAAAAGACTTTAGAGGCTAAATACATATTATATATTCAATTAAAATCGCAACAATGATTTCATCCATTTGTAAAATTAACATAAACGCCCGCCTCATAAACATATTTCAAGTTGAAATTGTTATTAAGAGTTTTCATACTAATTAAATCCTATATAATTAATCACAATGTCTAATTCATTTCATTTATATTTTCCAGTTCCATTTCCCTGATGAAAATTTTAACCCCCGTTTGTTGCCGACTTTGACGTAAAACTAATTTATGTTGAAAATAAAACTCCTAATCAATTACTTGATGGTATAATATATATTCTAAAAAAAAAATTAATATATTGAAAATTAAAATTAATATAATTTTAATTTAAATCGATACAGATTATAAAATGGTTGAACCGTTTACAGAATTCAAATTTTTTATTCAACACAAATTTTTTTCCTGATGTAAATAATGTAGATTGTGATTTATTATTAATGGCGATATATCAGCGGATTAGAAAGATGGACATGTGAACATTTACGATTGACGACGATAACCTTGGAACGTGGAAGGTGGATGACCGTATAAAACTATAATGTCTGAAAACGACACACAATGCGAAAAACAGCGGAAATTGTCTGTCGGGGGGAAAATTTTTGCTTTTTTTTTTTTTGTTTTCAGTAATTCGAAAACAAGTTCATTTTGATGTGACCTGTCGGATGAATTACAATATTTTCGGATACAAACATTTGTATAAGTGTCAAAACAGAGTGTCTGTCTTATTTACAACCAAAAAAAAAAAAAAATTATGTGCACTCCACATGTATAAAAAATTGGCTATCAGTTTTAAAAATTTTAATCTAAAATTGTCTCTAAGTGATTTAATCCATATATGTATATAGTATATTGTATTGAAATTGCAATGAAAATAATTTTGAAATTATTTACATATCATTAACCAATTTAGTGTCTTAAGTAATAGTTAAGTCATATCACATTTTGTTTATGACAATTATATTTGACATATTATACTTTAACTAATTAAAAATTTCAATATAATCAATTACAATATATACACTATTTTTTTTTAATGAAAACAAATTTATTTTATTCAGTAGGAAATAATATACTGACTATATTTATATCAAACATCGGCATATAGTAGTAAAAATATTTTTATAACGTAGCAATTTTAAGTGCTTTTCCGCATATTCACTATCGCACTTATTTTTAAAGTCACGTATATATATCTTTTAAAATATTTATATATTTTTGCTTTGAAATGAAACGTCAAGTTAAAAAAGATGCAATGACTTCATACATCAAAAATATACTTATATATTATACTTTGAAATAGTGCAAAGATTCTAAAAACTAGTTATATAGTATTATTTATTGAATTTATTGAATGCGAATTGTTGCAACAGGTGAATATATTTTATTTTTGATCTTGTAAAATATACATTTATTAAGTGTTCGTTGCTATTATTTGCATGTCGATATTGATATTAATAATATCAATTTCGTATAAAGACTATATTTTCGCATTTATTATTTATCTGATGGCAGTTTGACTATTGATTCAGTTGTTAAAGTTCATTATTCATCAATCAAGTCTATCGTGCTGAAAGCGATATTTTTCATCGTTCATAAAAATATATATATTTATGATAAAAATGTTTTTTTTTTCATTTTACAAAAATATATATGATTAGAATAAACAAAAAATATTTTTGACATAAGCGAGTGAAATTCACTATTTGTTTACATTGTGGTGCAATAATAGATGATTCACACAAAGTTTTTGAAATTATATAAAAAAATAAATCGTTATATTAAATTTTATACATTTTTCATTTTTGAAAGATTTTTCAAATTATATATTTTTAATATACAATATCCTTAAATTAATATTATAAATTAGAATACTAGTGATCAATTAAACATATACTTTTAAAAATAAATTTAATTACAGAATTTTATTAATTATTATTTTTTTTACCACAATGTTGATTCACGGTGCTAGGAATATATTTAAAGTTGCCCATTATTCGATACCCGGCATCGAAGTGGTTAATTAAAAAAAAAAAAAGTAAACATTTCGAACGGTCCGACGATTTACAATTGAAAATATAATAGTGTAAAAGTATAAGAATCTTTCATATAAAACCCTTCGGTTATATTTTTTTCTGGAAAACTGCAAACGTTAGTCATGCGTGAAAAATTTCCAGCACAGTTGAAACTTGAAAAGGCGCTATATATAAATTTTAATATGAAAACTCATCATCGATACGCGTCGAAACGTATAAAAAGAAACTATCCATTTCAACGCGCAGTCAAAATAGGTTCGCAGAAACTATAATATTACTATTTTTTTTTTCATTTTTTGATTATATTTAGACGTGACACAAGAATAAAATGTATATATACCATATATATATATATATATATATATATTTTTACCTTCATATTTCCGAGTCGTTTCGTACGATCGAGCACTAGAAGCCTTTTGATAAGATCTTTGGCTACTAAATCCAAATGACGAGCCCATTCCACTTTTCCACTGAGAATTTTCTCGTAAATTCCGAAGGGGTTGTTGTCGTAAAATGGCGGATATCCTACTAGCATCTCGTATATTAAAACACCTGTAAATCAATAGATATTTATATTAAATTCACGATAAAAATAAAATTATATAATAATCCTACTCAAATATATATATTTAGAAAGGAAGGATAATTTTGTAAAATTTTGTTGAATACGCAAAGAAATTAATTTAATATTGATTTGAAATACAATTTCGAAAACAAATAAATATTTTATTTCAATAGAAACCTTTTTTACATTCTGACTTATTTTTTATAATATACTTTTCAATTTATATATTCTAAAAATAATATTCTTCGAAATGTTGTCGACACAAAAGGCTCTTGTAAAATAAGTATAATACTTTTTAAAGTTTCCATTTGAGCAATTTCAAAATTTCCATCGCAAAAAGAACATTCAGTGTTTTCAATTCTTTAATTTTATATATGATATTATATATTGAAAATTTTATGTCGCTTAAACAAAGAGCGATGTTTTAATAAATGGGTCATCTTCTTATATGGATTGCATTGTTAGTTGCCAAAAATTTTTATTCGTTTTATTTTTGTAAAATATGACCATATAAGTTAAATTACATGAATACCATTAAAAATATTATATTTATAAATATATTATTATATATATATATTTTTTTATTACTCACCAAGTGCCCACCAGTCTACTGCTTTATTGTGACCTTTCGACTGTATAATTTCCGGTGCTAAATACTCAGGTGTTCCACACAATGTCCACGTTCTATCTACTAATTTCTTAGCGAAACCGAAATCAGTGATTTTCAAATGTCCATCACGATCCAATAGTAAATTTTCAGGTTTCAAATCGCGATATACAATCGATTTTGAGTGCAAATAATCGAGAGCGCACACGATTTCGGCTGCGTAGAAATTACCTAAAAAATAAAAAAAATATATATATATATATAAATATTACATATAATATAATCAATCATATTTTACGATAATAGTTATAATATCAAATCAAATATATTCATATAACACGCACGTTTTATAGGTCAGCCTTTATTGACACGTAATAATAACGACTTTTTTGCACTTTAACGTAAATTGGATCGTATATTTCAATTATGATACAACCGTAGCACAAATTTTGACTGCTAATTTGGCTAAGTAACGCCCAAAAATCGATATCGATCAATAAGTTAACGATCGAAAACCAGAACAAACAGTCCATAATGGCACTAATGCTAGAGTCATAAATCTTACATAATGTATTCCACCTTTATTTTTTTTTCGCCTTCGCTTTATATATCAAAAGCTGAAAAAACTCGAAAGTGTTTTTTTCATCTCAAAAAAAAAAAAAAAATATTTTTCCACGTCGAAATAAAATGTTCGAAAAGTACTAATATAAGGGTTTCGGAGTTGTTTGGACTCTTTTTTATTTTTCTATTTCTATCGAACGATTCGAAGCGTCTGTCGCGCGGTTAAACTTTGGAAAATTCGATTTTTCCCATTGTGCGATCATCCCTTGAAAAGTATGTCAAGTTCTTGTTTGTTTTTTGTCGCTCTCGACGTCGACTATTTTTATATTTCGGTTTTAATTTATCGCAGTTGATAAATATAATTTAATCTGAATTTATTGCGTTCGTTTAACTTTCAAACTTTTTTAGCGGGTCGTGATAAACATAAATATATATTTATAATACAATATGCGCGGGGGAAAATCATTGTGAAAAATATTCGAAATATTATAGATTATTTATATTGTAAACAAAAAAAAATGTGAAAACAAAGCGTTGCAAATAATGTTTCTAGTAAAATAGTACAAATTTATCCGAAGCGTAATTTAAGAAATGTTACATTAATTGTTTCATATTTCATTATGATTGAATTTTAATAAACAACTTTAATGAGTTTTCAAAAAGTTTACGAATACTTATAATATAATAAAATTCAATTTATTTCTCAATAAAGAAGGTCGAGAATATTAATATTACGCACCATTCTAAAATTTAATTAATTATGAAAAAAAAAATCTTCACAAATATGGACATTAATTTGAACTTTCTAAATTTATTTTTTAATGTTATAAATTAAATATTTCATATGTTATAAAATGTGTTAAATTCAAATGAAAAAAATATTTACAATATACAAGTGAATTGTTATATATTTTTTGAATATGTTACTACATATATATATATATATATATATATATATATATATATATATATATATATATATATATATATATATATATATATTAACCCTTTCTTGACTATTGATGCCATATAGAATCATATTTTTTTGTTTATATTTTTTTATATATAAAAAATAAAAAAAAATGGAATTTTGTATGTAACTAAAAAACATTATTTATTTATTTTTTTATGCATAAACATTAATTCAGCTAGTAAAGGGTTAATATAAATGATTACTGTATAATATATATATATACTATAATTTGTTTGTCCATAAATATAAAATCTTTACTGAATATAGTTTTGTAGATGTTATATATATATATTGTTTAAAGATTATAGGTCATTGAACAAAATATATGCATTAATTTCCATACTATAAGAATACATTTGATGACTGCTTTTATATATATTTCAATGCAATCACATTATGAATACAATTTACACGCTTTCAGCTGAAAGATCAAAGAACGATACTTCCAAAACAATATATAAATATACATATATTTTTCAAAAAAAAAAAAAAAGGCAAATTTGGAAAATATACTGAGAGCTATGACGTAGATTTTACAAACAAAACAACCACGAAGGGTGCAAATATACAAAGGTGGTTGGATTGGGCCCAACATTTCTATCGTCACCGGTGTATTTTAAAATTTTACACTATGCCGATGCTGAAAATTTGGCATCGGTTATTTTTCGTGCGCACGAAAGCATTAATCGCCATTACGCTAGAAAACATTGGAAACGTGTATAATTTCGGACAAAACAACATGTCGTACAAAATACGCGCGACTGGAAACTATGAAATGGAAAAATAGGAAAATCCGCCAATGACGTAAAAGCTTTCGAGCAGAGTAAAAAAAAAAAAAGAGTTTTTTGAGCTTTGTGTCGTTTTAATGTATAATATATAGGATCGACCTAAATGGAATGGTTATTTTGATCGTTGAATATGGATGTGTTGAAATATTTTAAAACTGTATTATTATTTTGTACTAATTGAGATAAATTTATTAAAATATATATATATATATTTAAATTCATAAAAATATATTCGTTAAATATGAATTTTATTTCTGTTGATTTCTCGCGTTGAAAATTTGATAAAATATTACACTAATTAAATTGAATCCTCGTTAATACATAATTAGACTAATTGATAATTAATACAATTGAAATAAAAGTAGTGACGTGTTGTTATTTCAATAATAGCATTCAAACCAATTTAACAAAAACTGTTTGTCATAAAAATATTGCTACAATGGAATGTTGTTATTATGAATGTTCAAGGAAAAATATTTTTGAAAAGCAATGCATGTCCTGAATAATAATAGATTGAAACGAATATTTGAAAAATATATTATTATATTTCCTTTTTTAGTTGCATTGAAAAGATTAATATCAATAATAGAAATGTATTTAAAGGATCAAATCTCTAGTTCTATATTAAATTGCAATTTAATTATTTCATTTTATTAATAATAAGTTAAAAATACTAAAGATATTTTTATTTTGAAAAATTATAAAAGCATCTCGTGTTCAGTAATTTTCAGACACCCTAAGGATTGTAACATTATATTTATTTTAAGCCTTTAATGCTTAATGCTTAAGCCATTCAGCGAAATCTGAAATTCAGGAGTAGTTGGAAAATGCTATTACGATTTATTTAATACCATTTACTTAACCCTCCAGGGACGAAATCGTTAATAAACAAGTCTACCGAACGCGACTTCGCACACGTACGCCATTTGAAAATTTTGGATAAACGACGATTCTCAAACTTTAATATTAATGTTGAATTTTCAAATTGAGTTTCGAGCTTTTCCAACATGTGAATGAAATTTGACTTCATTTCACAAGATAGCAATTTAATATTTTCCTTTAAGTTTTTTTCGTTAAAAATTAAATTTACTTTATTTTTTATATTCAGGACGATATAATAAAAATAATTAAACTTATATCGTAAATGATTAATGAATTTATTTGATACGTTATATTTATTGCAATATATGAGTAAAAATCTAAGAGCGTAATATAAAAGATTAAACTGCACTTTCTGTAATTTATAATGACAATAAAAACATATAAATTGAAAAATAAAATTTTTTAAATATAAAAAGTTGAAAATCTGAAAGAGCTCTAAAAAGCGCGTTGCACATAACTTTTTCAAATTCGGTTAAAATTTGCTGAAAAGTGAATCGTGACGTCATAAATCGCAAAACGCGACCAAAAACACGTACACTATGCTGGAAAATTTGCAGAGAAAAATCCATTGAGCGTAACATTTTCAATAATTTTCATACGCGAACCGGGTCCAGAGAGTGGGCGGGCCCGAATTTATGCACGCGCGTGAATACGACGACCTTATTGTAGCGCATAACCGTATGATATATTGCACACGCACGTGGGAATTTCGTGTGTTTTTTTTCTACGATAAACTATATTTTTTGTATATATATATATATATATATATATATATATATATATATATATATATATATATATTGCGTGAAATTATTTTAATTAAAATTATAATTAATAATCTCTACATATAATATATAATAACATCGTTAACTTTATATGGATTTTATATGGAATGTAGGTCATATATTGTGATATATGCGATACACAAAATAATTATAATTAATTCAAAAAATAATAATTTATTTATATTATTTAATGATAAATATTAAATGTTTTTTTATAGCATAATTGTAAAAGAATTTATTAATAGTTTGATGTGAATAATCGTTTCAAAGTATAACAACATAAATCTAAATGAATTAATCGTAATATTGAATACGTTTTATATTATAAAAATTAACATTGAGACTTATTTATTTTGATTTTTATTTTAATTCTAAATTGCGATCAATCGAACAGATGTAACAAAAAAAAACATTTTTTTAGAAATAGATTTTTTTTAACGAACTCAATAATAATTCCACTCGCAAAACACGCAATAAATATGCGGAAAATGCACTCGCGGCAATAAATCATAACGGTTAATATATATATATATAATTTTTTTGAATAAAAAAAAATATATATATATCAAGCTAAGCGCCATAAATTATTAATATAATAGTTTTTTTTTATTCACACTGTACTTCATTTGCCAAAATCAACACGAATGTACGAATCGCATAAAAATGTAATATAAATCAATATAAATGGATCGTTTGATTGCTACGTCTATGCTATTGTAATTTATGCGTATTGCATTGTTTTTCTAAGCTTAAATAAGATTATATTTTTATATTTGATATATTAAAAATGATAAACAATATTATTATGATTCGTTTAAAATAGATTTTGGTCGCGATTTCGATTATTATGACGTTGATTTCTCTTTGTTCTTAAAATTACGTTTATATAATAGAAAAAAATAATACGTTATATATATTTTATTTATATTTATAAATATTCATTTTATATGAAAAATGCATCTGATTCTGATTAAATAAATTAAAAATGATGTTAATTATAAAATTTCGTATCATAATTATTCATATCGAATGAATGTTATATAAATTATATATAAAAATAAATCGAAAGTGGTTAATATTAATTAATTCATAATTGTTAAAATAATATTTAAATAGATATTAATTAATTTTAATAAAGAATTAATAAAGAAAACAATATATTTTGTCGATTTGACATAAAATAGATTTTGGTCTAAAAAACGACAACGATAAATGTTTTATAATACAACGAAATCTATTGTGTATTATTTTATAAAAATTCACAGTAGCAAAACAATAAAAAAAAATACTTATTTAAAGATGGCTATAAGTATTTTGCATCATTAATACATAACACATCAAACTACATCACATTTATATATTTGACATGAATTTTAAAATTTAATTGACATGCATTTTATAATGAAAACAAGCAAAAAAAAAAAAATTTTTTTTTTGAGATGTTTGATACAAATAATTTTATGCTCGGCATCCGTTGACATTGGCTATTAACGAATGACAAACGTTAAATAACGACTGCTAATTAACGATTTGTCTAGAAAACGAAAATAATACATATAATCGTCTCGTAGACGACGTCCTCGACTATCGTCTGCCGTATTGGATTTCACAACAAAAGCGAATATAGTGACGAGAAAATAAAATTTATACATATATATATATATATATATATATATATATATATATATATATATATATATATGTAACAAAAAATAAAAATATAAGGTATTGTATTCGTCGAATGAATGCCAGGAAAACTCTTAGTTCACGTAATAGAAAAACAGGTGCACAATGATCATTTGTCACACTAGACGTGAGCTCTATGATATGCTCTAAAAATTCCAAAAAGTATAAACGTATATATTATATATAAAAACAATAATAATATTACGAAAAATAAAATAATAATAAACAAACGACAAAATTATTGAAATTTTGTTATCGTCGAATTTTTATCCTATTTTACGTTTTTAACATTTTATCTATTTTAAATGCAAATATATTATTTTATAATATATACGATATGCGAAAAATATTTTTTTTTTCTAAAATAGACTTTAGGATTAATTCGCCCACAGCTAGATATCGAAATGGTCCCCGAAAGATGTTATAGAATAAATATTATTATGATTTATGTTTGTAAACATATGTTCTATGTATAATATTATATATAAATAGCGTTATTCAGTTGATTTCAAATGTTTTCTTGTAATTAAAAAAAAAACAATAAGACGATATGATTTATTATAGATTTTTTAAGTCTTCTCTTGCATCTTCTTTTACAGATTATGATCTAATGCTAATATAATGAATAATATCTATTAATAACTAAAAAAAGTATTATTTTTATTATGCTAGTATGTAGAGAATAATATTTTTGAAATTTTCTTAATGAAGGGATGCCAAGATTTTTTAATATTAGAATGGAAAAAAATAGAGTGCAACATCCTAGAGAGTACTAAAAACTAAAAACAAATGATGTTGGAATAGCTTTGTATTAGAAAATTATAGAACTGATGTCATTCATCAACACTAATTACTGTATTGTGGAAGGCAACGGAAAACCACCGCATTACATCTCTCTAAATAATTATATTAATTCTTGTTGAGCTATATTTTTGAACACTTTCAATTATTAAAAGTGTTCAAATTGAAAAACAAGATTTTTTTGTAAAAAAATCTTACATTTTAAAATAACTATAAAAATTTAAGTTGGAATAGAATTTTTTAATTGATAAATTAAATTTGATATTTTATTTTGGTATGAAAATTTAAATTATATTTTTAAGCATGGTAACCAAAAGCGGAAATTGCCTTTCAAAAGTCTATATTTAATGAAAGTAAAATATGAATTTCAGATGTCTTGTTGAACATCATATAGTTGATTATAAAATTCAATATTTAATAGATAATTCTATAAAAAGATTCTTTGAAATGAATACTATTAACTAGAATATTTACAGTTATAAAATATATATTTTTTTAATATTAAAAAAATGTAAGCAATTTTTTATCAGTTACACCCAAACAACGATTAACTAAATGTATTAATATATATTTTTAATTATATTGATCACCATGTGCGGCCAATCAATTTTTTTTAATTGAATATAATTAATTAATCGGCCAAGATCATGAACTTAATCATGTACAATTTACACTTCCTATTAAACAAAATAAATTTCTGTCATTATATAAAGAAAATGCTGTCTTCCAATACATTAAACATATTATTATTGGAAAACACTGTCATATAATATATTATATAAGACTTTTCAACGAATAAATATATTCGTACAATTTTATATTATTATACATAAATTTATAAATGTCATTCAAAACATACATACACACACATTCATTTCTATTTTGATCATTTTTATTTATATACGCAACGAATTAAAATAATGGCAATCGACCGCGAAACGTTCGCAAATAAAATGCTTTGACGGTAACATATATATATATATATATATATATATATATATATATATATATATATATATATATATATATATATATATATATATATATATATATATATATATATATAGGGCATTCGCTAGCTTGTGCATTATATATACTATATTATATTAGACTAATTGAACAAAGTTAAAATGTTATTTCAGCCTAAGAGATGACTGATGCTGAAAATTGGCAGCGTGTTTCATAGAATTTTTCAGTGGCAAAGAAAAAAAAATGTATAAATAATACGAACGTATAATGATTATTAATAATAAGAATAAATAAAAGCCATAGTGAATTTTTATTCAAATAAAAACTCGAATAATCTATGAGAGATTTTCCATAGTATATATATATATATATATGCGGTTTTTTCTGTGTCGACATATGTAATATATCAAAGGCAACGTTTATCAAAGACATTTTCCAACATAATGTCACAATAAGATTTTAAAAAACGCATTTGTATAAATTACGCACCGTTTCTAAATTTATATCGTTTAAAACATGCCAGATTCTATTATATTATGATTTTTTTTTCAGGAAATTTCAACGAATACAAACGGTTTTTCATTCCGATGCTGAAAGCGTAATGTGATCGTTTTGATTTCATTCATATTGTTTTCGGTCATTCGTTTTATATATATTTATATATAATGAACTTTCTTAATATATTTTCAAAAATTGTATTATTTTTATTGCAATACTAAAATATTTTAAAATAATATAAATTAAAATAAACGAATCTTTATATTGTGACGTGGGTGAATTAATACTATTAATTATATATATATATATACGGTACTGTTTTAGAAAGTGTATTTTTTATTATATAAAGATAAAATTTTTAATCTTTTAAAAAATAAATATATAAATATGAAAATTTTTTTCTTCTAACATTAATAATATAATAATTCATAATATTAAGTAATGAAATGAGACTGAAGAAAATTAAGTAATATTATCGCCTCATAGAGAACAATATATGGCATAAATTTTTAAACTTTTCAATTTACCACCTTTCTTCGTTTAAAAAAAAAATATTTCAACAATCTCTTAACGTATTTTTATAGCCCATTTTGAGAATCATATGTAACTTGATTAAATTGTTATTTATTTATATATTAAAATTTATGACGCAGTTCAATATAAAGTATGTATAATCTCTGACGAAAAAAAAAACAAAAATATATATTATAATACGAGTAATATTAATATATTATAAATAAAGAAGAGGAAGTGCATCATGAAGGCATAATGGAAAATATTATGAATTTCCTTTCAGACTAAATTCATAATGTAATAACAAAATATATCGAATGACCATTATATTTATATATATATTTAACATATATTATTACAATAAAATAATAATATATATTTAGACAAAGTAAATAATATGTCGATATTGTATATCTGCGAAATTAGAGAGAGAGATTTTCTTGGAAACGATCAAAACGCTCCTTAGTTAATTTTGGCAAGAGTCCGATAACAATAATTAACGGCTTTAAAAATGATTTACGATTTATAATAAATATATATTATTATATCGTTTAATAATTTAAAATACACATTGAACATTTGAATAACCTTCATATACTTTTTTTACAAGTAAATTAAATTTCGTTGGCATATGTGAAATTTTCTTACATATATTAAATTTTCCGATTTAAAAATATTTTATTATTATAATTAATATTAATAACAAAAATATGAATAAGAACAATATTATTAAACAGAACAGAAAGTCTATTTTGTATATATTATATATTTAAAATATATTAGATAACTGCCCGCGTTTATGTGATAATATAAAAATATACTCAGTAAAATATAAATATAAAAGTTGTCGGATTTAACAGTGAGAAAAGTCGCGAGTTTTCCTAGAAAGGGATTTTTCCACGAGTTTTATATAACGACGCTTTTCACATATTCCAGACACGACGTCGCCGTTAAACACGATAATCATATTTCAGCAAGATGTGTAATCTTCGACGAAGACGTGTACTATATTTTTTTTTCCCAGAAAATGTCGAAAAGTCGAAAACGACAACAAAAGAGAAAACAATGTGAAAGGAAAAACGGCGCGAGAAAATTTCGGAAAATTTGCAATTTTATCAATACGTATAAAATATATTTCATTCTCATTTAAAAGTCAAAATGAAAATTTTATTCATTTTTTGTAGCTGTTTTTAATTAAATATAAATTATTAAATAATTAATATAAAAATATATAGTAAAAGTACTTCTGTTTTTAGATGATAAAATATTATTAATTTATTTATTTTTAAATATATATTTAAACGGTATCATTAATTTATCTTGCTAATTTTACACTTTTAGATCATTTTAATTGTAATTAGTCGTAATTAAATAAAATTTAATTCGTGTCAAGAATAAATAAAATAAAATATAATTTATTTAACATATCAGTCGGTTAAATCGCTAATGAAAAATGCGTAGTAAATAAAACTTTTGGCATGAAAATGCGGTCTTTTTATTTTCTTCTTCCGCAAACAAAACTAATAAACTTTCATTAGATGAATTTGCGAAAAAAAAAAATAAATAAATAAATAAAATCCACTACAAACTTTGAATGATTAGACATATGGAACGTAAATATATTTTAATATTCATTAGTGACCTGATTTTTTTATTTGTTTTTATTAATTTATTAAGTAATATATGTCACGATATATTATAATTTCAAGCATATTTTGCTTATTAGAAGCAAATTATAATATATAGAAAAATATTCCAAAATAATATACTATGAATATTTATTTAACAAAGATGAAAATTTATTTTAAATAAAAATAAAAACACTTTTCGTAGTCTTATGAATTTTATTTTATATTTATAATAATATAAACCGCTTTTTTGAAACATTTTTCGTAATACTTAAAATGTACTTAGTATTTAAATTTTTTTAGACTAATAGTGTTTTAAATTATTCAAGAATATTATTATGAAAACTAAATATATTTTTTTTTATATGATCATGTGTTTTATTTATATTTATATTTATGTTGTACTTGAAATATTTCTCTTGAAACATTGATCAAAATTTATTTAAAATACATTTATTAAAAATTATTATATTATATTAAAATATTTCTTTCAAAGTTCATTCATTTGTACAATAGAATGAAAATAATTGAAGATTAATCATAAAATTTATGACTCGGAAAAAAGTACAGTTTTATAAAAGTTTATCAATATTTTCATTTTAATAAAACTTTATACAAATATCAATATTTTTCATATAAAATAACTAAAAAAAAAAAAAAACGTATTTGTATATGAATTTTATTAATAGGTGCAAAAATTGAAAAATATCGTCAATTTGCAAATTAAAAAAAATAATAAACATGCCAAAAAAAAAAATATATATATATATATATATATATATATATATATATATATATATATATATATACGAATATACATTTATAATATTATTATTATATATTAAAATGCGATGAGTTACATAAACACGTACTAATCGTCATACGTCTAAATGCCGTAAATTACGAACGATTTATTATATATAACGTTTCGCTTCATCGCCGCAGACGTCGACGGCGATACTATTTGCGTGGAAAATTGACAATTTTTTTTTTCAGCAAAATAGAGGAAGAAAAAAACTGAAAAATAGACCGCGGAAAATAGACATTTCTTCCCCTTCCTATTCATTCACAAGCGGGGAAAAAAAAAAACAACGAAAGAAATTAAGCGGAATCGTTTTGCGTATATCGCTTATATAAGTGACATTCTAATAATCGTCAACGATAAATAACATTAGATGTGTATTATAATAAAAAAAAAAAATATTAGTACAATTTTTATGTTTATTTTTTTTTATTTTATATAAATATTGTATATATATATATATATATATATATATATATATTTGTATGAATGTTGTTTTTTTCATCGTCGGACAAGTTTGTCCTTATTTATTGAATAAATTTAGTGTGGCCAAAGAGACCGCTCGAGTGGAATGACATTTCGCAAGGTTTGTTCGGTTCAGAAATTTAAATTTATTCTCAAATAGTATTGAAATAAATATTGTATATATTGTCTGCGATCACGAAACAGTATCCATTTTAGTCTAATGTATGATATAAATGCGACCATTGAATGGTTCAATTATATGTATGTATGTATTCGATCGTTTTCTTAGATCTAACACGTTTGAAATAATTGGAGAAAAAAAAATCGATAATATTTTATATATTATATATAAATGCATTTTTTTATATTAATTTATGAAAATAAATCCGTAACAAATTATATTTTTTTATTAATATTTGTATGGTATATATTCGAAAAATCAATGTTTAAATAAACAATTAAAAGTCGATTTAATATTTAATTTTTTTTTCAATAAAAAACAATATACTACTATATATAAGGAATATCGAATTTTATGTCACCGTAAATTTTAATTAAATTAATAATTATGCGAATAAATTAGTAATTAAAATAGAATAAACAGAATAAGAATTATATTTTAACCGATATATATCGAATATATATATATATATATATATATATATATATATATATATATATATATATATTTAGTCATCGTATAATTAATTATAGAGAGTTTTCCTTTTACGATAATTTTTAATGATTTTTTTCTTGTAAATGTATCATGAAATTATATATATATATATATATATATATATATATATATATATATATATATATATATATATATATGACATCATTGATAAAGATTTTTATATGAAATTAAATTTTCGTATTTTTTTAAAAATATATGATATTAAAATATTTACCTGTTGCGCTACTGAATCTGCCAGCGTTTCTCAAATATGAAAACAATTCTCCGCCGCATACGTAATCGAAAAGCATATATATGCAAGTGTCATCTTTTGTCCACCATCGTCTGAAAACAAGATGAAAAAAAATAATAATAATATGAAAACAATTAATTCTTGAAAGAAACAGAATAAACCTTCATTTAGTAGGGATAATCCGTTATTCTCGGGATATTAATCGCTTTTTCTGAGGTCGATTAATTTTTTTTTTCTGTGACCCAGTTGTTCGTGACCCATATATTTCAGATGGCTGAACATGCGGTGGGGACACTTTTTTTTTTAATCTATTTCAGACGTTTTCAGATTATTATTATTATTATTATTTTTATAAACATCTTTAAGATTTATTAAGCAGAAACCGAAACGAATCGATACGATTGCAGAGATCGGAAGCGAAACAAGTACAAGGACCGGACCTTCGTGATCCATTAGCTGAAACGATATCTTGAAAGAATCGCATTATTGGCAATCTGACTTATATACATAAATCAATAAATATTCTCTCGATACTTGAAATAGCCATATTTAAACGGCGTCGTTGTAAAAATCGTATATCGTATTTATCAAGCTAATATTCTAATTTGCCGACCTTGTATAAGAATTGTTGAGATTATATATATTTAAGAAAATCTTTTATATTTTAGAACTTGTTCATTGTATACACATGTAAAATTATTTGATAAACAATTATGAAATCTTAAAATAAACATGCTTTATACACAATATCGAATAACTAAATTGTTAATTTTAATCTATTTAGAAACCTCAAATGATTACTTTGTAGGAAATATTTTTCTTCAGATGAATATTTTGTAAATTTTTTACACAACTATTTTTTTAATATAAAATATGTTATATTTTTAGATTCGTATAAAATATATTAAAACACATTTAAGTCTTTTTTTTCAACACATCACTACCCCAAGAAATTTATAAAAGAGAGATTTTTCTTAATAAAAGGGATGATTTTGTTAAAGGTATTCTCCATGGAAAATTATTTTTAAAGAATTTCTTTATCATATTATTAAGAAATTTTATATATTATATATTGTAAAATTCTATTAAGACTATAACGATTGATTTAATATTTCAATGCCATTTCCGACTCTCAGATATAATAATTCCTAATTACAAGATATAATCTAAATCTAAATTTGAAAAAAATACATATTTTTTCATAATAATACATTGATAAGTTTATTTAGAGCACATTCGGTTGTATGTTGAAATTGATTTTGAATATTTATGAATATCATTAATTATTAAAAACTTAAATAGAGTATTCAGGCCTACAAGGGTTATGACGTCACGGATTTATTTTTGAATCTTAATTTGTATTATAATTTTGCTCCGGTTGCGTCATAAAATATCAAAAATATTTAAATATAAATTCAGGTATGAATTTAAATGAAATTATTCGTGTTTTTAAACAAGATTTCAACTACACGAACGGCAATTAATAAAAAAAAAAATATATATATATATATATATATATCGTACAAAATAGAATATTGAATAAATTTATAATTGTTTGTACAACGATTAAAAATAACATATTCGTATAATACGACTTATTGAAAGAGTTGTGTAATTGTTTTAATATCCTATTTTATGAAAAATGATTTTTTTTTCAGAAAATCTATATTGCGTCATCACGCTCGACGAATTTAATAGTGATATCTAATATTATCTAAAATATGAATATATTTATATTAAAATTCATATATACGATGACGCAATTAAATTTTTGATTAATTTCGTGACATAAAATACGAATCTGCCGATCGAAGATAACGTTTCACTTTTTCTCATTAAAATTTATCTAGATCAAAAATTGTTTGGCTTCTTTTTAGTATAGATTTTTTTTTTGGGGGGGGGAAGAAAATATTTTCTTGGTATAAATTTTGTTTTTTTTAATATACAAAACGGCGACGGTACGTATTTAAATTATTTAAATGACGTAAAATGTGAATTTTAAAACGAATATGATTTATGACATTCGAATGTCTGTTATCGGGTACAAAATGACGGTAAACAAACGTAAAAATAAGTTATCTTGATATTATTTTGAAAAGATGTGATCTTTTTTTTGAAATAATTAAATTTATTTTTAAAGAATATATTACCAAGAAATGTATATTATTTTAATTATTCATTGACTCGTATCCAGAATATTGCATTTCTATAATTTTGTTTTGACATTTATTTTAACGATGACGTCTAAATTGGCAAAATCTTAGAAAACTTGTATTCGAACAAGAGATCATTATTATACTAAAAATTGTAATAATTAATATATATATTTTTGTATATGAATAGTGATAGGATTTCATATCAAAAATATTAATTTAATTTATTAAAAGCATATCAAAAATATAACGTATAAGTTGAAAAATAATATTTTAAATAAAATTTAAGATGTTCGAAAATTATTATCAATTTCAATGAAGTTATGAAATAACAGTGAAATTCCTAGACGCAATACATTACAGTTTAATTAACGTTTCGAGCGTTATATTGTCGGGTTATTTTTAAACGCTCATCGCACGGTTAAATTCCGCAATTTATGATTTTAACGGTCAATAGAGAGAGACGAGAAAAATTAAAGATCGTCGTAATAAAAAGACACATCGTCACCTAATAACGACACAGCGACGATGCACATAAATTAAGGTCACTAGTCAATTGCATGGCTCGTTTGATTCAATGATTGTTAATGATGACGAAGAAAATCATGAAAGAAAACGTGAAATAATCAGTAATGCAAGCTGATATCGAAAATGATTTTTCTAAATATTAAATGTGTATATCGTATTTAATTTTTGCGTTTAAGTATAAATTAATTATTTATTCGATAAATAATTATCCCGTTAAAGTTCTAAATTTTGATATATAAATAAAAATCAAATAATTTTATATTAAACTATGAAATTTTCAGAGGAAAATTGAAAATTTATTTACATTTTAGTTGATGAGAAAGTTTATAAGAAAACACATTAAGTACGTTTAATTTGCAAAAAAAGCATATAAAAGCAGTCAATAAAACTTTTTTAAGACGTAAACTATTAAAAGTTTTATACGTGTCATTAAATGGGTTTAAATACACGATAATAATATCGGATATTTCCAAGAAATTGTTAATAGGTCATTAAAATCGTGAATTGCGCACTTTCAAAACGGTTCTCTTTTAAATATAATTAAATTTTAA
This sequence comes from Leptonema lineaticorne, assembly GCA_024500535.1. Lineage (NCBI taxonomy): Eukaryota > Metazoa > Arthropoda > Insecta > Trichoptera > Hydropsychidae > Leptonema > Leptonema lineaticorne. The sequence continues at coordinate 9,601,314 of JANIJI010000006.1, read as the reverse complement.
TAATTAATAATACACTTTTTAACACCTTATTCTTAAATTTATATATATTAAATAATTCATTTTTTTTTTTGCTTTTTAATAAAATATTTTTTTTAATCAAGCAAAGACTAAAATTAAAAGGCTTCGTAAACGTTGTTTAATAATTCGCGTCTCAATTTTTTTTTAAATGAATATTTTTTAATATTTACAATTATTATATTAAAAGATTAATAATTAAATTGTTTTTATACATAGAGTAAATTATAAAAAAAATTAAAGAAAAAATATAAATAAATAGAATTAATATGATTTAATAGTGATTTTTATCGCGAAACGCGTCGCGAACTTTTCGGACGCGTTGCGTGCATTAACTATTATATGAATTCGGAAAAAGTTAGGCGCCCTATAATAATAATAGCAATATCTCAAGCCGTTAAGGGCGCAAATATACGGCAAAATTATGCGAAAAGTTTCGGGGGAGAAAATGGGGAAAATGTGGAAAATTCTGTTACATCACGGTGACGGTTTAATTTTAGAAATGCGTTCCGTCACGACAAGTCGAAACGTATCAACATTCCCGCTTTCCATTAAAAGCCGAACGAAAATGTCATAATTTAATTTTTTTTGTAGAGGTCCGTTCGTGACAAGGGGTCGTGACCCCTTTAAAAAGTTTCTATTTATTTTATTTTTTTGGTTTTTGGTTATATTTTTGGCATAGAGCTGTGATAGTGCGGCGTTATCTTTATTATGCCAATATATAGATGCAACGTTTGTCAACTGGGAAAACGCAACCGTAGAATTTTTTTTTTTTTGTTGGAATTTTATTGCTTTCAAGATATCGTATTATCACATAGTTTTGTCGTAAAATTATTGAAATATATCGGGTCGGTTTTTTTAAATGATAATTTTAAATTGTATCATCATGTATCAGCTATTATTAAAAGGAAAATAGGCGAAATCGACAGTTATTCGGATGAATTTTGCAAAAAGTGGAACGTTTCAGTTGAACGATATATTTTATGCATTTTTATTGAATATTGGAAAAAATGTTATTTCATTCCGATCACGAATATCGTAAATGAATTATTTTTTTTAAAATAAATATAATTATTCATTCGTTGAAATTGATGAATAACTAAATAAAAAAATCTAAAATAAACATTAAAATTATATATATATATATATATATATATATATATATATATATATATATATATATATATATATATTAAAATAAGCATTTCTAGAAAAAAACAGGAAAAAATTTGACTAATCTTTCAGTATCTAATAATTAGTATATAGCTATTTTAATTCGATTTAAAAGATTTTTTATCGTTTGAAATTCATTGTTTTACACCGCAAATTCATCTTTTAACATCGAACTGATAAGGATGAAAGTATTCGATTTCATTTATTCAAATTAAAACCGAATATATTTTAAAATGTTAAAAAAAATAATTGAAATAATTATATATTTATGAATATAATTAAATCAATTGAAAAATTTGCTGTTAATATTTTTTTAATAACAATATGTTAAATGTATTATTATCTCGTTGAATGGAATGCAAAACAATTGTGTACGCGTAAAAATTAAAATAACGCATAAAATGGAAAAGAAAATTGCATTGTAATAATAAAAACGTCAAAATGAAAATACACAACGCTTTGTAACAAGGAAAAAAAATAAATAAAAAATAAGACGTCACTAAATAAAACGCAAATAACAAGATGACTGGTGAAAATAATAAAATTGCTTATTCGTTACGACGTTAAAAAAGCGTTTCGGGAGAGCAATAATTTTACACGAAGCAATCATTAGTTTACGTCGATTATGCGATTATTTAAAAAATGAAATGCATTTTTTTTATAATACAAGAATATCTAAACACGAACGAATGCTGGAAAATGAGATGTAAACTCTCTAAAAAATATATATATCATAAATATATATTAAAAAATTTATATAATATTTTTTCTGGGTAAACGCCAAATTCTTTACTACAGTCAAAATTTTAAGTTAAAAAATATCGATTAAAATATTATATATATATATGGAATAATTAATAAAGTTAATTAATTCAACGTAAGCGATTGAACAAAATTAACTTTTTATCGATAAAAGAGATCGAACCCGGAATTTCATATATGGTATTCGAAAACTTGCTAACATATATGACAATAGACGTTTATTTAAATAATCCTATTATAGTTTAACATTTAAGTGATTATGACACAAAAAAAAAAAACGTGTTAAAAATGTTGCTGGTTTTGTCGATTCGTCATTAAGCGGTCATACACATCAAGAGATATTCATCTTAAATTATTGTATATTTTTTAATACATAACATATTCATAAATCATATAGCAATTTTTAATTCTTTCGTCTTCTAACGGCCGCGTTTATATTTTAAATTTAATATAAATAATTGTTCTCACATCGTATATAAATATTTTTATAATATAATATTTGCTGTTTTTTTTCCTGTTAATAAAGTACATTTTTTTACGATTTTCCTATATAAAAAAAAATGAACTTGAACTATATACAAACAGTAAAATAAACCTACGTGATCCGTAACATATTTCAAGGATTAGTAAAACATTTAAAGTAAATATTTATATTTCACTATCATACATATTAATTATTATTTTATTATATCCTGTGTACTCAATTAAACACGTATCGATAGGATTAAAAGATTTACTTATTATATTTTTTTATTTAAAAAATATTGCTTCGCATTGGATATTTCGGATTTTAAATAAAGCTTTTGAATTTTGAAAGCTAGGAAAGTTGATAAAAAATAAAAATTACAAATAATTAAAAAAGCTACAAATATTAAATGGTGATGTAAAAGTTTGAAAAAAAATATAGACGAATCCTTAAGGAATCACTTTTTATAATAATTATGTAAATATCCTAAAAATTAAAGATCTACAAAAAATATAATATCACTAAAGTGACTCATAATATTCCAAATATTAAATATTTATACTCTACATCAGTGGTATTAAACACGTATTTCGTAATCCATAATAGGTCTACAAAAATGTCAAATGTAGCTTTCATTAAAAAAAATTGTGTGTTTTATAATAATTTATATAATATGCATAAATATCTCGTTTATTAATATGATTTTTCTTTAAAAATATTTTTTTTACATAATATTTAAAATATAAACAACGCTATGCTGTTTAATAAACATGAAAAAATTTAAAACATTTCCTAAAATATTCAACAATTACGATAAACAATCTATACATAAAGCAGTATTTTCATCATTTTTCTACACGAAAAATATTTCAAAGTACAAATTTATTTATAAATATTAAAATATACCAGTAAAAATATATACATTTCATCGATTTACGACACGATAAACTCTTTTGTATATTTAATACCGACTAAAATCGCGTATTAGATTTACGACTGCGATCAGTTTAATCGTGATCTACGACCAATTTTTTATTTATTTATTTATTTATATATTTATTATTCTTTTTACCTTTATAATAACATAATATATAATGCGATATCGGATTAAACAATCGTAAAAGTCACATTACTAATGACATATTATTATAGTTAATTGCGGAAAATGTATAGCGGAGTCGTCGAAATTAGCTATCGTCATAAATATCGCTTTTAACACGTAACGAATTGTATGAACGCCTACGAAATAATCAACAAAGCCTTCAACAATGGACATACAGCCTTGGATAATAAGTGAGAAATAAATGTTTAATAATAATATTGTATAATCTTTCACCTCATTATTGGAGGATGCCGTATTATTGAGATGTGTTTATTTGTTTTCGCCTTTCGTATATTTATTATTTATTAATTTTTAATACACGTTATAAATATATAAAATTGTATTTTTTTAGAAACATATATTATGTGGAGTATAAAAAAAATGAACGTTTTAATAAAAAAAAATATCAAAGAAAATAATAGATTAAAAATGTATGAAAGTTGTGCGTCTATATTGTTTTTTTTTTTTTTTGGATATATGTTTAAAAAATATAAATAAATTTAATTTATTAAAAAACCATGTATAATATTATCATTATTTTTTAATAAAATTCAAAATTTTAGATAATAAATATAATGAAAAATTATAATTTAAATCGTAAAAAAAAATTATAAATTAGATAGAGTTTAAACTGATATAAAAATATTAAAATAATGAATATAAATAATATATTTTAAAGATAAAATTTTAAAATATTCAAAATATTTTTTTTTTTTTGATAAAAAATAATTAATAATTTTAAATATTTTTATTGCAAAGATAATTAATATACAAATGAAAAATTAGAACTAAATATAGGTAATGATATAAAATAAAATTTTTATATAGAAACAATAGTACCTTAAAAAAAAACAACGTATATTAAGGTATATTATAAAGGCGGGGGGGAAATACGATTATAGTATTGGATAGTTCGTTAATGGTGTAATTATCGAGGAGAAAAAATAGAAAATCGAACGATAGAGGAATTTCCCGAACAATTTTCACGAACGTTCACATTATAAGCGCACGCTGTACGTGTTTTTATACGGCACATGAGTTTAGAATGTGAAAGAAACGGCGGCAGAATACCAATTTGCTATCATTATTATTATACGTGGAAAACGAATATTTCATCGATTTTTTCGCGGCTTTTCCATCACAATACTAGGCACGAGTTCGGTTATAAATCATTTTGATTTTCTATAGAATTCTCGTCGATATATATATATTTTTTTTTTGTAAATTTTTCCGGACGTGATTGTTATTCTGAAAAATATAGTATATATAACTTCACGACATATTGACGGACGTTTCCTAGTTAAAATCAATATAAATTATAACTGGGAAAAAAATAAATATTTAAATAAAGTGAATCACGTGTGTCATTTTAACCCTCCTAAATTTAAAATTAGAATTTTGCCCACGTTCAATTTGTAAAATCGTTTTTATTCAACGTTCGTTTACATTCGTATATACAATATATAGGAATAATTTGCATTCATTCAGTCGTTCGTAAAAACAACGAACGTTGTATTTTTTTTCTTATAAATCGATTAATACGTATTTGTAATATGTATTATATATCGTTCAAACAATGAAAGAATTGCGTGAAAAATTCATTTTCATTTTTCACGTACGAAAATGTGGGCGAAATCCATATTATTGACGATAATTACGAAACGTTGAATAACAGTCGTTATTTTTAGTTAAAAAAATTGTACATTAAAATTTCATTAATTATATTTTTATATATCTATACTATTAGACTTATTATATAAATTATAATCAACCGACATTATATATATATATATATATATATATATATATATATATATATATTATATTTAATAATAATAAATAATATAAGATGTTTTAATCTCGTCAACGAATGTTCAATGAATATCAATAATTGTAAATAAGTAAAAATAGAAAATAATAAATATGATACATATTTAAAAAAAGAATCCAATAAATGATACTTGAGAATGCGAAACGGTTAAGATTAAATTCATATACGGTTCAATGAATAGAATGATTATTAATTTTTGCTGAATTATTAATAAATTATTATTTTTTATATACAATATTCGGATTGATAAGAAGAAATCTTAAGTCTTAAGTTAGTATCTAATTATATATTTATATCGAAAATTGTAAATATGAATATGAATTAAATTAGAAATTTATTTAAATACAATTATGACATTTTTATTAACTCGAATAAAATTAATATTTTATATTAAACGATGTCAAATAGTATGCATAAATTTATTTATTATGCAAGTCCTTGAATTTTAAAAAGCGTTGAAAATAAAATAGTACATACAATTGCGATATTTTCGCGTGCAAGTTCGTCGCAAAGAGCTTTGCCAAAAGAGCTTTTACGGTGCATTTATGACCGTTAAAAATTTGCCAAACGGTCAGTTTTGCCATATTAATTGGCCATTATGAGCGAGTGCAATTAGTTAATGGGAATAAATATTTGCGAATGAATTTAATTACATTGTCGACGTCAATATATGCGTTTATAATTTAAATGCAACGTTAAAGGCCGAATTAATAAATAATACGTTGATTATTGTGCGATGTTTAAATCAAAAAATGATTCTAAAATAAATGTTTCGATTCTGTTATCGAATAAGATCGTTTTTTATATCGATATTTATATTAATATATGAAATAATATATGTATTAATTTATATTATCATTCAGAAATTAAGTTAATTTCTATTAAAAAGGTCAAAATTAACGATAAAAATATTTAGTTGTTTAAAATTTAATATATATTTTATAATAATATCAATTAATGCTAAT
>JANIJI010000006.1:8722500-8915000 GCA_024500535.1 Leptonema lineaticorne | reverse complement strand
AATTATTATATAAATATAAATTAAAAAAATTACATTAAAAACACAGCGTTTTATTAGCAATAACTTATTTTTAAATATTATTATAGCAAAAAAATTTTGCTATATATATATATATATATATATATATATATATATATATATATATATATATATATATATATATATATTGAAATTATCCAATCTAGATCATTCAAATGTCTTTTTTTTAAGTAATTAGTTAATGTATTACTGTAGATTTTTACATTTAAATAATGTTGTAAATAATTATTAAATTATGAATAATAAATAAAAATATATACAATAGAAAAAATATTTTCTAATTATACAATTTGAAAGAATATTATATCGTTGGTTGTCAATCTTCAAATTTAAAACGACAGATTTAATAAAAAAAAAATAGTAGAAATACTAAATTTTACTATACAAAGCTTAGGTAATATCGTGAAAATAGAACCTTCGCGTGTCTCTATATTAACATCAATGATCGTTTAATGGATATCATAGCAGTCAGGTGTCGTCTAGTCACGATTTAATCACAACAAAAACAAAAACAAGTAATAGAAAAACACACACACACACACATAATACGTAGTCGATTCGCGTTCTTCCTGATGCAAAGTGGTAGTGATTTCACGCTTTCGCCACAGGGGTCTCTTTGGTGTCATTTAACAGGTACACCGGTCAAACTATATAGTATAAGAAACTAAATATAAATTTGCACTATTTCATTCTATTATACTATATTTAGTATGTATATTTAATAACGTGTTATTTAATTATAAATTATTTAAAAATAATGCAGTGACAAGTTCGTATATTCAATTCAGATATTGGATTTTTATTGAATAAAAAGGAGTTATGTTTTTTATAAGAAATTAGTTTTATTTATTAACCTGTTATTTGACTATTTTTTTAATATATAAATAGATAGTAAATTATATATTTGACATCGCATTTATAAAAAAAATGTGATTGTAATTATATAGATATATATATAAACATTTTTTTAATAGTAAAAAAATATATAGCATTTATTTATTTAATATTTTTTTCATTTTTTAATAATTTTTTACATCCAAATAGCTGATTAATTAATATTTTTTGTTTCGATTGAATTATTTAAAATACACTAAATTAAACAAATTTTTTTAGTAATTGATTTATTATAAGATTGAATATAAATCTGACAATTTTATGTTAATAATTAATTAAAGCTTTGAATCTCGAAAGGAATTAATTCTTATAATAATCGCCGTACTATTTTTTTTTTTTTACTTTTAGACACATTTTTCTTCATATTTTTAAATTCATAATCTACTTTAAAAATATTAAATTTTAATTTTAAATTTTGAAGCATAATGAAACAACATTACGGATAACATATTATTATCACTGAATAAAACTGAAAATGTAAAATTATTCAATACAGACATTTCATATTATTCATACTGGCAATACAAGTTTTTTATTTATTTCATCGATATCGACACATCTAACAGGAAAACGGACACGTTTCTTTCACAAGTAACGAAACACACCATACACAACTTTCTTCAATGTTTTTCTTCAAACAAAACAGTCAAGTGTCTTTTTCAGTTACTCGATTCAATCTTTAAATAATAATATTGTATATGTATATATATATATGAAAAAAAATACTCGTTCTTCCTGGTTTATAAAATGGCAAATGTGATACGTTTTGAACGCCGCGGGGTTCCTTTTGGAGTATATACCGTTCGACAGGTATGTCGCGGGAACACGTATGTAGAACGGGTCCCGGTTTTCTAGTAAAATTTATACATAAATAAAATATCTAGCAACCTGTTAATCTGGCCGCGAAACGCATTAGAATATGAGCTGCCGCTTTATTGCGTGCAATAATCGTGAAAGGCGTTCCCCTTACATCACATTATATAGAAACAATAAAATATTGATACGTTTATAAACGGTATAAATCAGTGCTTGTGTTGCTGCCGTTGTTGTTGTTGTTGTTGTTGTTATTGTGGCCGTTGTTGCGGCCACTAGAGTTCAACAACAACAACAACAAAAACAAAAATATATTACCCGATCGTTTTTCGATATGTTGGAAAATAATTCTATCTCGATTCTTCGAATGGTCATTTCGCGATAAATGTTTTGCGTATATTCAATTCTATATTATTAATTTCACAACGCAAAGCTCATGTTCTATTATCTACTAAGAGCTAATATAATACTTCTATTTATATAACACATTTATGAATGTAGAACCTTTTACTATATATATATATATATATATATATATATATATATATATATATATATATATATATATATATATATTGTTTATTTTTAATGATGGATATTACATTTTTTTCGTGATCGAAATGATCAAAATAAAATTGTTTTATTATGTATTTATAATTCAGTTTTGTAGAATAAAAGGTAAATATTGATTTATTTGATATGTGATTTTATAGACAAATTTATAAAATTTTTGCTTTAAAATGCGAATAATAACATTAAAAATATCAGATAATATACCGAAAAAGATTAAAAAATATATTTTCGTCTTTAAATTTGAATTATAAAAAAAATATTATTTTATTCGTAACATATAAGAATGATGATTTTTTTTAGAAATTCAAATACGTCGAAATTATCAAAAAGTTTTTCATTATATAAAATAATTTGCATTATGAAACTGCTTTGTTAATTAATGTTTTATAATATATTATAGATAGACCGTAATTTATGTAAAAACCAAATCGGTTTCAATTTTCTTATCAATTTCGAATAATTCAAACCGTATTCAGTCGCGTAACATTTATCAGTTTCAAATTCCAATTTAACGCGATTGATTAAAATTCATTAAAATTCATCGCACAACACGCAACTTTTATAATAACGTTCAACAAACCAAAAAAAAAAAAAAACGTAATCAATTTTATAAAAATTAATCCTTGACATTTGATTTGAAACAACATTACAAATGAAACGTTTCATATCTTATAAAGGGGAATTCTAATTAAACAATTCAAGGGAAGAAAATTTTGACATATTATAATATATATATATATATATATATATATATATATATATATATATATATATATATATATATATATATATATATATATATATATATATATATATATATTAGTGCAAAAAGAAATTATCAATGTTATGATCACGTGTAAATTGTTATTTAAATGTTAAGGTTTTTAAAGATCGTGCAGTTGGTTATATTTAAAATAAAAAGGAAAATATTTAATTGTGAAGACATAATTACAACCTTGCAATGGGTGTCAGATGATGTAATGGCATCTTCGAATTTTGACCGTACATACAATATATATATATATATATATATATATATATATATATATATATATATATATATATATATATATATATCCATGTTCATTTCTTTGTTTTATAATAAATCACTCTATGACTAATTAAATATTAACATAATGAAATAATATATTACGGCGTGATAGGTTTCGATTTTTTTTTAATTTACGACGCTCTTTTGCGCGTTTGAGCTTTAGAAATTGTCATAAATAAATTGTATTATATGGTAGAACATGTCGGTTAACCGTTGTTATTTATGAATTGACGTTTTGTTTTTAATGTATGGAAATGCGATGAATTATTCTAGACGATCAGAGTGTGATGATGGATGTATTGGAAAAATTGAAGAAAAATCATTGTAAATATTTTTATATTATAATATTTTTTTATTTAGATCGAAATTTGTTGTCGTCGCTGATAGTTGAAATTAATTTTGAAAGCTCTCATTGTGTATAATAAAATATAATTCATATAGATAAGTGAATTTATCATTTAATTGACGAAATATACTAACATAATATAATTTATAAAAAAATAAAAAATATATTAATTTAATAAGATATCATTTTAAAATTTCTAAGTTTAAACGATATGTTATTAAATCGATATATACGCGAATAGGAAAACGACGATTATTACAATAGAAAATTGCTTAATTGACGCCATACAAAAAAAAATAGACCGCTTTCTTATATAAAAAGAAAAAAACGTTACAAAACGGCATTTTTAATGCAATTATGAAAGCGATCTGACATTTGAGACGCTCCGATTTATTTGCTGAGAAGCAAGTGCTTTTTCGCAATAAATATTATTATATACATTGTATGCGGCATAAGAAATGGAACGCGTTCTTAAATCAATACCGTAATTACATCGAATATATTTAATATCGTAAGATCACGAAGACAGTTCTCAAATTTTTACGAAAGTTTAAATATAATAGTATATAATAAAGAATATATTGAGGAAATTTTGTAATATAATAGTATAGTTATATTTTTATTTTATTTGAATGAATATTTTTCGGTATGATGATCGATCTAGATGACTTTATGAAATTATTCGGTTGTTGTATTGCCAATTGAATACGACAATCGTGAACTCTACCGTTCGAAAGCTTCTCGAATATACGATAATAATAACTAGTATAGCGAATAATAGTGTATATCTAGCCTTAGGGCATTTAACCTACAGCCAAAATGTCGAGCTGTCAAAGTAAATAACACCCATTCCTGAAATGCCCGCGGAATCGGCCTTGCATTATTCTCTCGGCCGGGGCAAAAAAGCCTTTTTCAAGACACGTCAAGTATCTGACGAAGAGGTCTACGTGAGCCGAATAATTGTTTGAACTTTTCAACCGAAATAACGTCCATTCACGTCAAACCGCGTCTAATGGTACTGTACTGAGATAGATGGTGAGCGCGTCCACTGAGAACGTGCCTGAGTTTCGACTGCCGGGTCAACGTCAACAATGAGACTAAATCACAATTTAACCTCTCGTAAACTGAATTATTATTACATAATATCTATTTTTTTTATATTATATTTCTAATATATATATACAATATATAAATAATAAAATATTAATACTATTACTTTTTCACTTAAAAATAGATATCCATTTTTTTTTCAATATATTTTATAATAATAAGTGTGAATATATTATTTGAAATAATGATTGATGACATTTCATCATTCGCATAAGATATTTGATTGATGTTAAGCAGAGGTTTGAAAATTATGGTTTGCGAGCCGCATCGCGATTTTTTTTTTTTTTTTGGTTTTTTATATATGATTGATTTGAAGGATTTCCGCCATTATAATTATTATTTATATATAGATATTTATACTTTTTAGAAAAACATATTTTATTCTATATAAATTTTTAATAAATATTAGCGTTATTACTAAAAAAATAAATAAATTCAAGTGAAAAATCTACAATTTTTTCAAATAATATTTAAACTCTGAAAATCAGATAATTACTTTTAATTATTGTTGCCTTTATATTTTATTTATGATATATATTTAAAATTATATTTTTGATGTTTTTGAGTGATGAAAAGTTTTTCTCTAAAAATAAGAAAAACTGGGTCAATTCTTACAATTGTTCTTTAGAAAAAAAATAGTTATTAATCAATAATATTAAAAATTTCACAATTTCAAGTCGTGATTCAAAACGTCAAAATACTACTAATTAAAATTATTGCAATATTTCTATATGTAATATTTTTATTTTATTAACGTGTTTAAATCATATATAATATTTAGAAAAAAAATATGAATATATCTCAATTTATGCAATCGCTAATGAGAATTATATTTAATAAATAAAGAAAATTCAATTAAACTTCAAGTACGTCTAAACGAAAAATATAATCGATTTCGTGACAAATATAAAACGTATTGACTTTTATCAATTTTAAAACGATTCGACATAGTATTTTTTTTTCATAATAACAAATATTCACTTATTAAACGAATAAAAAGAGCGGGGGGGGGGGCTAAGAAAAAAATATCTAAAATTTCCTTCAAACGACCCGGATATAGTTTGTCTTTGCGGAATCAAGGTTGTAAAAATATTATATCATTGAAAAATAAAAATAAAAATATATAAATATATATGGTATATATATTATAATGAAATTGGAAGAAACGCCGCCGCGCATTTATAATCTAATAATGTAGCATGATTTTAAAACATAAATATTAATGGGGAGCCTGCAAGTAACGCATTTATTATATTTATTCTAATTTATTAAAGTCGAGGTGTTAATATAGCTAACGTCGCTTTTATTATTTATAAATATGTTACGCAAATTGATATACAACAACAATTACTTTTTTAACGCTTCGAGCGTTTTTTTTCGTAACGTTTTGTGCCTCCGAAAATACGAGTGCGAATATATACAGGACGATTCAAAATTTTCACATCTTCGACGGCATTATAAAATGATAGATGTGTTGTATTTTATTTATTTAATTGAATATTTCAGTTACAATCGGAATTTTATGTAGAAATTAATAATATCTATATGTGTAATATTATATATAATATATAAATTTGAGAAAAACGGTGATAAAACGATCGTTTAACACGTTAACGTCGAATATGTCAAAAGAGGGTTATTATATCTCGATGATACTAGTACGTCTTCATACAAGGCGCGATGCATCACGATTAACACGTTAACGACCGCCGATGTGTTTTAACACTTGCACCGACATATTGTTGCTGTATGTAGTGTTATATATATATATATATATATATATATATATATATATATATATACATATATATGTGTGTGTGTGTGTGTGCATGTATGTAACCTGTTAGTAGCAATTAAATTTTTATTCGGTCACGATTTCGCCTACTTATTGCAACTTCGACAATAAATAAAGTTAAACGCTCACCTAACGGAAATAATGTTTGTATATAATCAATAAAAACAAGCTTTCCAAATGTAATGAAAATTTTTTTTTTTTAGATATTGAACGTTTATATATAAAGATTAAGAGTCAAATATTCATAAATATTGCTAATATTAAATTTATGTTTTGCTATAATCAATTGTTTCCTATAGAAAGTCTAAAAAATATATGTAATATAAAAAAACAATAATAATTATATATAATATATATTTTTTTTAAATAAAGGATACAAAATTATTTATTTCTTAATATTTTCTTTTTTATATACATATATATAATTTCTCATATTGTAATAAATTTATATGAAATAAAAAATCAAAATAATATTTCATATGAATATTATTGACATTTTGTTTAATATATATTTTAATTAAAAAAAATAATTTCTGATATAAATATGATGATATTCATTCGAAAGTTTGGGAACCGTAGACTTTTGACATAGGTAAAATATGTCTTTAATATATAAAACAAACTCAACATTATGATATCGTTGTATAATTGGATAATTTTTCGAATGTAAGCCATGCATTTACAAATTTATCCTTGATTCAAAAATATATTGAAAAACGACTTTATTGGACGTCGGAAAAGTTTATTGAATTTTTCATGAAGGACAACTAATAAAAGTTTCACAATATTACTGTAAAACTGTTTACAAGATTCATTGTTTATATATATATATATATATATATATATATATATATATATATATATATATATATATATATATATATATAATATAACCGATATGAATAAATATTTTTTTATAATATAAATAATTGAATTTGACACTTGTTTAATAAGATATTTATCAAATACAATTACGTTAATTAATTAAGTATTAAAATACAGATAATTATAACGTAATCGGATTAGGTAAGAAAATAGATTATCTTAGACCAAGTTTTCCGTATTTCGCAATCGGTTGCACTTCTGCTCTTATGAACTTGGACCTTTATTTAGAAATTCGAGATTTGTTTTTTTTAATATTTAATTACTAGATTTGTATCTAATATTATTTATATATTTAAAAGTATATTTCCGATTGAAAATGAAATTATTTTATTATATTATATATTATGCGAATTCATATTGTTTATAGATTTAATAATGATAATATTAGTAAACATGTGCATTATTCACAACAGGTTTTTGAATGAAATTCAGCTTATTGCATATGAAAAGTGAAAATATGAAAATGCTATTTTATATGAGAATACAATATATAAATGTATTGTTGTTTTGCCTACCGGAAAATTTATTTTAATTTTAAGGAAAATTTTAATAAAAGTATTTCTTTCAATATACAATTTTAATTTATATATAAAAGAATTATATATAAATTTTTCGTTTTAGTTTTGGATACCGTTCATAACTTTAAAAAAATATTTTTATACTCAAATATTAATTTAGATAGGTTTATCTTTTGATATTTTGATTAAATTGAATAAGTGTTAATTTCATCTTGGTTTTCGCAAATTTGTAATGTAATTTTTCACTTTGTATCGCGTTTAATATATTTCATTTTCTTTCAACGCTCACAGCTTTTCTAGTGAACAACATTTTGAAAAGATTCTTTTAACATAAGATTATTCTTATCCAACGACGTATAATTTTATATTAATTTCAGGTTATTTTTTTCCATATTATTGACGAAATCTTAATCGATTGTGGTAATTTTTCATCGCGAATTGAATTAAAAAACGCTCTACGAACACATTTTCATACATTTTTCGTATTCTCTTTTTTTGCTGATACAATCCATTTTAAAAATTATTTTTAATATAATAGTTATCTCATCAATACTCATTCAATGATATACATTTTCATGTAAATTCAAAATTATTACTTTTTCTCAAATTCATTCTATATACAAAAATATAATACGAGATTTTATTAGATATTCATAGTAAATATATACATTATAAAAAAAAAATCACTAATACAAAATATACTGTAAATTTAAACGCTCGTCATTTATGATATTATTGTGTTTTCATTAACATTAACACGTTCAGAATATACAGTTAAATTATAATATAATTGATAGCGGCGAATGCGAATAACTAATTGCACAATGTTCGCCGCTTGTAGTCGTAAATCAAGCGATAACAATATAATAAATTAATTTGATTTCAAGATAGAATCCGAATATAATATTGTGCCGCATATAATTAATAGCAATATTGCACACAGTAAAAAAAAAAATATATATATATATAAATAAAATAAAATATAAATAATGTCGCGTGCATATAATGATTATAAATTGAACGTATTCGAGTTTATTAGTTTAATTGGGATTTCGTGGTGTTTTATAAGCATACGATTTTATAAATACTCGTTTTTCCATAAGGCATTGTTGCGGTTCTAAATTTATATATATATATATATATATATATATATATATATTCGCATTCGCACAAAAATACCTGTAAGGTAGAAAGTACCAGTTTTTGTCTTATCGGCCTCTGGTATCTGTTTACCTATTGCCATACTTTAAAACCGTAATCAAGTCACGATTGTGAACACGGCCGACAAATAAATACATTTCTTTATATTTATATATATATATATATATATATACGTTTATTTATACGTGTAAATGAATATATCGGTTATGTTGCTTATTATTTGTCGTCTGTTCTATTGTTTCGGGTGTGCGAAAGTCGAGGACGGACCCCTTCTTATAATTCTGACGTTCGCATATTGTAATGTTCGATTGTCAAATATTAAGTGGCATGGACGATATTATTTATACGATTCTATGATAGCAATAATTTATATCATACATATTTCGATAAAAATGCAAGATCCGGTATCTGTAGTATTTTTTTCAGCAATTTTCCATTGAAGGATTTATCCAAAGATATCCTTCATAAATGAAAGTTAACATTATAATTAATATCATTACATTTGATATTTATTATACACTCGACAGACATTTTATTGCGAGTGTTTTATTAATAATTTTATTCGGTGGAAATAATTTATGTTTTATTAGTCAAGGCGTCAATGGACATTTTTATTTATATATTTGTTTTTATATTATAATATATATATATATATATATATATATATATATATATATATATATATATATATATATATATATAAGATGTTCAAAAAGTAACAGAAGTTTTATTGTTTTGATAAAATTTTATTTTTTTTCATCTTTATCAATATCAATCGTATTAAAATATTCATCATTGAATATTATTATACTTATATTAGCACTTCTTTATATCTACAAAAAACACTTCTGAAAATAGATCTTTGTGATAATCTTGAGTTTTTTCAGCTATATATATATATATATATATATATATATATATATATATATATATATATATATATATACCCTTTAATTTTATCTATGCTTGTAAAATAATGAACCTTTAAAATTGTTTTCTTATATGTATGGAGCCATATCTGACAAATATGGAGGATGCGGTAATATTACAGTGTTATTTTTTTGTCAAAAATTCATGAATCCCACAGTTTTTTAATACACCCGGTGAACATTTTGAACTACATTAATTATCTAGTCTCTATGTATTAAATTCATTTCAAAACAAAAAAAATCGTTTTTTTTTAACATACCGTGTAAATATACGATTTTATTTTGCGATTTGATTATGAGATAACATCGTCAAGTGTTGCGATAAAATGTTAGAATCGATGCGAAGTGTAAACCTGTCAACGGATAATTAACTTGTCTCGTTTTTAAAAGCGCGCCCCGTTTTGCGCGAAAAACGTTTCCGCTTTAACACGAATCCCGTACGAAAATTTACGACGCATTATTATTAACATTATCGTTTACATATAATATATATATATATATATATATATATATATATATATATATATATATATATATATATATATATTATAAGGTTAAGGTCGATCGAAGACGATAACAGTAAACTTATTACCGTTTTCGAGTCGCACAATGGTCGATTAATCAAAAATCGATGTCGAACAATATTGATAAAAAAAAATGTATATAATATAATATATTGCTCTGTCATCGAAATTGGCGCAAAGATGATTTTCTGGTTTATTTTTTTTTTTTTGAACCCTATTTTTCAGCAACTGCAATTTAGGAATAAATCGCCATGTTTGATGGCACATTAAAAACAAATCTTTTTTTTTTTTTACTTTCGTGACACATCGTTTTTCTATTGTGATTTGACGCATTGGGTTCACAAAGTGCTCGAAGGGTGCCATTTGTTTTTTCCCATGATAACCGTTCGTGTCCCACAGGAAAAATAATAAATTAGCACGAGACGTGTACAGATTCCCATTTATTTGGATAGTGGAAAAAAAATCACGGATAAAATATCAAATTACACCGTTGAAAAATATTTATTTAATTTTGAATATAATGGTAATAAATTACAAAGGAAAAAAATATAAAAATAATTAATCGATACATTTTACTATAATAATATTAAAAAATATTAATTAATTATTATGTGTATATAGTATATATAAATTTATTCATATAACAACTATAGATAATTGTATATTTGTCACACGGTATACAATTTATTTATTAACAACATTAACTATCGTGTATAAATTATAATAGGATCAAATTGATATACGTGAGATTCGACCCTCGTTTTTATAATAAAGTGCATGCGTATTTTATAACAATGAGCATGCAACTGGTTTTGGGCAAGTGTCAATCCGCAGTTTACACGATTAAAGGGCGCTGGTGCAAAATCTACCCCCCTCGGATAAAATATCAAATAATGCTCGCTCACAGCCTAATTCTATTTTATTATTAATCTAAAGGAAACATCGATAGTGGATTATTGGGATGATAAAACTTTTTAGAATTGTGTTAGATTGATAAATAGTTAAATTTTTGTCATATACTTCATGCTCATAATCTCGGTCAAATCATCAGATCTAAGTATAATCTATGAATTTATTAATATATTTTTTTTAATATATTGAAGTATTACCGTATATTTGTTATTATATATCTCCAGTTTAAACATAAATATTTATGAGCATTATTGCTCTTAAAAATATTGACTCTGAAAAATATTAATTATAAACTAATAAAGATGATTATTATAGAATTTTTAATTTCATCAAAAGTTATCATCATGTTAAAAACATGTAAAAATAGCATTTTTTAGATTAAAAAAAAAGAAAATAAATTTAAATATTCGAATTGTAATTATGAATAAATTCATCAAATTGCGGCCAACTGTTTACGACGCCTGAATTAATAGACGCGATAGAAGCACTGGTGCATTTCGACAGCTCGCATATTGCCGGGCACGCGTTCTCTTTTAGGGATGAATTTTGCGGGGGTGCTTTCGGTTTATTTATGGATATTCATCCCCTATATATGTATATTTTATTTTTTTTTGTATAGAGAGACGATAGCGTTTCCCACAGGACCGCATAGGACAGACTCTCCAGACACCAATGAACGCCTAACAATATGTTCTTTCAATGTTTATTTTGCTTATAGGGGATGAGGGTTGCACGCGCCCCATCTATGGCAGCCGCTCTTTTGTATACCAATTTAGATCGTGGATGACGTGCACCAGCTTGATAATTCAACATGGTGCTTCACTTAATTCGCATACAAAATTGTTTTCATTGTTATATAACATTTCTCATAAGAGTAATACACACACACACACACACACACATATATATATACATATATATATATATATATATGTGTGTGTGTGTGTGTGTGTGTGTGTGTAATAAATATATTATCATTCTTAGAATCAAAATAAATTATTATTTTCATCGTCAACATTGTCTAGTTTGAACCAAAAAAAGTATTAAAGTTTCAATGCCGAAATTCTGTCCGATTTGAAGTTACATGGTTGAGGACTAATTTAAGATAAGAAAATCTTATTTCTATTTCAAAAAGGTATAATTTTACAAATCAATATATTATATAGAAATAGCGGGAATTCTTTACAAAAGAAAAATTATATTATTAATCCAAATAGTAACCAAACGGCAACCCACGAATGCAAAGGGTTAATGATATACATAAACATATTTTGTAGTAATTTTTATTTTTTCAATTTATTATTAAAATACAAAATTTGCTAGTATTTGATTTTCAGCAAAGAAATAAAAATAAATAAATAATTAAATTTTAACCATTTTTATGAACAGTTGATAACATACAGTGAAAATAATAAAAAATATATATATTGTGAATTATTTAAACTAAATAGGTATTTGTGATCTTATCATTATCATTACAATATGAAAAGGTTGACTTGGTAATTATATATAAGAATTTAAACAGATTTGTTATCATATGAAATGAAGTGTTAATTTATAATTATTTTAGCATCTCAATTCATAGTTGTCGACAATATTTAATTTTATACAATTGTAAAGTAAATGCTTTAAAAATTTCACTGACAATTATATCTGAAAAATATCTAATATATATATATATATATATATATATATATATATATATATATATATATATATATATATATTCACCTGATATTCAATGTTTTCACAGTCGTAAAATATTATAAAATCGTCGAAACGTACATCGCATGTTGAAAAACGAGTACTCGACTCAGGGTTAAAAGCTAACATAAATTTTAGACAAGCGAATCTTCGGATTAAATAAAACGAGGCGGTCTTAATGCAATATAATATATTCACGACGAGCACCGCTGATCGATTGTATCTGGATTATGTAAGCAGCATTCAACACCCATCTATTATGCTAATTTAGCAATTGCTGCGAGTGCAGCGAAATGCGATAATTTATATCTCACATGACGGCGTATTGATTTCTCGATATTGCGTTTTTGCTGGTCCGCGTTTTAATTTCAATATTATTTTATATATATATATATATTTTTAAACACGATGATCGAACGTCGACTGTCTTCGTCGTCGTGGGCTTTCTTCGGCGAAGAGTCATAAACGATGGATTCGAGATAATGGCGTGTTTTCAGCTGACGATGAACGTGCGTGGGTCGACATTATTTGATAATACTAGCGAGTTAGCATATATTTATATGTCGAATGTGAAACGAATCGATCGTAAACAAGTGTGTCTTTAAATGGAAAAATAGGATCCTATAAAACGAAAATGTCCACCGCGTGTGATTACGATTACTTTTTTTTTTTCGCTCCTTTACGAATTTTCAGATACATATTTAAATAAATATACATTTCAATTGATTCAACCGATCAGTCGATAATAGTAGTATTGTAATATTATAATGTACGACATCATACAGTTTTGATGATATTTGTTTGTTTTTTTTTTTAACTGACCGATTTTGTACCCATTATAGATATTAAAGAACCACTACTTAGTCACAATGGTGGACACTGAAAACATTCTTATGGTGTTTTTGAATGACAAAAGTCAACTAATTTCACTAGCACTGAATACAATGCAGCAAATAAGCTGATACTACAATGAAAGTGTGATATTATAAAGTGACTAAACTTATTTTGACGTCCTCAAAATTTCAAAGACAATTGTAAGACAGTAGACGTCAAAAAAATAAAAATGTACTTTAATCAATTTAAACACCATTATAAAGTAAAACTATTCATCATTAGATATAATACAAATTTTATTTAAGAAATAAAAAATTCAATAGAATTTGCTTAATCGGAATACAAGCATATTATTTCAATTAAACGTCTTCTTTAATGTTTTTATATATAAAAAAAATCATAAAAATATATTATATATGTATCGGTATCATAAAAAATAATATGGTATATATATATAATTTTTTGCAATAAACAGATCGTATACTCGAATATTATTAAGAAATTATCATATGATACATTATATCGATCTGTTTATGATTGCAACTTATTTATTATCGTATCGTATAAGAAGTTAAACATCTCATATAGTTATAAAATGTAGCAATCGACAGTTTTGTGTTCCTTTTGTGTCCTTATCGGATTGTATCTGAACATGGAGAGTTACTGGCATTCTTGGTTTACCGGAGGCGCCTAGTTGTGCCTACCATAACTCGTGTTCCATAGACATATGGTATTCCATTGATTATTTGTCTGCTAGCTGATAGCCAAAGATGCACTGTTTCAAAACGATCGGCAAAATATTCCTACTATCGACAATAAATAAAGCGTTGATGCTTTTCATCAGCGAAACACTATTGTATAATTTATTTCAGATAGAACATGAAATTCATTTTTAATATATAAGCTCATTTATATATACATATATAGAAAATGTTGAATATATCTATAATATACAATCATATGAAATATGAGTCCATAATTATGAAAGTGGTCTAAGTTATATACAATGTGATCAAATTTGACATTCGTGTAATACATCA
The DNA here is from genome assembly GCA_024500535.1 of Leptonema lineaticorne. NCBI lineage: Eukaryota > Metazoa > Arthropoda > Insecta > Trichoptera > Hydropsychidae > Leptonema > Leptonema lineaticorne. Next base: position 8,899,872 of record JANIJI010000006.1, on the reverse strand, counting down.
ATTGTATGTGTTAAAATTCGATAAAATTATTATTTAAATAAAATAAAAAGTATTAGTCCGGATCAAATTTGATCATACAATACGACTTAGATTACATTTATAATTATGGGTATATATATATATTTTAAAATTCATACGTTATCATTATAAACATACAAGGATCATTATTCTTTCGAATCGCTGAAATAATTACGCCGAAGTAATCTAACCAGCCGTATAGCCGGTGGCTATATGTGGCTATCTTGGAGACCGCGGTTGCTAAATGATGTACTATTATGGTATCCTCGCGTCTGGTATTATTATTATTTTATTTTTTTTTTTGTATATATGGTATATTAGTGTAAAAGCTCCATCGGTTCAATGGAAATTGTTGTCGTCGAGTTGCGATGTTACAGATTGCATATTATTCTCTCTCACTCGTGGCTTTTATCTGCCGATGCAACACTTAAAGTTTATATTAAAACTGGCCGAGCGTTCGGTTGAAACGACAAAGCATCACCGCCTACGCTGTTTCACTTAACACTTTAGCCCCGTATGCCGTGTCGTATCAGAGAGATTTGTTTTGCTAATTTTTATCAAGAATTTTCAGTATGAACAGCGTTTGAATCGGCGATTATATTTCACAATTAAAAATCAAAAAGTTTAGATTGAATATTGTTCATATCTATCAGTTTCAAGATGAAAATTAATGTTTAATATATATAAATACATAATCAATAATTAATTAAAAACACTCTAAAAGATAGATTAGCTAGCGCACGCAGGTTGTTAGCGGTGCGATAAAACCGACACACACACACACACATTGGTTTTATAGATAATTGCAGAGGCTACTTGCATGAATCTGTCATCGGTGTCCGTCGTGATATATGCCTTCTGGTTTAGCCGTGTGCTAACCAACTACCAGTTTGAGATATGAAGAAGTATGATGCCCCGGGAGCACTCCAGGATCACCTCTTGCACCATTATAATATCTCATTCTTTGCCGAACGACTAGAATAAACTGTGCACAGTTATAACCGAACACCGTATGCAAATGTGTAGTGTTTCAATTTACGATTCTACTTATTATATATATGAAAATTTTTTATCATTATATATATATATATATATATATATATATATATATATATATATATATATATATATATATATATATATATATATTATTTCGTTGAGTTTTTTTCTATAAATATTGTCATATTATTATAGTTTTGATTTTGTAGAAGGAAACTCTTAGAGACAGATTCAAAAGTTTACAATTCTCATAATCAACGCTCTTGTCTTTAATCAAACTAACCATAACGATCATTAGACAAAGTTCTAATGGTTTTAAACTAGGAATAGAGTGGTCTAAACAAATTCTTCAGCCTTTAACTAGCTAGTATATATAAGTATTTTTCATATAAGGGTAGAATTATACGAATTAATATCAGGATTTAAACTGTATTAAAATATATCATTCGAAATATTTAGAAAAAAAAATATGATAGTGTTAGAAATGTGGCTTTTTGGAATAGACAATAGTTTGAAAATGACTTACAAAACTAAAAGAAGTATTACCATGAATTATAAATATTAAGAAAATTATTCTGATATACGTATATTATATTGATATATATATATGTTACAATTGGGATTAGTCATAATATTACAATAACCTGCACGTCATTGAACAACGCCATATTGTAAAACCGAACCCCTATTTTCATATTATATAATTAAAAACAGCGGAGGTCTTTTCGAAAATGAAAAAAAAAAAGATATTCATTCAATTAGTAGTTTCGTGCTATGCGTTCATTATCATTCATTTTACATACGCACGCTTGTAACGTTAATAATAAATAATCTTTATATTAAAATCGATATTATTCGCGTATTATTTTATTTTATAAATGTATTAATGTAATATAATATACTGTTATATTCAGGTTTTAAGCGGTTCAATGATGAAGTGGTGTTTGTGTTCCGTTTTGTCGTTAAAGTTTTAGAAAGCTGTCAATGAAAGACAACATCATTAATATTTTTGGTTGCGGAAATATCGAAGTAGAACTCATAAATTATTCCTATATGAATATTATTAATAAATGTTAATTCGTTAACATATTTTTAATACGGTTAATATTACAAACACGGTATTAAAAAAATGTTTTTTTTTTATTTTTCTACATTGATATTATATCTTTAAAAATAGTTCTCGCGATAATTTTAATATCATAGACTATATTTATTATACGCACGGTTCCATGGCTGGCGAATATGGAGGTTAGGGCATTATTGTAATGTGTTCAAAAAGTAACGCTGGTTATGTTAGTCCGTTGTGAAATATTTTTGAAAAAAATATAATATAATATTATAGTTATAAATTTAATTAAACAATACATTTAAAATATATATAAATACAACAAATTATTTTGCACTACATTTAAGCCGCACAATATATTCGCATCGATTAAAAAAAAAAGTAAACATTAACAGAAATTCGTCGAGCGTGGAATTTTTAATTGAATTAAACGCAGTTTATTTATTATAGACGGTAAAAGTGGACAGAAGAAGCGAATGACAGCTGACACGTGGGTCACGTGGCGTCGTAAAGTCGCGTGTCATTCGACACGTGTCGCATTATATGCGACGTCGGTCACGTGTCGTTTCTAATGCAACCGGCACAATGGATACAAATGCGATATATGGCACTAGTGTATTCGACGTTTAACTCTTGTGTTCGAAGACATTTTTAACGCTCGATTTGTCGCTATCATCAAATAAATAAGAGTTAAAAGCTTGTTTATATATAATATATAATTGTCAAAAAAAAAAAATTAATTCATATTCTGAAAACAAAAAAAAAACATTTAAATTTTTCTTATAAATTGTATAAATATAAAATGATTTTTTAACGGTGTTGATAGATATTTTTTTTTTTATTCACATTTATCGATTATCCATCCATATGTTTCGAAGGAACCGACGCGAATCGTTTAATGGTGTTTGTTCACGGTCGTTGCAAGTTTCGGGCCCCACCTTACAATAGATGCGCACGCGAATGCTTACACAGCGATGACAAGCGTGAATAATCAACCCGCGTATGTCGTTATTTCTATTCTCTTTCAATTTGGATTTTTTTTTAAATTTATCACTATTATTTTTTTTTGATAAATTATTTTGACCATAACACCTGGTATTTGATTTTATTGAGGCAGAATTTTAAAAAAATGATCGATTTTTTATATACGCAATTATACATAATTTAAATAAATCATTTTAAAATATTGGTGATCGATTATATTTTTTTATAATATATTACAATTTCTCAATGTATTGCAGTTATATATTATATTTATTAAACATGATGATCTGATGGTAAATTAAATATTGAATCGTGTATTTAAAAATTCATGATATTGTATGCATATTATTTCGTTGTTAAAAATGCATTATTATATAACTGATAAACAGAATTGTTAAAAGACATTAATGAAAGCGTCAAGATTTCACAGATTTAATATTTTTTAAATCATTCTCAAAGTTCTGTTAACCTTAATTATTCGCACTGATATCGATATATAATAAAATATATTATAATAATTTTTAAATGATTATTATTCGATTATAACCAACGATTCTAATCATCCGCTATATATTATATTTTGCATAATATTGTCACGGATTTAGATATTCCATATTTTAATAGTCATGTCAGAAGTATCGATTTGTAAAGCGCAACTTTACGACCGTTAAATCGTATCGAAATCGAACTAGCTTTACTAGCATAGTGTTCAGTGCAATTGTTCTGCCCACGGATGCATTTTTTAATATATATATATATATATATATATATATATATATATATATATATATATATATATATATATATATATATATATATAAAGAAAAACTCGCCCCGCTATACACGAAACGCTTTATCTACCACTAGTCTTGTTTATTATGTCTTCAAATATTGTACGATTGAGACAAAGTCAATTTAATATTATACATTCATGTCTCGTAAAAGTAAAGTTCTCTAGATAAATAGATAGATAGATAGTGTTTCTAGTAAGCGCCATTGTCCGTACGCTGACCATTGTTGTCCGTTTAAACACTTAACACCGGTGCCGGTTAATTGGGCATTAGTATGTTAGACGGTCGAACTATCCGGAATATCAGTGGCGGTTCGTGACTGTTTAATATGGAGACGCTATGGGAAAAAGTCATTGATACATTCGAAGAAATAGCACGGGCGCCTATTTTGCATAACGAAAAATTAACATATTCGTACTAATTGGTATCGATTAACGTGTATAATTATGTTTATTTTAATTCGATCGTATTGTTCGTTTAGTCGTTTGTAGAATTAATAAGATTTTTTTTTAAATTATAATACTCTTGCGAATGAACGAATATGTTAATTTAGAATTGAAAAGAATACGTTATAAAGATTCTAAGAATGAAATTGTAATATAAACTTTTTGAAAGTAAAATAAGAACGGTTTAACGTTAAAAAAATGTTTGCATAATAAAGTTTGTTAGTGATGACACTAACAAACAATAAAATATATCTTCGATTAACAAGTTATATATTAATTATTAAACAATTAAAATTTATATATACGAACTATGACTTAAAAAAGAGAATGGATTGAAATATAGAAACCTACAACATATAGTTCTATAGAAAAATTGTAATAATTTTATATATTCAATATGTCACCAATTTAAAAATGTTTTAAATAGTAGATGTAGAAGAAAATGTGCTCATGATACTTTTTAATTATTTTGTTCATATCATGAGAAATCCGTTGAAATATTTAGTTATGTAAGGAAAAATATTAGATCGTCATGATTTTGGCATAAGGCATTGAGAGAAAAATGATAAAAAAAATGAGAAAATCTAAATTTTCAATTAAAATTTTATACGAACCGCCATTGATATGATACTATATAAAGCGATGTAGTAAACCGGCAATAGCAATAGACAACATTAGTACTATAATAGTTCAAGAACTACGACTGTTGAGTAATGCATCGCACTATTGATAATTACCAGGGCGAAGCTTATTTGCAAAAGGTATACATATATTGTATATTTATTTATTATATATATATAATTAGTCATCCGAAGGCAGCGCGCGTCGCCGAACAATTTACAACGATTTATCATACGAGAGAGATAGTTTAATTTACACTCGCGAACCGTTTTATTATTATTTAACGCCGAACAATTCAATAATTAACCACGCCTCGTGACGCAACTGAACAAATTGAAGTTTCTCGTATCGTAAACTCAATTCAAAAGCGAGATTCTCGCGGAGGGCATAAAACTATATTAAAAAAAAAAGAACGGATAAATAATCTATTAATCACTTGCGGCTAAACAGTTTTAGAATATGAGCATACTATATATATATTATATATATATATATATATGTGTGTGTGTATGTGTGTGTGTGTGTGTTGCTAATTGTTTACACGCACGTTTTGTACTTATTAATCGAGAAATATTGAGAACCAGTGTCGGGAGAGGGGTAAAGGGGGTGGAGGTTTGGTGGAAAAAAAAGCTATGTAGGCCGCCCTGTTAGCTATCGAGAAAGCTCACTTCTCAACACGGTTTCGATTGTCTAACAAATTGAACTGAAATGACCAGAGGCGTACGGCAAGTTGAAGCTACACCTGAGGTATGAATGTTAAAAGCAAAAGTTATATATATTTTGAACTCGGTATTTTAGTGATTTGTAAAATTTCATTATATATATACCATATATGTTATAAATCAATAATGATGACTATAAAAAAAATACTAAATTCACCCTTTTATACAAAAATTTTGGTTGATCTATATGATTAAGTGAGTTTCTCTATATCAAGCATATCATAATTAGAACATTAAAGAAAATTGTGAATATATATATATATATATATATATATATATATATATATATATTGTGCTCATATTTTATAAGAAAAAATAAAAGATAATTCAAGAATATCCTCGCAGTAGACCGCGTACGCTAATTTGGATACCTCTGCTATAGATAAATCAATGCTATTTATTTAAAAAAAAAACGATATTGATTTAAAAATGGTAGTTTTAAATAAAAATTTAACATATAGTTGATGTGAAAATAATACAATTTTCTAAAGTTATTAGATAGTAACTTCTTTTTTTAGGATTAAAAATGTAAATTTTATTGTACGTATAAAAAATATTATCAATTTGATTTTAATGATAGTTTATAATAATAGAAAAAAGAATTTCGATCTTTAGAAGATATCAGTAATTTTAAAAGAATAGATACTAGAAGAACTATATATGATAATAGTGATTTGTTTTTATACTAATAAATTCAATATGTAAAAAGTGGAATTTTCATTATGTTATATAAAAATTTAATTTAATTTATATATAATATATTGTTTCTTAAGCATTTTTTGATAGAATTCACTATAATCTGACAATATTATAAAATTTATATATAAAATTGACATTCGAAAATATTATATATATATATATATATATATATATATATATATATATATAATAAATTTAAAAAAAAATATTAACCGTTTCAAATATCAAAAGCAGATCGCATCGCGTTATGTAAAATATATGAAAATGAATATTTTCACTATAAAATATATATATATATATATATACGTTTATTTTGCGCTCTTGTTTTTAATACGAATCGTGACCGGATCGAACAACACCTGTAAACTGAAAAATTTCCAATGAAGAAGTCCGGTCGTATTAATTAAAATTGATAGCCATCTCTAATACACCCCTAAGAGAGATGAAAATATCCTGTGGCTTCTATAAACAGAATAACTCTCGAAAGTCGTTCTCGAACTTTACTATATTTCAGATCCTTATCTATTTTACGCTGTGCAATCTTAAAATCGCCATTAGATGTTACAATGTTTATTAGATACGCTTCATTTTACACTATAGATTTTTATATACGTGTTATAGGCAATTATAATATATGACGATTTTATTATATATATATATATCGAATTAACAATTGTATTACGCTAAACGTGATTTTGAATTTTGAAAAAATAAACAAAAAAATATAAAATAATCAATTAAATTATATTAATAACATTTTAAAATATTTTCAATCATTTTCTAAGGGCGATATTTATATTAAATATTTTTATAACATAATTGACATATTAAATTTTCATATTTAATTCAACAATATGGAAAAATTTCATTAGTTCTTATATATTGTATGTGTCGACTTATTTCAAAATTCCATTAACCCTCAAGGGATTTTATACGTATCTCGTTTCGAACCTCGGAACTAGATCATAATGACTTATTACACTAAAACTAGTTATGATGCAAGTACAATTGTCAATACATAATATTATTGTTTTAAAAACGTAACAAACATACGACACGTTTTTCATGACGTTATTTTTTTCTCTCTCTCTATTTTTCATTTCACGAATAATACAAACTTTATCTAAACATATATAGTAATAAATTAAATATATATTTTTTTTTTTATTTTACAACGTATTATTATAATCTACATTGAAAACGATGAAAATGATAGTGCGAAAAGTATCGGTCACGTTTGATTTAATCTCATTATTTCAATAAAATGGTAGCATTAATAAAAAAAAAAACCGGTTTCATTTTCAGTATTAATACAAAACGATTTTTAAGTTTTACGATGGTAATATATATTAATTTCATCGTTTATTACATTTCAGAATGAAAATTAATTATTGAAATATGTTTCCTATAGAATAGACATGTTAAGCAGAATATAAACCGTATTTTTTCGCACGTATTAATTAAAGAAAATATTATTTATACGATCATAATCATATATATTATTAATATTGAAAACGTATTAATATTATTTTATAGATCATATATATATATATATATATATATATATATATATATATATATATATATATATATATATATATATATATATATATATATATATATAATATAATATTCAATCAACGTATTTTATTATATTATAAAAAAAAACTAATTAATATAAATTCGAGTTCGATTCTGAAAGCTTGAATACGTCTGAATATATAGTTTTAAATATCGGCGTGAAATTAAAATTAACAACTTCAGAAATTATTAAGCGAACGCCTCTAAAGCTTGTTCCATTAACGTTTACACTATTTTCTATTTAATAATTTCAAGTTTTTAATGAAACAATTAACTCGAACGCCTGTCACAAATCTCTTTAAGGATCTCATTAACGGCCACACCATTTAAATGTTTATCAATACTAGTTAATAAATGGAACGGCGCAATATTGTATAGTAATTATAATATTGCTTAATATGCAATAAACAATGGTGAAAATTTAAGATATTACGTTTAACAAAATTTATATAATATAATATATGTATAAAATTTAAATTTTAAACATCAGCATAAAGATGTATTAATATTATTATAAAAATTTTATAATATATCACTCAATAAGTTTCCAGTCTGACATATATAATACATATATATATAAATATGTTATCATTATTTTCTTTTAATATAAAGTAATAATGTAATAATATGCGTTTAAACAACAGAACTTTCTTGGTTATCAAAAATATTATAAAAATCAATATTTAATTTTATAAAAGTAGAACACGGTATATATATATATATATATATATATATATATATATATATATATATATATATATATATATATATAATATATAATTTGATATAATTAAATATATACAAACGATATCGAGATATGTTAAATATTTATTGTAATTATACAATATTATAAGCGATTATAATGATAATAGTGTAATGAACAAATTATATAAAACGCCCGGAGCGCATGTGAATATAAAATTTATAATATCTATCACGTAACATATATTGAAAATTATTTGAATTCGCATATACATATATATATATATATATATATATATATATATATATATATATATATATATATATATATATATATATATATTATAATAAACAACTTTGAAAAACGGTATATCGTTAAAACTGGATCAAATGGACTCGAATATGCAAAAGTCGTGACTGAAGCTACTGTTAAGTTGTCATAGTATAAAACGAAAAAAACCGTTTTCTTCAGACATTAAAAGATATGGTTTGTAATTTTGCACTGGTAATATCGTTTGTCTTCTCCACATACAAGAAAGCTTATACCGCTTACCATTTCCTACTTTTCTTCCTGTATTATATTATATATTTATATATATCTGAAAGTCATATTTTCCGATTGTAAAATAATAAAAAAAAAAAATATAATAATTAGAAATATTACGTGATTCACATGCACTAAATTGTTTACCGGTTTGTAACAATAGATCGGAACAGGTGATATTTCACTATGACTAATTGTACGTTTCGCAATGTAAAATACAGTAAAAACATGACCGCAGGACATATTATTGCATATATATATATATATATATATATATATATATATATATATATATATATATATATATATATAACTGTTTATTATGCGCAATTTTTAACATAACGAATATTCAAACTTTCGTTTACAGTTAAAATTTTAACCGGACCGAATCGATCGGTAAGTTATACGAGTATGCTTTAAAAACAGTTTTGATTCTTTTTTATTGTTGAAATTGTGTTTTTATTTATTATAAATGTGATATAAGAATATTACGTAATAGATATATTAAGTTTTCATATAATTAAATTTTTATATATAATTATAAAAAAAAATGTGTAGAAAGACTTGAGAACTTGAGATCTGAGGAATTTTAAAAAATTTACAATATGAAAATCAGAATGAATATTTTCATATTTATCGAAAAGTTTCGTTTGAAAATGAGCTGTAATAGATTATGAAACGTAATATGCAGATCGTTTCTGAGATGACGTAAGATGCGATCAGGTGCAAGTTGCGTCGTCGTAAATCGATTATTTACGACGTCGCTAATATAAAATGGAAACATTCGAGATATTCGACCGTATCACGCGCGTGATCTTTGCCGACGAGATATTCGATAAATATCTGCGTGAAAGGTGGTCGGGTGGCCTAACAATGATACCGAAACTCATTTTATATGTTTGGCTAGATTTTTACAAAATCGTGCATTGTTATTCTATAATATAGAATATCTAAAAAAAAAAATGTTTTAAATATTATCATATTTAAAAATATGTTAGATCGGAATAAGAGAAAATGAATAGACCATATCACATATTATTAAAATGGTCATGACCATATCAAATAATATATATCATGAAATACGATATTCTAAAACCATTCTACATTCAATATCTGTACATATATATATCATAAAATATAAATTGTCTTAGTTACATATATATTTATATTAGTATGTGTGTGAAATTTAGAACGAATAGGGACAATGGTTATAAAAGCCTTTGTCTGCCTTCAAATACATACATATATATATATATATATATATATATATATATATATATATATATATATAATATGATAGAAGTGATGAAAGTATAACAAAAGATACCTTTTGATAATTATCTGACGTATTTAATGTTGGATATTTGAACGCTTTTAAGGATTATCGATTATACTGATATCACAGATCATCAATACTGATCTACTTTTTATATAACGTGATGGATATTGAAATGAATGAGTGTGTTTCGTATATTCAAATAGAGTGATAAAAAAAAATCAATTCAATTTTGAATAACGGTACTTGTGTTCACTTTCAGAACGCGAAAGGTATGCGAAAATAACAATAATAATAATAAAATGAGGATATTAAAGTGTGGATCGTAAATCAATAAAACGCGTCCTGTCAATTGTACGCACAGCGCAATATTGATTTTGAAAGGATTCGCGACGAGAGAGAGAACCGCTACGAGAAAAAGGAGTGACAGTTCATCATTTATGTGCGATTCGCTCGTCGCGAAATGCACGCCTGTGCACACCGGGACTCGTACATTTTCGTGAACTTTTACGACTTCGGATCCATCATTCGAGTGAAACATTAAATTTGTAGACAATAAAAATTGTGTCCGGGTCAGTGGCGATATTTTCGAGATGCGTTTTTGGTTCATATATATATATATATACATATATATATATATATATATATATATATATATATATATATATGTGTGTGTGTGTGTATCGTCGTAAAAATGTAATGGATTTTTTTATTGTTAAATATGCAAGATTTAAATCGATGAAAGAAATCAACGATAATAAATATTTAAAACGCAACGTATAAATTATGTTTTAATATATTAATCAATATCAAAAAATGGAAATATATATATATATATATTTACTAAAAATTGCATTCTATGAAGATACATATATAATAGAAATATTTTAATACTGATAAAGAAATTGTTATAAATTTAGTAAACAATTGTGAAAAATATAATCGTTGAAAAAAAAATGTAATTAAATAACGATTGTATAATGATTCAAATAGATAAAGTATTATCAATTGTTATTTTAGAAATAAATAAGATATAATAAATATTTAAAAATTCCATTTATAGACTAAATAATAAAAATAGAAAGTGTTGAATTATAAAATAGAAACAATGATCAGGTATAGACAGAGAACGATTGATGATGATAATGATATAACAATCTTATGATTAATATCACTTAACTAATATAATCAAGCCTAAATATAATTTATATTAATTTTATGTAACATTAGAAGGATGAGATATAATCACAAAATTTGATCACAAAAATTAATTTAAAAATATAATGTAATAATAACGTTGCTTTTCAATATATAGAAAAACTATATTCACTAGATTTTTATATATAATATATATTAAATAGAAAAAAGTTATTCCGATCGACATCAAATATTATAGCGGAATTATACACAGTATTTACTAAAAAAAAAAAAAAAAATATATATATATATATATATATATATATATATAATACATAATTTCGTTACGTTTTTTAAAGTCCGCTATTTGAAATCTGATCCGAAAAAAGCCATACATTCAATATAACGATGACACGTCGTTACGGACAAAATTGATAACGTATATTAAAGTTAACGATTCTCATATATAAATGCTTTTTTTTCCTAATATCTGTCATCGTGGACCTCATTATTTCGCAATATCAGCGCAGTAGAAGCGTCGGAATACTGATATAACGAAAAAAAAAATAATAAAAAAATAGTGTTATCGATGACAAATAATCCCTTAAGTTGTCAGAATTAAAGACGAGTTTTGTGGCCAGAAGGCTTTCTATATGGTCAAATTTGAATACCAAAACAGGGCAATAAATACGATAAGGCTGCGTTGTTCGAGGCAACTTGCAACTGAAACAGTTATAAGTTTACAAGAAAAATGGGGAAAAAAAAATATCGCTATAACCATTATTTTCCATATACGTGTTTTATTGTTATTACATTCGCGTGTAAATATATTTAAGATCGTGAAATATAATGATGTTGTTATTGATTTTATATTTGATTGGACGATTGGAATTATTTTAAATCTATGGATTGTTTGGTTTTTTTTATAGAATTAAAGTTCAGGATTTGTATTGTTGTACATTATATAGAGAATAACTATTTGAGATATTGATAGATATATTCAATAAAAGGAAGAATCGTGAATTGAGTTTTTATCTAACTAATGTTCAAAATTAGAAAAGAGAACTAGATGATTTATCATTATATTTATTATTATTATTTTTTATATAATTGTCAACTATCAAATTGATAAAACCGATAAGAATATAATAAAGTGATCTTCAAAGCAGACTACGAAAATTAAGAAAAAACAAAAAAATAAATAAATTACAAATAATTATGAAAAACATAAGGATAATATTACAGAAAACATAAGGATTAGAGAAGATTAAATTTTTTTGAATTTGGGGATGTTTTAGAAGGTTTTTTTCCAAGAAAAATAAACATTAGATCCATTCATAGTTAAAATTTTAATGAATAAATATATAAATGAATATATTTTTTTTTATTTAATTATATATATCAAAATTGGAATTTCTCTCTAAATTCCAACTTCTTTTCGTTCATATAAATATAGTAATAAACTTTTTATTTAGACATATTTTATATAAAAATATAGGCATATAAATAATAAAAAGTCACATATTATATAGACAAAAATAGTTACATAAAAACAATAATCCAACATTTTCAATAATATAAATATTATATAGTGATAAAAATAAAATGGAAAATTTTGAATCTCAAACAGAAAGTGTAGAGCTTTAATATGAAAATATTAAGATCTTTTACGAGACTACAAACAATATTTGGATGACACGAATAGACAATTTTTTTTTACGAAATAATGATTTATAAAAAAATGGATTCTGTCCGTTTTTTTTTTATTATTATCGTCGTTTAAACAATATCTAGATTAACGCCGTGAATATATAAATATATATTATAATAAAAATTATATTGGCTCTTCATGCTGTAAGGCTTACCATATTCACCGACGAGGATGGTTACTCGTCTGATGGTTTACACGACGATGATTTACCGTCAATTGCCCACGTAAATTCTTACGCCATTGTATAAAAGGGGATCATGAGATACATGCAGTCATAAATAGTCATGTACCTCACTTTATTCATCGACTATTAGTGAATATGCTCGGCGCATGCATGAATAATTGCACGAGCGAAAGGACATCATTACTTTTCACATGATATCAATCGATAAAATTATGTTAAAAATCGTATATAAATAGAAGATATTATTATTTATATCTACACGATCATTGATCAATAGGAATCTTCAAATATATTTCATTTAACGCACATAGATTTATATTGAATAATTACAATTAACACTTTGCACTCGAGACGTTTCGCAGTATTATTAATAAATTTTTAAAATTATTACATAAAGATCTTATATTTTAACATTTTATATATAATACATATATGGATATGGAAAAAAATCATCATAATTATAGATTTTTTTTGAAATAACAATATATTGAGGTATACTGATCTATACAAGGATTACAAATTTTAACTTTAATAATTTTTCTGGCAAGATTGTTAACTTTAAACCAAAAAAAAAGCTTCAAAATTTTAATGATGAAAATGCAGTTCGGTTTGTAATTATGTGGACTAATTTAAAATAAGAAAATCTTTTCTCTATTTAATAGTGTCCTTTTATATTTCATAATATTATTATATAAAAAAAAAGATTATAAAAATACGCTACAAAGAAATTAATAAAAAAAAAAAAATATTGTCGCACATGAAATTTTCGCATTAATTCAAGCGTTTATCAAACGGCACATCACGAATTCCAAAAAAAAAAATAAAATAAAATATTAATTAACACAATTTACATTATAATATAATATTTAAAAGGCGAAACGTTTGAGAACGCCTGATCGCGGTGACATTTAACCAATTGAGATATGAGCTCGATGCACCGCAACGCGTGCGCTTAATAAGGAGTCGTCAGCTCTGGATTATTTAACGCGCGTCCTTAATGTTTCTCCGGTTTCCTTTTATCCTGGTTCGACTCCTGCGATTCTCCTGCAAGCTATGCGGCGCATTTATAATGAGCTTGAGCTTACGTTGCGTAATTTATGCCCGCTCATGCGGAATAGTAAAAGTGGCTACCGATGCCCGAGGAACGTCTCAATAAAACGCTATTATTTATATGCTTTCATATATATATATATATATATATATATATATATATATATATATATATATATATATATATATATATATAGGAAAAATGACCGTTTATTTTATTTTTCGTCTTCCGCATTCGATTTTAAATATTAAATTGACTTATATCGCTTGAAAATTCTTATTCAGAAATTAAAATTATAATAGTCATACCAATCGAAGCCTATCATATTGCGACATTAATATATATTATTATAATTATCAACTTAAAATAAGATGATTTAGAATCCGTAAAAAAAAAATCATAACATATATAATATTTTATAATTTCATTAGTTATCTTTAATGTATATTTGGATTAGTCTTTTTTAATGATTTACTTTTCTATATATTTCCATAGTTTTATTAATTGGAATATTAATATTAGTGTTTTAATATTCTGATTGAAATGTTATTATATAGATCATCTCATAAAAAAATAATATAAATCTAACGTATAAAAAATATTAATAATAAATAAATCGGTTGCTTAATAGTTTTTCTATGCTAAAATCAAATCGAATCAATTAAAAATAAATCAATTCATCATTTTAACATATTTATTAATAAATTAATTTTTCGTATTTAGCGATATCATAAATAATATGATATACCGTAACCGAAAATCAAATTTATACACGTATTAAATAATCGAAAATATTTTTAATAATACAAGATCGCAACATATTATTTGTATTAATATGCGATACCATAAAAATTCAATTATTGATAACTATATCGTGTATTTTTTTTTCATATTCGATTTAAATATTTTTCAATTTAACGACTAAATCAATTAATATCGAATCATTTTCTAATCGAAAAAAAAAAAAATATATATATATATATATATATATATACGTTCGACGTATAGAAAAAGACTATAAATCTACAAAATTGTTTAATAACATATTGCGTATACAAAAAATCTTATCATGTTGGTTTATTGTAATTAGCATTCGAACGGAATTGTATTAATTGCTACGTTCAAGCTTAAATTAATTTTATCGCGTTCGATGCGTAATAAATAATTATTTATTAATTACGCTCGGGGGGATCGACTAGTAAAAATTCGTTTTGTAATTTCATTTTGAGGCGGGGGGGGTGGGAAGTCAAGAGTTAGAGTAAAAAAAATTAAAGTCGACCCCGGAGCATAATTCGCTTTCGTTTTTATTAGCTCGGAAATATGTAAATTTTCTATCGATAACGGACCCGCGATGTCAAAAGGTCAAAACTGCACGGAGTCCATTTATCAATTGGCGTGTAATTGAAATGTTGCTTTTAATGACATACAAGACGAGAAGCGGAAACGTCGTGTTTTTAGACCGATCGCCGTTTATAAACTACGATTTTAATATCTATTATATCGATTAATTTCTAAATTATTTATAAATATATATATATATATATATATATATATATATATATATATATATATATATATATAAATTATTGCGATAATTACGGTGAAAATATTTGCTAATAAGAGAAACCGATGAATGATTGGTATGCATTTAAAACGGTGACGTGAAAATATCTATATGGTATAATATAAACCAATCGGTGTTTGAATGTGATCTTTCTATATAAAATATATATTTTTTTAATATTATAAATTTTGATTTTATCATATAAATATATATATATATATATATATATATATATATATATATATATATTAATAAATCAGTACATCATGATATTAATAAATTTAATTTGAGCAAAAATATAAATTTAATAAAAAAATATATTCGATATGATAAAATTAAATCAACAGCAGTTTTGTAATCAGCGTATCTATTTTAATCTAAAATAGTTGAAAAAGTTTAAACCTGTTGCCCTTTTGTAATTGGTAACTTGTTTAAATAATGATATTTTAAACATTCGATTAGATATTAATTAAATATTTAAAAAATATTTTTCAATATATATATATATATATAATATCAATATTGTAATAAATAATAATAAATTAAACTATTATTAAAACAATGCATACTATTTCATAATATAATATAATAAATATTCAATTATATATATATATATATATATATATATATATATATATATATATATAACTGAATCACGATATTCCAGGATCTACATACAGCATGATACTGATATCTGACAATAGACACTGAATAACGGATATTCGGGATATATATGTCACTCGGGTACATTTCGTCACGAGATATCTGTTGTCCTGTGATCGATTGTCTACAATGTCGACCGTTAATGTTCTTATAGAGCACGAATATATTGTATTTATAAAAGACGAGACGCGTACTTCACGATTCAGTCAGCTTTCACTATTCGCATTTATTCAGACGGTCGTCAATCATTGTATTCGCATAATAAAAGTGTCCTCATCTTCCTTATAAACCGACCATTCACGAAGAATTTCAATATATATATATATATGTATATATATATATATATACATAAGTCGTATGTATGGTAAAATATGTACTATCGGACAGATATTTATATAGGTTCTTTCTCTGTTTCTCATAGGACAAACAATGAACGTCGTGATCGTCGTTTGCCAATTTGGACGTTTCCGTTTCCGCCGTGTGTCGTCGTCTTGAAAGTATCGTCATCATCATCAGTCAGTCAACGTTGTTGTGGTGTAACGCGACGATAGTCGTGACCTAGGAAACTCGAGACCAGTAATTTTTTTTTTTTTTTTTAGAATATTTGTCTGTGTTTACAATTGGAGCTGAAATTATGAAAAAAAATGTTATATGTGTATTCGAATCGTGGTTGAATTAAAATGAAAAAAAAACTTGTATGATATATAAAATTAAAATTAATAATTAAATGTATAAATATATTTTTCTAAAAAAAAAACACATTCTTATATCGTATTACTGTTATTACTAAAAATAACAATGCAACTATCGTATTTTCATATAAATTTATTGATAAATGTGCCGTTGTATTATTATTATTCGTTATATCGTATTATTAAATGGTAATTATATCGTAAAAGTGATATAATTAATTGGTCAATTATTTTCTAAATTTGTTAATTGATTCTTGCATTTTCATCAAAAGTGAACAAATATGCAAAGTTTCAGCTCAATTGGATATCGGAAAGTGCTCGAAAAAAAGATTACAAAATTCCAACTAGATAAACAGACAAATGAAACTTATATAAAGTATGTTAAAATCAGACAAGAAAACAAAATGAAAAAAATATTTATTAATTTTATAATTTTTACTAAATATTGTATATGAAAAAAATTGAAGATTTCGATTATTGTAATATAAATAGTGCATGTTATCAAAAAATATCTATTATAATATACAATATAAAGAATTGAAACAATAAAATAATAAAAAAAAGTTTTTATCAAAATGTACTATCAGAATTTTAATGAGTAATGACACAGGAATTGATTTACTTAATTCTATAAATAATTATGTACATAATGAATAATTTTTATTACATCACTTTTAAAAAAATATTAATATATATCTAATACAAAATCATTAAATAGTTTGATAGTTTTGAACTAAAATATATTTGGAACAATTTCAATACTCTGAAAATTCATAGATTCTATAGAAACTATTCTGAAAATATTAAAATTAAATATTGGTATATTATAAATGTGTATTAAAAAGATTGAAAATATTGAAAAATAAATTAAAATAGTTTACTATTCTTAGATATAAGATATAATAGATTATTGTATTAAAATTATAATCAATATCGATCAGCCAAATTCCAATCAAAATGGCAGAATACACGAAAGAACATTGTAAAAGATCGAAAGATAGAAGATCTACGAGAATAAACGGACATGTGTCCATTCGTTTGTATAGATACGGCGATCGGTCGCATTCGAGATCAAAACAAACCAAGAATAACAATAACGACAACAACAAACAACAAACAAACACACAAACAAACGGAACGAAATAAAATAAATAAATAAAAAAAAAACACGATCGATCAGCGGCGTGATCGTTTCGATTCGATCATTCGACACTTGTTCGTATATCGGAGCGATTCCATTGTTCCGGTCGGATCGGATTGATTGAAATGTCACGAATTTCGACGCGATTCCGACAGGTGAAGAGGCGGAGAACGATTCCGGAGCGAAGACCTGGACGTGGAGCGACGCTCTCGCACATCGTTCGTCCGATGAACCTGCCGGAACCGACGAATGTTTTAACATCACAAATCAACCGTAAAATGATTCCGTTTCTAATAACGTTTATATTATAATAATTTTTAAATCGTACATGATAATATTACCGTATAAAAATAAATTGCACCATTGTATAATATTATTAATAATACAATAATATTATTATATTACCGTCATATAGCTAATTGATCAATTATATTGTAAATCTATTAATTGATTCTTATATTGTCATCGAGAGTGAGCAAGTATACAAAATTTCAGCTCAATCGGACATCATGAAGTGCTCGAAAAATCGATTACAAAATTTCATCTAGATAAACAGACAAGTGATACTTATAAATAAAAAAAAAATATGTAATACGTTATACGTCAGTAGATAGTTAAATTAAAAATTTTATAATCTTTTGCGACTTTCTCAAGAATTATACAATGCCACTTTAAAGATAAGATTTAGTATATTTTTCCAGGACCACACTCGGGAGTATATTCATCGTCTCGACATGAGGATGCTGCATATTTTCAATTAGGATGCCGACATCGTGCTTTACTCTCAAGATACCATCGGCCGTGGATCTATCGCATTCTTGCCTTATTTCTCATCGTCTATTGTTGTTCTTAGATGCCGCTCGTTTTTGCTTTCGAATATACGATGCAAAAGTGGCAAATTGTGCGACGACGAGGTGCAATTTTAAAATCATCATCTATATATATATTATATATTATATTCGTTAAGGGTGAAAAAGCCGCAATTTTCTTTTAATTTTAACGATCGGTTATTATTGTGTTGAAAAATTGAATTGAATCAGTTCCGCGTGAGAATGCCGCACTTCACGAACAGGTTGTATAAAAGTTAAAATTGATTTTGCTTTTTTTTAAAAAAAAAAACTATAGTATAATAATAATAATAATAATAATAATGAGGTAACGTTTACGGAGCGATTATTGTGATTTACTTGCTTTTTCGTTTAACGGTTTAAACTTATAAAAGTCGTTACTATTAAAATGATGATCATGTTCCATGCTAAGTTGATTGAACTCGACGAGTTCATCAGCTTCTTTCAACAATTTAATTTTTCTGAAAAGTATAGTTTTTTTTTAGTGAAAAAAAAATGGAGCCATTTTCAGTTGAAGCTTGAGAAGGAATTTAGAACACTTGTCCTAAATTCCTTTCTTTTTCTCGTTTTACTTATTCTATTTTTTGTGACCAATTTGATTGGTCCAATTTACTCTATCGATAGGATAACGGGGGAGGATCCAGAATTCAATTTTCTCCCATAGAAATATAAACTTGGGGGTTTCCTTGCAAACCTCCTTTTGTAACCTAAGGAAAGTTCAAGGGAATCTACGTGCGTTTATTTGTGCCTAAAGAAGAAATTCGGTATTGCTAAACGTAGAACTGTTGAATCAACGGAACGACGATCTCCCAAAGCAATTTTGCTGATAGATATTATAAAAGTCTTTTGTTTGACTATTACTAAAGCTCTTTCGGACTCCAACGATATGGTTGTCAAAAATTTATATATATAATACGCAAATTGAAAAACTTTTACTAGGAAAATGAATAGTTTTAATACTAACGCCACCTATTGAAAATTATTTAAATTTTATAAGTTCTGATTTAAATTCGTGACCATGTGACATCGGATACTGACTGCAGCTAACGCAAAACAAAAAAGATCATCGAGCCGCAATCAACGTGTTATTAGTGCGAATACTGTTTGCGTACACAAATTCGGCCCGTTCAAAACGCGCGATTCACTCAAGAAATATCTTTTCTTCTAAATACATTGCGAGCTGAAAAAGCACTGTTTGGTCACATTATCTGCTAGTTGTTGCACGGTCGCATGCTAAGATCCCATTTACAAAAGCGGCAGATAAGAACACCGGTCGGCGGAGGCGCTTTGGTGCTGGTTTCTCTCTATTTTTTATTTTTTTTTTATTTTTTTTTTTTATTTTTAACATGTTGCCGTTGTTGGTTTACGCTTCGAGCTAAAATTCAACACTTGCAAAACGTTTTTGAAATGCGACGATGCGTGCACTTGATGCACCGGTGCACGCACGAGACACCAAGGGTACATTAGGTACATGCACATGATGTATATATATATATATATATATATAATATAAATCATACTCGGGGGCACACGGGTGTATATAATGCACAATTATAACCTGATAAATGTTGTCCGAGTGTACACATGAATGTACAGTTAAACCGGCGCGGTTTAAACGCACTAATAAGATGGCATATATGTGTGTAGTTGGTTCGTTTGTGCCGTTTGTGGCAATCGTGAATGCATGATATATGAATATGAGGCATTTAAGGGCGGATTCAACAAAGCGATCGCCGTCGATACAAATCGAAACGTTATCATCAATCTTGTAAAAAATATATGTATTGAAAATATTTTTAACAATGCACTAGAAATAATTTAAAATTATTCGGTGTCAAAAAAGAGATTTTTTTTTTTTTAGTCTATATGTATTTCTATTTCACATTAAGAGATTATCCAATTTATATATATATATATATATATATATATATATATATATATATATATATATATATATATATATATATATATAATTACCAACAGTATCAATCAATATAATTATTTTAATTTATTTTTAAAATTTCATTAGAAATCGATTTTAAATATATTTTTCAAAATTGATTTTCATTCAGTGTTTTTTATTTTAATCTTTGAATCAGTATATATTCTAAATATTATATAATTGTAGCCTCTGTTTTAAATTTTTTTAACGATTTTAATCTCGAAATATTAGAACGTTTACAAAATATTATACTTCAAAATGAAAATTATCATTTTCCAAAAACATACGTATAAAAAAAATCACCAAAAAAAAAAAACTATTTTTTTTCTCATTTTTACACGCTTTTTATTTAACTAGCACTGTTTGTCGGTTTTATTTGTTTGTCAGAATGGAATCTTAAAATCGATTTTTCGGCCACTTCCCAACATCCAATTGGGTTGAAATTTTGCACACTTCTTTATTTTTGATGACAATACACAAATTAACAGAATAATCAATGAATTAAAATTTTATAACGGCATCTATGTATTATTTTCAAATTTTTAATACATATTTTACGTATACATATATATATATATATATATATATATATATATATATGTACATACATCCTTAGCTCCACTTCCCCCTAAAATTTCCCCTCTCCCTAATAATAGTTCCTATGCTTATATGCAAGTGCAACAACCATTTTCCCCCTTTGTAAATTTCCCCATCCCCCTCTAAAATTTTCCCTTACACTCCCCTTTAGAAGCATAATTTTACATATTATCCTAACTTTGTTAAAAAAACATTCTTATAGAACTAACAAATTCATACTTTTAAAACTAAAAATAAAAGTGACATCACTTTTCACAATTTGTATTCAGAGGGGAAATTGGAAAACTGTTTTTTTCTATATATATATATATATATATATATATATATATATATATATATATATATATAATGAAAAACTATGTTTCGAATCATGAATATAATTTTTGTTAAAAATAAAAAATAAATTTAATATTAATAATAATAATACAAAATCAAGTGTTAAAATATTTGAATTATATTACTTATGATTCATAATATGTAAACATTTCTGTGTAACGTTTCATTTGAAATTCAAGCGCAATCTTTTAACATACAGATATGGGTACTTAAAATTTATAGCTCTTAATTCGGAATACACTGAATAAATAGATCTTTATCGAATCTAAAGTGCATTACTAACGAACGAACGGCGTCTATGTAACAAGTAAATAATCTAGTTTATATATATATATATATATATATAGATATATATATATATATATATATATATATTATATATATATATATATATATATATATATATATATATATATATATATATATATATATATATATATATATATATATAGGATAGGGGTCAACACGGTGGTGAACGACTCATGAAAGAAAGATGCCGCAAGATTATTATCCAAAGACTCTGTGTTCGTTTTCGAAGATTTCCAGAATTCTTACAAAATAAGAATTATACACACACACACACACACACACACACACACACACACACATATATATATATATATATATGTGTGTGTGTGTGTGTGTGTGTAAAAATTTGAAAGAGTCCTTTTGATGATTTTATACGTTTTTTGCACGGACCGTTTCAATCAAACGAAGCGTTAACCGAATGATGTGCGCTCTTCAGTCATCACCGAAACAACCCCCTTAAAAAGATAATCGTTTGTTTCTTATTTAAATAAAATAACCGGGGGGAGTGGTGCTTATAAATAGCCAGAACGAATCTACATTGTCACAACAGTATTTTTCTGGAAACGTTTGATGTCGAATGCAGATATTGAAAGAGTGAAATGAAAAAAAAAAAAAAAAGAAAGAGCGTCGCCGTCTGAAAGATTTCCTCTTTTAATTGGATGCAAAAATAGAAACGTGGGGGTTACAAAACTTTGGAAATTTGAAAAAAAAATCGTTGCCGTAATGAAATGTCGTAATTTTAAATTATAATCATTTTATTGTATACATTTTTAAAATGTCTTATTACTGTGTTTATATTGCTAATTCTATATATAAAAAAAAATATATATAAACATATTTACACTACTTGTATATATATTTAATATGATAAAACGATAAACTATCAACGCGAGACATATATAAAGTTTCCGTCTGTTTATATTTATGTTTACAAATATGTATATATCTCACACAGATATTATAGATACATATATCTTAGCGACTGAAGATTCGTGTCATAAAACTCTGTATATATATATATATATATATATTTATCAAGTGTTAATATTGATCAAGTATCAAAGGACATCGGAAATTCTCGGGCATATGTTCTCTTGAATAAACATTAATGGAATATGTATATATATATTTTTTTTTATCGTTTATAAATAAACGTACGCTGACATTGAAATGAACTACAAATTGAGATCAATTCTTAACATGTTACACCTATTTATATATATTTTTAAACCTATTTTGAATACGATCACTGTGAGCGTATACTGCTTTTTTTTTTTTTTTATCTACATACTTTCATATATAAGTTTTACTCGTCTGTTTGTTTGGATGGAATTTTGTAAACGATTTTTCTAGCAATATACGATGTCCGATTGAGCTGAAATTTTGCATACTTGCTCACTTTCGATGACAATGCGAGAATCAATTAAAAAAATTTACAAAATAATTGATCAATTAATTATAATTAATTAATAATGCAATATTACGAATGATAATACAGTGATGTGTTTGTTACTATTGGTAATACAGTAATACGATATAAAAGTGTTTTTTAAGAAAAAAAAATATATTTATATTTTTAATTCAGTATCATTCTATATGATAAACGAGGCAATAAAAGGCTGTAATTTGAATATTTAAAATGATATATATATATATATATATATATATATATATATATATATTATGTGGGATGAATCGTATAGTTTTCGTTTTTGAAGTTAGGGCTTTTAAAGTGTACTTTCTGTAGAAAAGACGGACACCCTGCAGTGCTAACCGGTGGTCTTGCATTGTTAAAGTGCCACCGGCAAACCAACCAGCATTAATAAACTAAAATACCGGAGACATTCGCCAATTGCGACCGAATGCAATCCGATCGGACAATGAAAACGGGCCTAGGTGAACACCATTGTACCATTGCATTGGTATCAGAGGTGATCAAGCTTTGTAATTTCCACGATTGCTACCTGATATACATATAAACAGTGTTAAAGCTCTTATATTTCTTCATATACTAATAGTATTTTTAAGTAATCAATATATATATATATATATATATATATATATATATATATATATATATATATATATATATATATATATATATATATATATATATATTGTACGATTAAAGATCTCTTTTTCGGATCCCACATTATTAGAGCAGATAGATTCTAATAATGAGGAATTAATGGGGTCAATTTTTGCCAAGTGAACCCACTAAAACTTTCTTTTTTTCTCATCTGAGCCAGAATCACTGGTATGGAATAGTTATGGTTTATGATGAATCTAAGGTAGATCTAATGTTGTTAATCTTATAGATTTTTAATTTATTCTCATACAGCATCATTTTTGACATTCTTTAGAAATTCAATAAATAAATTAAAGAGTAGATATTTGAAACATATATATTATAAATGTGAGGATTGTAAAATAGAATTCGATGAGAAAAATCAGCTGGAAAAAAAGATTTTATAATTTAGTAAAGTATTTATTTTTATGTTTTACAAATATCTAATTCAAGGGTATCAATTGACAATCTAATTGGCCATTATTATATAAGAAATATTTAGATGATTTTGTCAATGAAATGAAAAGCTGTATAACTATTGATAAATTTCCATAAATTCTATACAATCAAATTTCAAACACGTCTCAACATCATCTGAAACGTCACTAAATTTACGACGAATCTCGATTATTTATTTTTCGTTTATAAATTAAAATCGTACAATGGTAACGTGGTTGATTCGCTGACCGAAGATCGGTCACGTTCCATGCATAAATATGTGCCATTATTATTTTTATTTTATTTTATTTTATTTATTTTTTTTTTTTTGATCTCGGAGGTCTGGAAGATGCATAGTATGAAAATATGTCGTCTTTGTTCGAATGAATGAATCCACTGCTACCGATAAATCTATTGTGCATCGTAATCGGTTTCATCTTCGAACACGATTCCGCGTTGCTTTCTTTGAAGATGTTTCCATTGTGCACGTTTAACTGATCGCTTTCGGTGTCAAGTGATCGGCGACAAGTTGATATCTAATTGTTCGGTAGCGATTTGCCGTTAGGAATTCGTTTTCTTTTTTTTTTTATTATTATTTTTTGCTCGTTTATATAGTTAAATGTTGTTATATATCATATTAATAAATATGATATAAAATTAACGATCTACATTTTCTAATCAATATTGATTGAATATTATAAATATCATTAATTTAAATAAAAAAATTAATTAATCGGTGTTCAATATGAAATATATATATTTATTGAAATTTTTATTTTTATGTAGTCATGACACAAACTATGAGCTGATGACACAAGAAAACATCAATTAATATAAATTCATTAAATAAATTGTTCTTAAAGTATTTAGATATTGAAAAAAAAATATCGGTTTTTAAATCTTCAGTTAGAAGTATTTGTATGAAAATGATTATTTTCACAGATAAATTAAAATGTTTGTGAATATTTAAACAATATATAAATTATATTTTTGCGACTTTTTTTTCATACAATTTCGATTTTTACGACTATCGAGAAATTTACGAAATTAATATTTATTTATTTTTTTTTTGTACTTTACATATAGAGATCGACCTTTTGCGAATAATAAAAGCGGCACGTTTGTTCCGCGCGGGTCACACATCAAATATTTGATATGAACTGGGCCCGTTGTGATTTACGGTCGAATCGTGGTGCCAGGGGTACTCAACGTCCGGTCCGCTTTTTTTTTTTTTTGCTAAAGGAACGAACATATTTATATGTATATATATATATATATATATATATATATACGTGGTCGGGTTAACATTTAACGAATTTGAACGCGTGATGCAATCGTTTTATATCGACTAGAAACGATCACGTATCGATCGTTTGCGATAAATCACTGAAATGTGCACACGGATCGTATTATACAATAGGTTTCACAGGCCAATGGATACAAGTGCATTCTTGAACGAAGTATATGAATCGAGAAATATTGATGAGAAAGCGTTTTCTATTGTTATATTTGTTATAGAACGATTTCGTTTATTTAATATATAAATTTAATTTTGATTGATAATATTTATTCAGTAATATATATAAAAAAAATTTTTGTTCGAATATATATAAAATTAGTATAAGAAAATTCTATATATAGTCAAGTTTGGATAATGACACATCTAGAACTCTTTAATTTCTAATATGTGTTTAAAATGATATGATTAGTATGACTTCCGTTAATATAACATTTAATTCTCATTGATGTCACACTAGCCGGATTCCGAGTTAATGATATAATTTTAAATATCAGAAATATATGATCGACTTAATAGAAAATTTCTATAACTGATAAAAATAATCGGTGGATTTCTTGGATAGACAAGAATTATAACACTAATCATTCTATTTTGATTTACAATTTTTAAATAAAACAAACTTCATTGTATAGATATGGGAGTGTGCTGTTTTAAGATCGTATAAAATTTAGAAAATAGAAAATTCTGAAGAATATCATTTTTTTCATCATTTGTATAGATCAATGATATCTTTTTAAATATAAAATAAAGTCAATATATGGTATATATGTATATATATATTATTTTAATAATGCATATATGCTAATCGTATTTCGAGCGACTCGTTTCTTATGACATTTTGCGACACAAAGGGTTGCCCTTTACGGCAAAATATGTTTTTCACCCTCGTAAGGAAGGGACAAAAGAGCGAAACTTTCGCTCGATTCCGAGTTCGCGGTTCGGCATCACGGCTTCTTTCATAATATTTACAGCGGCCAATAGAAACATCAAACTGATAACTGTAACCGTTGATTTATAGCATTCTAAAGTTATGGGGGCCAAACCTGCAAACGCGGTGATTACTTGTCCAATTGTTTCTGCCTCGGTTATTTATGGTGGCGCGTGGCACAATAACGCTATAACAACGCTTCCGGCTCGACTTTTATTCAATTTACCATTTTCATTTTTATATTTTTATTTTATTTTTATTTTTTTTATATTCGCGATCCGCTATTTTAGTTATTTATTTATTTATTTTAATTGCTACTAATTCATCACGAACGCACCGCGGGCGCATTTAACCCCGCGACTTGTACGGATTTACTACTACTACTATTACTACTTTTTTTTGCTATTCTACGCACAAAACTATTATAACTATTATATAGAGCACTTGTAGAACAACAACGGTTTTCATTATTATCGGTGGACGTTTGTTAATTGAAAAACATCCATCTTGTTTTATTTAATTAATTTTTGACGGAGATTAAAGAGATCGATTGTTTTAAAGCGGAATAAATTATATATTTTTTTTATGTCAATCATTTTACATATCTTCTAAAATTGTATTCAATATATATGTTTATTTTCTTAATTTGCAATTATTATTAAAACATATATTTATATATTATATATATATATATATATATATATATATATATATATATATATATATATATATATAATATATATTTCAAACAATATATCAGTGAATGTACTGTATTAAGGTTTAACAGTTGGAAGAAAATCTCTCACTTAACCGCCATTCTAATAATAATTAACACGTCGTCCAAGATCTATCCTTAGATATATTTATATTGTACGTAAGATTTAATTTTAATCAATCATTATTATAAATTAGAATGCTCGGGTAAAACGTGTTAAAATCATAATTTAGATCATGGTAGCCGAGTTTTTGCGAAAGTCGCCAATAGTCGTTTTGTTCATAAAATATATATATATATATATATATATATATATATATATATATACAATATAATAGTTTGTTCAAAACTGTGGCGCGAAATTCTCATTAAAAACAGTAATATAATTGAAAATGTGATAACGTTTTAAATGCCAAACGGTTCGCTTTTGAGTTTTGCGAAAAAATTGCATCGTATTTATTAATATCTTTGCGAATTAACGGTCTATTTATCTATTATTATATATATATATATTTTTTTCGTACGAGTCGTTTATTGTGATCGATGCTGTATATTGCGTACTAAATTATATATTTTAAATAAGGTCAGTAAGCGAAAAAAAAATTGTTCATATTAATCATCATTAATCTTAGAATTTTTTTTAATGTTCTCTGTGATAATTACGATTTTTTAAATATTTATAAGACTGTGAAATTTATTCGAAGAATAATATAATTTAATGTAAAATATAAATTAGTGTCAATATTATTTATCGGGAATCAGGATGTCGATATTTTATTTACGAAATTGAGTCGTTAAATTTATTTATAATCTTGAAATATTATTATATTTTAATAATAATAAGTTGTGTTATTAAGCAAGTGTGATATCGATCTCCGGTTAAAAGGTTAAAATTTTGTATAAATGCAGACTGCAAAATTAATATAAACATGTTTATATTGAAATTATATTTTAGAAGGTTTTCCTCTTTTAAAAATAATATATCTTTTTTTATTACTAATATTTTAACCAATGATAAATGAAATAACTATTATTTACTAAATAAAGTTATTGAATTTTAAATATAAATTATTATATCATTATTAAATTTGTGTATAAAAATGAATGAAAATTATCACAAAATGTTAATTAAATCACGATAAAAAAAATAAGAGGAATCGGATATAATTTTTAAAATTTAATATCATTGTTTTATATAAAGATTTTTCAAAATCTATGAATAGAAACGTCATTACTTTCTTTTCGAAAACATGTCTTAATTTTAATATATATATATTTTTTAATTATGCATTGAAAAACAATTCTTCAATATGTCGTTATCTTTAGATTAAAAAAAAAGTTATATTTCATTGTTAATATAATATTATTTATACCAACATATTTTAATATGATTTTATAAGTAAATCATTAAAATAATTTATTCATTTCTACTAGAATAGATTAGAAAAAAAAGATGCATAGAAACAATTTATTACTTTTAATATATTCAAGATGATTTTTGCAATGTGTAAAATATTTAAATATAACAATCAATGGCTCTTATGATTTAAGACGGCCGGCTATTTTAGAGTACGTGTAATTTTTAGCACGAGGAAAAATCGAAATGGCACTCGATCGACCTGCCGATCGATCGAAAATAAATAAATAAACAAATAAAATAAAATATTTTTAACGAGGTATCCATATATCATGATCGGTGTTGAAATTTCAACTATAGAAACTCCGATGTGTATATGTAAATAAGCCTTAAAAATATGGCTTTATTGTTGCCATAAATGGATCACGATCCGAAGTTTTTATTGTTTGTTGTTTTTCCTCTCTCGTTTCATTTTTATTATTGTAACGATATTATTTTTCTTTTTTTTTTCGCCTTTATACTCGATTAGATATGCAAGTATATATATATATATATATATATATATATATATATATATATATATAAAAGTATATATATATATATATATATACTTTTTTCATCATAGGCGACGCATTATAAAAGTTGACAAATCCGGTATCGGACCAACAAAAGCCTTCATATGTGGTCCGCTGATAAAGAAAAATCCAAATGGCGTATGACAGGTATTATTAATGAAGGCTTTTTTTTATTGTTAGACGCACCCAAAAAATGTTATATTTCTATTTTACAAGGCTCTATATCCTGTTCGATATTGTATTGCGGCGTCTCTGGTTTGATTGACCTGTAAATTTTGCATAATTTACATCATCCGTATAAATTCGTTCGATATGTAATAGAAATCCGACACACAGGTATATTTTTCCACGTGCGCAATTTTAAATGACAGGTGTAGGTTTGTGCGTAACGCATCTGGTTATATTGTGACTGATTGCGCGTGACGTAACGGTTTTTAATATGAGCATCGGATGAAAATGCTAGAAAGCGGAAAATCGATTTTCACGCACAAAATGTTGTCGTTGTATAATAAAATATATGTAATATATATATCATAAACATAACGGCTATGAAAAAAGGAAGGGTTGTTGGATGTTAGAATGTATTTATGTCTGGTTTATTTCGGTTTATTAATGTTTTTATGCGTCTTGTTAGCGCTAATGGCGGATGACGGGTCATAGGGCAACCGGAGATTGCTTTACATTTATTTTATTTTATTTAATAAAACAATTTAAATATTTTTTTAATACATTAAATATTAATATTTAATTAACGATATAATAGATTTTTTTTTAATAATTTTTTATTTATTTTTTTTTTCATATAAACGTGTTATTAAAATTTTAGATTTTAATCTAAAATTCTATATAAATATATATGTAATATATTTTTAATGGAAATATAGTCATCTTTCATTAATAATATAATTAATATCAAAATGCTGATTAGATTTATGCGAATGAAAATGACTACTGTTATTTATAATTTATTGATATTAATAGTATAAAAAACATCAACAATATGTTACAAAAATCATGTTTATATATATATATATATATATATATATATATATATATATATATATATAGAACTAGCAATATGTTATAGAATGCATGTAATTGTCGATGATATATTACAATATCCATTATAGAAGCGTCACATTAAGGCATTGTCGGTAATAAGTCATAATAAAATATGTCTTTGAAACAGATGCGTATCGTGAAAATGCTTAAGTATTATAAATATTATATATAATTTATTATTATATTTAGATTCAAGTTCGTTTACCCCTAAAATGTGAAATCCGTGCACTAAAACACTAAAGGGGTAGTAAAAAATAAAAAGTGGGAACACCTGTTTTTTCTTTGGTTTTTTTTTTTAATCAGATCATAAAAGCGCGACGGCGGTAAAAGCACAAAAACGAATATCTAAACTTATAAAAAAAAAATAACACCGGAAAGTGAGCTTCATCCGCCAGATGTGTGTGCCGTGAACGGGGTGCGATTATTATTTACGCGACATTAAAAGGTTTTAATGAAAATTCATTATATGTACAGTTGTGATATGTAACTAACTATATCGCGGTTATAATTTATCGCGGACTCTCTATATCGCGGATTTTTGTTGATTATACTCATATCAATTTTTTTTTAATCTACATTTTAAAAGTTGTAAACATTTATAGTGTACGTGTAAATATTAAAGTAGTGTTTCAAATGAAATATGTATCACAAAAATTATTAAAAAAATCGGAAAACAATTATGTCGTAAATTAATTAGTGTGTTCAAAGTGTTTAAAATAGTGTATAATTATTATAATAATGTATTCATATTAAAATAAATATAGTATTCCCACTTCGCGGATTTTCATTTATCACGGATTATCCTAAAATATAATCCCCGCGATAAATGAAGAATTATTGTAATGAAATATAATATTTTAATGTGATATTAGATATTATTTTCGGATGATATAAAATTATATTTAATTAATTTTTTAGATTTTCAAAAATCGTAAACAATTTTTAAAATTAATTATTTATATTGATTTTATTTTAAGTTCGTTTTATGTAATTGATTTATAAAATATGATTAATATGTTATGTTTAATATACTGGTATTTTAATTAATAATTTTATACTGAAATGCGGAAATGATTGAAAATAACAATCAATCAATACATTAAAAATGAATTATTTTATAAAAATTAATACATATTATATATAGAAAAAGGAAATATATAGATTTTTGTTAGAATAAATATCAATTACTGATAAATGAATTAAAAATTTAAATTACGTTTTTAAAAATATCTAGATTCATATATCCTGTAATATTATGAAATAATTAAAAAAATATCATTATCAATGACATTTATGGAAAATAAAGATTTTTGAAAATATATTGAATTTGAAGAATCTTGATTCTCGGACTATTTTACATAGTATTATATTTTGATTTCATTTGTAAAATCATATTAAATAACTTGTCGATAGTTGATTCTCATAACCGGAAGTTGAATCGACTCTCACCCATAACAAACATTGATATATATATATATATATATATATATATATATATATATATATATATATATTTATCTGTCGACACAATAACCAACACCCACAGTCCGATGGCTTTGGTGAGAAATGTGCGAAATCAGGATCGTTTGTTTCGTGTGTTTGAAATTTACGATTTTAAACGAATTCTCGAAAATAAACTCGTTTATAGATAGTGTTATATTTATTTGACAGTGTACATAATGTAATAATAACGTATGCGTTATATTAAACTAATGTTACACATGTGTTTACGTATACATTAATCGCAAACTATAACGATTTATTTTCATATTGTCGCGCGATAAATTTAAATTTGACCGAAATTATCATAATAATAGGAAACCGGTGACTAATTCATTTTAACTGTGACAAGATTTATATAAATAATTGATTGTTATACATTCGTAGAAATTTATTAAGAATATATTAAATATTAGTATACTTTTTTTTACGAATTTCAGAATCTAGAAGGGCTGTCGTACGATTGATTTATTTTATTATTATTTTTTTTTAATATAAAATATTAACGTTACGAGAATATATTGTACATTTTGACCTGAATATAGTGATGGGTGAGGTCCGTTAAAATTCTATGACATGTCATATGTCATGTAAATTGAATAAGTTCAAAAATTTCAAATATCAACGGGTCAAAATATCAACCGGAGGTCTTTTCGCGTGAAATTGAATTGTGTTTGACTCGATTTTTGCTGTTGACAGTTAATTCATTATATATATATATATATATATATATATATATATATATATATATATATATATATATATATATACTAAAAAAAGTTGAACCGTTAATTCTTTAAACATATTTATGATTGTGTCAAAAATTTTCGTACGATTTGCAAAAATATGATCTTATTGTAATGAATTGTATATTTTAGATGGATTATTGAAAACAGTCGAATATAAAGCTTTATTTTTTTAATAGTATTCTAGAATATTTTGATGTGATTTAAATGTATAATTTTAGTATTTTAGAATCGATTAAACTCGTATATGGCACAAAAATATTATTAACTCTTAGTCGTAGTAATTTACATTGGCTGCAGTTAAAAAAAAATATTAATATTTAGATTCGATTAATCGTACAAAATATACTGACAGACCGCAGATTGAATATCGCCGATATGAAAATACGTTTCATACGATTGATATTGTGTATTTTCAATATTTATCATGTTAAGTTTACTGACATAGACCTTGAAAATGAACGTCTTCAATTTCACCTACACTTGACAGATCGTAGAAATCCATCGTTGATAGATAAGCGAACAGAGCAACCCCGTCAAATTCAAATTATGTTTACATCAAATCAATATTGATATTTTTTTACGATAAGCGTCCAATGTGGGAAGATAATGTTGTTGAACAATAAAAAAAAACAATATCAATAAAAGATAGAAGAAAAAAAGAAAAATAGACGAAGAAAACGGTCGATTGGAAAAAATGAGTGAAACCGGACGACTTTGGAATTTCTTCATATATTCTATCATATTATATTGAAATTTTATGGTGGCCGTTTTTTTCTTACATTTTTTTTTATATATATAATATATAATTTATACGAATGTTTTCGGTTAATATTCACGGTGAGTTTTTCCGTGAATTTATTGCGATATTATATTAAATTTTATTTTCGACTACGATTCAATAATATCATCATTTCAGCTGTCGATTTCGCAACGTGGTAGTTAAATTATGCGTCGTAGATATCCATAAAATGTGTTTCTGTGAATGTAAATCGATTTTCTATACGTCTTCTATGAAAATAACAGTTAAGAATCGAACGTTAAATATTATTTATTTTATTTAAAAAAAAAGTCATTGTAAAAAAAGCGTGATTTATATATTCAATTAAATACCGATGTTTTTTAATATATATATATATATATATATATATATATATATATATATATATATATATATATATATATATATATATAATATAATTAATCTGTATCTCTCGATATTTTATTATATATGATATAATTGGAAAATCATCGATGATTAATCACATATATATATATAAAATATTGCATATTTAAATATGAATAGTTTTTTAATTGGATTTAATAGTGAAGATCATGTTTCACTATTACAATTCTAAATTTATCATCGAATTCCGTAGTTGAATAATGATAATTTATTAATAAATATTATCACGTATTTCCATTCGATCGAAATCAAAATTTCTCATTCACAATTTACTACGTGATATATTTATGTTGTTGCAGTTTAAAACACAACATGTATATATTATATATAATGTATAAGATATCGAACGTCAAACAACTCATTTTCACTCTCGATTCTCATCAGAGCAACATTCAATTTTACTTTTTACATAACTTGCAAGTAAAATTTCATAAATCATCTTTCATTGCAACAGATTTTTAATGAACACTTTTAATTTCGTACGTAGTTAATAGACGAAAATTTATATATATATATATATAAGTAACGCCTTCGTATTTTCGACATTTTCGAATTAATACATATATAAATTGAACGCGGACGTGATATTTTAACTAGGTTTCGTTTAGTTTTTTTTTAAATCTGTATATACATATATATAAATATATATATTAAAAGAAATTGGGTAATTTAAAATAATAATAATATTTGACCTTTTAATCATCTTTATTATCGTAATTTAGTATATTTTTAATAACGTTTTTAGATCATTACAATTTACAATTTATTTCAAGGAGATAAAAGGCTACCATTTTCAGTAGCCTTTTACAAAAGTAATTAATATTTCGATAATAAATCTTTCTTATTTTACTTAATATATTTTCAGACATTTCAATATGTTTATAAATTAAAATTTCATCGTGTTTCTTTTTAATTTTATTAGTTTATTTATTACACTTCTAAACCTCAATAATGATACTCAAAATATTTTTAATTATATTTGTACATTTTAATTGTATAAAAATTTAAGTAAAATTAAAAAATCAAGATACGAACTATATTTTTATTAAAAAAAATGATTTTTTAACCTTTTATTCTATACTGTATAAAAATATAGTTAAAAAGATTATATTATAATTTAAATTTTCGCGGTTCATTTATTGTGGACTCGTTATTTTAATATTTTGCATATTTTTGTAAGTTTAAAATATTTTTAGTATGTATATAAATATTTAAGTTGAAATTTTAAATCATTCAATACATTTCCAGAACAACGTGAAAAAGGTTATTAAAAGAATTGAAATGAATTATCTAATATATAAGTGTATGAAGACTAAAAATAGTTAGAAAAATGTATAAATTTACTTATCAATCACGGGTGATTTTGAAATGTAAATCCCGCAATAAACGAGAAATTGTTGTACATCATAGCTCATAGATATTCAGAATGTATTCTATACAAATTAATTATACAGTTATATACGTGATAATGACATTTTATTTATACTTTTTCTAACACCAAATCGAAATCGTATTGAAACAAAACATTAAACGTATTGATAATGAGATTTTCGCGTATACAACGAAGACACTCGGCACGTTGGAAGCGATTGAAAAATTTCAATTCACATTTTGACGTCTTGTTTTTCAGTAACGCCATAAATATCGACACGAAAACGAGTACATGACCAATTGCAATAATGCGTTTGATAAATAGTTTTACGGGTAGCGTTCGGAATCGATCACACCTACATTCCACCTCCGTTTTAGCGCTCGCGGCCATTGATGGTGGTGCACCTGAAATGTTACTTCAGAAACGCCGATATATCACGTGAAACAATAAGTACAAGACGAGTACAAGAACCGGTGATTGGTATTCTGAACTATATATAAATATATAGATATGTGAAAAATATATATATATATATAAAAAAACAACGGTTTCCAGTGGTGGACTAAGAAGCGTTATATTCCAATAGTTGACGCTCTATATATAATATATGATACTATGAGAATTTTGTGTATGTAAATTTTAAATTTTGCATCTATCGATATAATAATAATAATAATAATAATAATAATAGTTTATTATTGATATTGTTTATGGTCGTATTATGGACGCGATATGATCGTATTTTAATACTGGAGTCAAAACTATGTAATGCCTTTTTTTGTTTTATATACTGTTTATTTTGTTAATTGGGTTTCGTTTTTGATTATAATGTTATAAATTTTAGATATTTTATTAATATTCAATTTATTTAGAATTTATAATAAATTTTAACAGAATTGGATATATTCATGAAAATAATAGATATAATTTATATTACTTTAAAAAATTTTAAAAATACTATGAAATATTATATTTATTTTAAAAATTGTGTGGAATTTTTACTTAAATGATTAATAAAAAATACTAAAATATACTTTAAATTCATCCTTCAATTTTGTAAATATTTTTGGAAGTAAAAAATGTCCACACACACACACACACACACATATATATATATATATATATATATATATATATATATATATATATATATATCAAAATTTCTATTGTAGTATTATATTATGAAGTATATAAATGTTATAAATCATATTTATTTAATTTATCTAAATCTACTAAATATTATTCTTAATATAAAAAATTCATATATCACACCATTTTTATGCATTATATTTTAAAATATATATAAAATGGAATCAATTTGTAATTTATTGTACGCATATATTACGTGTAAATATGCGTTACCACTATATATTATTTTTTTAATAAAAATAAAAATAACTGTTTTAATATATCTAGCTATTTTAAATAATAAAATATATGATGTATATAAACATTCAAAATGAATATATTCAATACTAATACAAAAAAAAAAAAATTGTCAAAAACGGTATATTTTTTTATTATGTAAAACAATTCATTACGAAAATAACTTGAATATAATCGAACATATTTTAAATTTATATAAAAAAAAATTATCATACATAAATGCATTCGTACGATTTTAAGATAACAAATGGGGGGAGGGGGGTTTAAACACTTTATACGCCGTTCGATTATACGGCATTCGATATTCCCACTAGAGATTTGATCAATGATTTAAACATTTATTCGTTCGAACCTGCTTCTTTGTTTTTGCTTTATAATGCGACCCAATGCTTATAATATTCTAAAGATATCGAAAAACGTATCTATAAACATTTTGCTCTACGGTATTACGTTGAAAATTTTCCATAATTTATGTATATGCTAAAATAAATATAGATATGCGTGCGTGATAATAAAATATACGCAACGGTTCATTGTTGACTTGTATAAAATAACATTTAAATGCTGATTGTAATATATATATATATATATATATATATATATATATATATATATATATATATATATATATATATTCTCTGGAAAAATATCGATATTGATGTGTATAATTTTATTTTTATTTATATTTTTTTATATATATATATTTCGGCGTGCCCCCCGAGGGTGATAATTGTCGAAAAACTCGCAAGTGAAAAATAATATAAATAAAAATTATAACGACCATAACCAGATATATATATATATATATATATATATATCTTTTAACGCGCGGTTAATTTAAATTCAATTCACCGGTTTCATGAATATAATTGCTATTGTTTCGATATGTAGTTGTCATTTTAATTTACTACCATCTGATTCAATGAGGCATACATATATTGAGCTCGTTGATTAGTTATATACGATGATTGGGCGTTGAAAATCAATATATATATATATATATATATACATATATTTAAAAATTTCAACATCGGCACAAATGTAATTATTTTGTTGTCAAAAATTTATATCGTTTCAATTTTAATTATATACGCGTCAAAGTTAAAAACTTGATATGTAAGGTTGTTTCCGAGGTTGCAATAGTTTATCGAATATATATATATATATATATATATATATATATATATATATATATATATATATATATATATATATATATATATATATAGGACGAAAAATGAAGTTTAATCTCGTTGTTTTTGTTGCTAATTGTTATTATTGAGAAGAGTTTATCGTATAAGTTCCGTTATATAGTTCTGTTGAAATACAGGTTGTTTCAGAAAAATTAAGAATTAAATTTTCATAATATATGTATATATATATATATATATATATATATATATATATATATATATATATATATATGAATTAATTAATAGTACAATAGTTCTATGTAGACTTCGTGTTCAAACTTTTATTGTGTAATTTTATAATTGCATATCACTTCAGTGAAGAAGTTTCTATACTAGGCTATACAAAATAATTTCTTTATATAGGTCATTTCAATCTTATTTCTAATATTTATTAACCAAGACATTTACTTTATACTTACTTATCTCATATTATGTCTAAATTTTGTAAGAAAATAACAATTATATTAATATATATATATATATATATATATATATATATATATATATATATATATGTATACCATATATTGTATTCATAACAATAAAATAAAACTATGTGACGACTTTAACATCTTGCAGATATTTGAATTTTATCATTTGATAATTCTAATATACAAATTATATATAATAATATCTTTTGACACTTAAATATGACAAAGAATTTCTTTTAAACTATCTAAATCTTAAAGAGAACAGAAGAATGCATAAATTGCTGTCAAAATGAACCGCTTCTCTTTATATATACAAATAAAATGAGAATCATCATTTTCGAAACACTCCGTATAATATATTATAGTAAAATAATATAGAACGTGTTCATAAATGCCAATCAAAATCGCAAACTACACAGAAACCGATCTTGAATCGTAACAATTAAATCGTGATCGCTTTTTTTTTTTTAATGATGCGGATATAATCAGGTCTTCACAAATTAATATTTCAGAATAGAACAAGATCCGTTTTAACGTTTGATATTTTAACAGTTTTAAAATGTTAAGAATAGAACGTTTAGAATTGATATTATATTTCGGCAACGTCAATACGATTAGTTAATAATAATAAAAAAAAAAAACGTTATCGATATCAAATTTTCATCGGATTTATATTTTTTAACTGTATCTGAATAATTAATATGTTATCATAATGTCAGATTGATTTACGTTAATTATCGTTGTGATTTATTTTATAAAAGGGTGAAAGTGAAATGTGTTCATGGAGATTATCGATTATCACTGTTGATTTAAATTATACGAGTATTCTATGATTGCTGGTGAAATTATTGATTTAAATTAAGAATATAATAAATATTACGATATAAAATAATTCAAATTATATCGAGAATATCGTTAGAAACTCTATATTTGAAAATTTTATAGGTTGTTTAGATTAAAAAAAGAACTAGTTGATTTTTTTTTATTTTGAAAGAAGTGTTTTTTTCTTATTTTTTTTACGATATTTAATATATATTTTAGTAATAATTATAAATTTCTACTAAAATAATTCAAATTATTTATTTTAATCATAGAAATGTTTTAAATTAAATTTCAAGCACACAATTATTTAAGGTTTTTAATACGGTCTTATAAAAATTTGAGAATATATGATGTATATCAATAAAAGTTTAAATTTGAAATTATAATATATTATTAACAACATATACATTATAAATAATTTTATTTCTTAAAGATTAGAGAAGGATAATTATTTGTAATATAAAATCACATATTAAAAGACGTTATATATACCATATATATATGAAATATTGTCCATTATATATACAAACAACATCATTACGATATCAATACAATAATTACAATGCAAATTGATAATTTCAACTCGTCGTACGTCGCTCTCGTTAAACGCCTACATTACACCGAATAATTGACGACTCGTAAAGTCGACCAACATAAAAAAAGTCACACCAAAACACACACCATATATAATAATAATAAAAAAAAATTATATATACATATATATATATATATATATAACATCGAACATCATTTTAGTATATTGCGGTTCCGCTAACAGCATAATTATAGTTTTTGGAGACCACCTAATTACCCGTCGGCGCGAGAACATGTAATTTTCGCTGCCATCGTTCGACTTCTGTTCAACGATTGACTTGTCAGCCACCATTAGCGTGTATAATCGTGTTTGACCTTAACATTCTTCATTCTTTGCGATCCTAAGTATACATACATACATATATATATATATATATATATATATATGTGTGTGTGTGTATTTTTTTTGCGCTCATCCATCATCGACAGTGCACGAATTCGCCGTCGGGTACCACCGTATCGGGCTACCTGAGCAATTTCACCAGTGCACGATCATCGTTCGGTTTCCGCATGTAACGTTGCAAAAGTGGACAAAAGAATGCCACGTTTACGAATCATAAGACGACGACGACGTGTAATCGTAATTAGATGTTGAATTTACCATAGATTGAGTTTTGTGAAAGTTTACTTACTGGTACGAGTGTAATCGTCAATGTTTTACATTGTTGTAAGTGATTCGAAGAATTTATGATATGAAGGGTGAATTTTTTAAATATTTTTTTTTTAATATAAAATATCTTATACATATATAATGTATATGAATACTTGTATTAAGATATATAAACATAAAGATTTTTCAAAACACATATTTCGTAAAAATGTATATAATAATTTTAATATATTACAAGTCTCTATTTTTTTTTGACGAATTATGCTAAATTAAATTCATATTAAATCAGTCAGTAGCAGGTTAAAAACTTTTTGGATCATTATGATTATAAAAATCTTTTCATCGCTTTCAAAATGTTATATCAGTATTAAAACGAAATTAGTGATGTTCTGTAAAATTGAATTCTAATCAGGATTATATCGAAATTTTTGAAGAATTATTTGATATGTGACTTTTAACACATAATCAATGTAGAAATGTTATAAAAAGTTTATATAAAGATTGAAGGTACTCATGACTCAAAAAGACACTCGACGAAGAAAAACATATCTAATATTAACAATTCTAAATCGTATTAAAAATGAACAGTATTTTTAAGCAATTTTGAAATAATCACCATTATTTCAGCGCAAAATTATAATTTCGAACCTCATAACGACCCTTTATGAACTGTGA
This sequence comes from Leptonema lineaticorne, assembly GCA_024500535.1. Taxonomy (NCBI): domain Eukaryota; kingdom Metazoa; phylum Arthropoda; class Insecta; order Trichoptera; family Hydropsychidae; genus Leptonema; species Leptonema lineaticorne. The sequence continues at coordinate 8,858,290 of JANIJI010000006.1, read as the reverse complement.
ACTCGAAACGCGGCACCCGATTGATTGATGACGACTTGATAATGAAATGACCTCCCCTCGGGAACCTTTCGTATTCCGTGAGATAATTGAGTTTAGATCGTTATCTCTATTTATCACGGTCTTTTTAATCGTGTCAAAGGTGAGCGAAACTGCCCAAAAACCGACGCTAAGCGAAGAAAATATTATAACGCACGTATTTTTTTTTTCATAGAAAAAAAAATATATAATGCTACTCGCACACCCGCTGCCTATCGTGGTAATGATCCGTTTTTTAAGTTATTCGATATACGTCGTTAGCGCTTCTGGTTAAAAGTGGCATATTAAGTATTTCGATCGTAATATATATAATATGAGACGGCTTAAACGTGTTATGTTATGTTTGAATATCTTGTGTTTCTTTTTATAGACATAAAAATTACGCAACGTTTTTATATATATATATAAATATATATATCCACATGCTTCGCTAATCAATCTTAATGATTCGTCTAATTCATTTAAAATTCGATATGAAAACAAAAAAAAGATGCTTCGATGTTGGTGCATATTTTAGAATAGATTTTTTTTTTTATATCAAATTCATTTTGTAAATGACGACGTGTAAAAGTATGGTGACCAACCGTACTCTTTTAGAAAGGACAAGTGAAGTCCTCGTTTTTGTAAATTCACATCTATAAAAGTTTTTTTTTTTTTGAGTCGATCCTTTTTTAATTAACTACAAAAAATTGAGAGATTTTTTTGGAGTCAATTACAAGATAAAGTATCTTTTTTTTTTGGAGTCGTCATAGTTTTAACGATTCCAAAAAAAAGTTGGTCACGTTAGTTAAAGAAGTTTTTTAAAATAAAATAATTTTATTTCGTTTGAAAATATTTCATTGAAAAAATTAAAAATTATAAAATACTATGTATAAAATCAAGTAAATGATATAAAAAAATAGTTTCACCATTATAAAAGTGATATTATTATTACAATGTCTATTTTAGTAAAAATATTTGTTTTAAGTCTAAATAAATATAATAATATAATTAATCGATATAAGTAACAATAATGTAATGACATTCTTAAATTTTTAATATTTCATTTTTACCGAACGTTCGTATGATTTACAACTTATGAATGGATAGAACGTATTCATTTTCGGCTTAACCGGTCGTTCGTTTTATCCGATACGAAATCTAGTCGTTCGGCATTCGCTTATAATCTCTTGAATACGCGTGATTTATATATATATATATATATATATATATATATATATATATATATATATATATATATATATATATATATATATAAATGTTGAAGTTTGATCCGATGACTGATGGTGGCAAGTCGTTAAAAAGTTCCAAGAGTACCGCTATTTATATTATTATATTATATTATATATATATAATATTATATTGCGTTTCTCTGTTATTAAGACAAAATATTCTATCGGAAGGTTCAGACATTAGACGTATAACTCAATAAGAATCTCAATGATTTTACCGCATAGGAATGTTTGGAATTAGTGAATGTTAATAATATTTGGTACGATTTTAGCTTTGGGCTTGTTTGATCATTTGTTGGAAAATCGTGCTATCCAAGCAGCCACCAGTCATCTTTGGTGATTAAAACGTCCACTTTGCCAGCTGTACAAGTTCATCGAGTTGACTAATCAAAAACCGTAGAAACGCCTCGGGTGCATCGGGACAAATCTAGTGACTACCAAACAATAATATATATATATATATATATATATATATATTTCCATTTTTGCTATGGTGATAGGCACGCGCCACATTTGTATGAAAATACAATGGGACACCGCTCATTGTAGACATAAATACTAATGTAATATTAATTTCAATATTGCATATCGATTTGGACGCCTATTTTGAAAAACAGAAAATATTTATTTAAAATTAATTTAATATGAAAAATTAAAAAAAAATAACTTTTCATAGGAGCTGTATATGGTATTGTAAAAAATTCCTATAAATAGTCTAATACAGAAATAGGGATTCTGCAGTTAGAGATGCATGTGACCTGCAATTCCACTGTAAATGTAAAATTTTTCTACATTTTTAAGTATAAAGCGTGGCTTTTCGTCATGTTGCAAAGTGAGTCTTTTTTTTAAAAAACCAACATATTCACGGTCTAACTTTTATGATGAAATATCTACATATATTCAATTTTTCATTTGCCTTTTCACATTTCATTACTGAAAAGTAACCTTTACAAATAAAAAGAGTCAAGTAAAATATTTATAATATTATGAAAACACATTATATAAAAGCTCATTACACATTTATCTCGATATTGATATGATAATCAGTTAAAATAATATCTGAACGTTCTCTAATATTCTATATATGGAATATTAAATATTATTAAAAATTAATATTTAATCAATATAACAGGAGTGTCCAAAAATGCGGTTTATCAATCGCCTGCAAGACTTTCTAGTTGTCTGACTTTTTTTTTATTATAAATCTATGTTTGTTAATTAAGTTTTAATGTTATATGTTTGTTTAGTGTGTCGGTAGCTTTTAATCAATACTTTGAGAACAAATTCGCTTTCGATAGACAAAAAATTGAATATTTTTACCATAATATATAGTACATATAATCTATATACAGACATTAATAATAGATAAAATTTTTCAGCTTTTCATGTCTGTTTAACCATCGAGTATCGGATTACGCGACACAAAAAGCGACGACCCACGGTATCGAACACAACACACACACACACACACATACACGTCTGTCCGTTTAATAATAACGAGATCTGGAGGCGTTTTTTTCTTTTGAGTTGTTTTTTTTTGTCATTAGCGGCTTTTGTGTATTGTCTAGCGCCGATGCGTTGTGCAATAATAACGACCGTCGTTTTTAGTTCAATTATTACCTTCGTTTGCTTGTTGCAAACAATGCCTCACACTTTGAGCACACTTGTGCCTTTTTGCTGCCACTAAAAAATGACCTAAGGGTGTTCAGGGCGAAACAGGTCTCCTACCGATGACGCCTAGTTCTCTATTAAACATTTATATAAATATATTTATATATATGTGTGTGTGTGTGTATTGTTCTCTATGTACATTTAACAGTGTTTACTTTCACGTTGCGTACTTTAAAAATTGAAAAATGGGTCTCGGTCAACTCGAATCTTAAAATTTGTATATAGGCGTGAGGTGACCAATTTTACTTGATTTTTATTTAATTAACTGTTAAATGATCATAATTTTCTAACAAAATATATTTTTTAATTAATCCAATGTTATATAATAAATGAATGTAATCAAGTATATAAATATGATATTACAAATTATAATTGTAATTCAGGTATTCTTTACAATCATAAATAATTGTCTCTATATATGAAAAATTCAATTTTATTTACTGTTTTTAAATGTCATCTTTTTGATTAGCAATTATGAGAGCTATTTCTACCTTAACTAAATTAATTTATGAAACTGTCATTTTAATAATTTTAACCAACTATTATTTGAGAACATGTAATAATTTTTAATCACTCTAATCAATATCATTATTTTATATATAATATTAATCATGATAATATATATTATAAAGATTTATATAATAATTATAAATATGTCCCTCGTTATTATAGAACGATTGGTCACCCCAATGCACACTCGAGCACATTCAACGACCGAAATCCAATACTAGCAACGATTAATCTAATCTGAAATAAAGTAGCTTAAGAAATACGCCTTCAGGATCCAGTAATAAATTACGATCGCGTTAACTGTTATAATGAATATACGTTCGCGAAATTAACGGTCGAATATTTCGATACTGAGCACCCGAGGGTGGGAGGCACGTTTTCCTCCCATTGTTTAGCCGCTATCTATATAAAAAAAATATATATAATGTAATATATATATATATATATATATATATATATATATATATATATATATATATATATATATATATAATATTGACACGTGAAAAATTCAATATGTTAACAGCGTGAAAATTTGTCGTATCGCACACGGAGGCAACTTTCGAAAACTGTGATTTATCGACGCGACAATAGAATCCAAGGCGAAAATTTTCATATTATATGCCATATAACCGACAACAATTTCGCAATTCTTTTATAAATATTATATACTACATATATATATATATATTTTTTTTTTTTCAACGATGAAAACAATGACAATATCGCGTTAAATATATATATATTATATATAAATATTCGAATAAAATGTCAATGACGACAAGCTTTAGGTGGACGCTCTGATCCACTTGTTTCGCCTTAGTTGTGGTTTCGACTGAAATAAAAACGAAAGTTCATATGATCTAACAATAATGTGAATTGACTCACTTTTATGCAACGATAAATATTCAATAGAGTCATTTATATTCACGCCTGAGGTACGCAGTCATTCGAAAAAAGGTAATATATATATATATATATATATATATATATATATATATATATATTTTTTCAGTATGATATGTTTTGTTTTATGAGTCGTTGTTTACGATTTTTACGTAATATTGTGTGTGGTCATAATGATATGTGGATGAAAAATTTGTTCGATATCCTAGAATGAAATGATATATTATACACTATTGCTTAATATAATGAGTATTTTTTTTATTGTTAAGATTATGAATTGTTCGTTATATATATATATATATATATATATATATATATATATATATATATATATATATATGTGTGTATTATTTTTTTTAATAATTTGAAGAAATTAGATAGGTAAACTTTCAAACGATGAAAAGCGATTCGAATAATAGATATCACGCTTTTGACTTTCGTCGTTTGTCACAGATGCAAACTTGACAATGGACGTCAAAAAAAAAAAAGAAAAAGAAATATGAGAAGAAATAGAGAAATAATGAAGAAAAAGAATAATGTAATATGGAAAGAAAAAGACAACGTAAAACATATTCACAGTCGAGAAATATCGACCCAGAGTCGTGAACGTCTCTATGAATAAAGTAGAAAGCACGAAATCACATCTTCATAATTTATAATCTTCACGATTTATAAATAAGCACGCTTGCATATTATGTTATATTTGGATTCAAATGGTGATTAATTTCATGTGTATATTTATATATATATATATATTTTTTTTTTTTCATTCTTATTTTATTTTTTTGCGAATGCGAGTTTCTATTTTTCTAATCATTTGTCCATACTTGTGCCTTTAAGGTCGTGACCGTCACGAAAAAGCAGTTTTCTTTCGTATTATTCTTAATTTACATAATTATTAAATTATTTTTTTGAATTGAAAATTTGCACACGATGCCTTTTTATATAATGCTTTTCATAAAATGTATTAAATATGTATACATAACGAAGAAATTGATAAATTATGGTCTAATGATATATTCTCTTATGGGAAAACATTCTAACAGAAATACGTCAAATTTCAGCATATTAAAAATATTTTTAAATTAATATAAATTCAATTTAAATTACATGTTGTTAATAATTTATAAGTAATTAGATTTAATGTGTTTCATCTCAAGTCTTTTAGATATTGTTGAGTACTTCTATTTTCTACACATCTACTATCTGTTTTTCTTCTGTTCCTCAACATTTCATAAATTTTTCCTTTACAATTAAATAAAGAAAATTATATTTTTAAAATAGAAACAAAAATAAATTTATAAAGAATTTATTTAATTAAAATTATTAATAAATACAAAAGTAAATATATATTGGGAAATATTATATTTAAAAGATTTTGTTGTGATTATGGTTCGATAAAGAGAACGTGATTATTATTCTTTTTTCATTTATAAACTTTCCATTTTCAGTATAGTGAAAAGGAAAAGCTTTAAGTTTTCCTTATATGTCTTTGTATTCATAGTAATATCTTTTTAGATATAAAGAAATTTAAGAAATCGCATCTTTTCATACTTTTATTCACAACTAAAATAAGTATATAAGATTTTTCAAATTAGTTATTTTGTCAATATATAGAATAGACACATTATGATGATTTTTTTTTCAAAATTTTAAATACGATCACGTTTAGAAAATTATCGATTTCCTTAAATAGATATATCATGATTAAAAAAAAACATTTAATTCTTTCAATGTGACCGTGATCTAAATTTTATTATATAGATATTTAACATAGAAAATTAACCGATCTTCTCACGACACGATTCGTGATTTTCAAACAATTTTCCGAGAATCGCGAATGAAAAAGGAAAAAAAAGAGATCCGTTATTTCAAACATACATTTTCATTAAAAAAAAAATAAATAAATAAAGACGCATATGTGTATAATGAATATTTTCGCATGACAGACAATCGACATAATTATTATAATAGAATAAAGTTCGTGTCACAAGTTAACGATATTAAATAGACAACGATTACATAAAACGGATCACGATATTAATTAATCGTCCGCGATAAGATCGAAATTAATCTGATATGAATTACTGGAATTAATCGATCATTGCGTTCTCGAACTACGCCACTTTCAACGACGTCAATTTAATTTATAAATTGTTATCTTGATCGTAGACAATTTCTATTTTAGACATGAATTTATTTATTTTTTTTGTAATTTTCAATTAACAGTAAATATTCGGTGTTCATAATCGCGCGTCGTAAAAAAGAAATAATTATTTATGCGATATATATATATATATATATATATATATATATATATATATATATATATAAACGGTGTTAAATATTCGTTTCCGTTTGCGTAATTCGTGAACGTATTGTTTAAAGTCGACTATGTTGACTGATTGTTCAAGTTAAGCAATGTGAACGTGACGCAAAACGGATGCGTCTGTAATATATAATATGTGCAATAATATATAATTCGTTTGCTTTTTAAAATTAAATAATTTTATACGGATTTATTATGAAATTTTATTTCATCTTTGTAAAAATTTTTATTCAATTTTAATATAAGTCTCAGACTCTAATATTTATTAATTTTTCATATATAAAAATATTAGTAATTTCTACAAAAACTATTTAAAGAATTAATAATACATAATATAAAACAATATTCCCTTATGTAATTATATTTTAATTTCAGACTTTAAAATACCAATTTCTTAAAAAATATTTTTTTTATATTAATTTAATATATAAATATATTTTTATGTAAAAAAATATTATTTATAAATAGAAGAAAATCTAAGTAAAATTTGTAATATAAATTCAAGATAAATCGTTGTAGATCTGACAAATAGTTTAGATTTTGTTAAAATGTTAACTAACAATATATCAATATTTTTGTTTTAATAATATTTATTAAAATTGAAATATATAAATATAGTTGAAAATATTTTCTAACTGAATCAAAAGATTACCTTTAGATAAATACTCACAAAAAAAAAAAATGAATCGCATACGAATGATATAAGAATACGCACATTAAAATCGTACGATTATTTATGTTGTTTTTTAGAAAGTCTATTCTAAATATTATATAGAAAGGGTTTACGTCAAATAAAATCATAGAAAAAAAAAATCGATCGTACCTTAAAGCAAATTCGAATTCCTATATCGTAAAGATTGACATTATCTCATGTCAAATTATCGTAAGTGCATATAGTAAAAAATACACAAGATCTGTAAATACAAAAATATATATATATATATATACAAATATATACACACGTACACACAAACACACAATAATATAATAATAACAAATTTCCTTATATAATGAAATGGGAAAAGAGAAACTCAAATTCCGTTTCGTCATCTATCTCAACGGGGTTTAATTGCTATCGCTAATTCTTCTCGGTTTAGATAAGAGACGTTAACGCCGATCTAAATTTATTAGCACTCGTTCTAAAATATCTACGGATAATATCGCTTTTACCATATTGACTAGTGTTATTATATATGTGTATATATTGTTTATTACATATATATAAATATTTATATGTATATATATATGTATACGGAACTTGTACTTGTTCGATTTTGTATCGACAGGTTGTTCGACGAATTAAATCGAATCGCTCCGGGGACGACGTATTCGTTCCGGTTTCGATGGTTTTATATATATATATATATATATATATATATATATATATATATATATATATATGTATATATATTAAATAAAAATTGTTTAAAAATCAATTATGATATGTTGTTGTTATTAATATGTATGAAAAAAAAATTGAATATTTTTTAAATTGAAAATGTGTAGAGATGTTAAAAATTAAAATTATGATTGATAACGGAATCTATTGAATATCTATTAGATTCAATTGAATGAATCGTAATAAAATATTTATTATTAAATTAATTCATTTGTATGCTTTTTTTATTTATACAACGGACTACTTGTTATATCTCGTATAACAATATATAGTAATATTTTATTTATATTTTAAGAAACTATTTAGTTAGATCCTAATCTTGGCAAAAATTTCAGGATCGAATTCAGAGTTTCACTTTAAGGTTGTGACATTGAAAATTAAAATCAAAATAATTATCATTCACCTTCAAACGTAAATAAGCACATATAGAAGATGAATTTTTAATATAGAAATAATTCAATATTGAAAATAAATTTGACGATTTGTCATTATAAAGAATAAACGAAAATTTCACATCCGATAATATAATTCGTTAAATATTGACTATATATTGAATTAAAAATAATTAAAGATTATTATATCGGTGCGATTTTAATATAAACAGGGTGAGGAGAATTAATAAATAAAATAGATAAAAAGTAGAAAAAAAAGAACGAGATTTACCAACGAGCAGTGCAAAAACAACTTTCATAGAAACACTCGACTTCATATTGTGTCGGCTCCATATTAGCCTAATGATAGTTTGACCAAACGAGGAAAATACAGAATAATAGTTTCTAATCAGATAACATTGTTACTGTTATTGCCCCACGGAAATAAACAAACTGCGAATTTACTAAAATATTATATTATTAAAATGCTCTCTGTAACTTGTCTAAGTGTTGTTGTACTTAAAGAATGAGCATTCGTGTTTGTATTATGAATATATTATATTATTATATATTTTGTGCATTATATTGTATTTGCATATTATATATATATAATGTGTAAATTATGCAGATCGATTTATGATTAAAATTAAATTAGATTGCATATAAATTGATAAAGATATCATTGTATTAAATTATTTTTTTTTTAAAAGATATATCAATAACATCATTTAAAAGTTGAATTTATGAAATAAAATTTACATTAAGTAATTCATATTTTTATTTTGATATTTACAATATCAACAATTTTTAGTAAAAAAATATGAATAATTTATATGCAAATATAGAAATTGATCTTTCAATTTTAAATCATCGAAAAAAAATTGTACAATTTAACACAACAATTAATTAGATATAAAAATTACGATTAATTAATCACAAAACATTCCAAAAATAAAAATTACACATAAATACCTTATTTTGATTGTAATATTATGAACTCATTTTTTTTAATTATTTTTAATTTAATATTATATAAATAATGATATACACGACTACTTAAACTATACGTATTTAAATTTAAAAACGACACAAATGATTTATTATTTCCTATATTAATACTATTGAAAAAAATGAAGAGAAAAATAAACCAAAAAAAATATTAATACACTTTGATCTATTAATACAGGTGAATGTATTGAACTATATTTTTTTTTTATTTTATAAACGCATTAGTAATATTAATGAGTATGAATTATTTATTAGCAATATAGTCTCCGTACATAAAAATACTAACTGAATGCTGAAAAATAAAACAATATAACAACAATAATAGACAAATAATAAAAACAATAATCTTATAACTGCCTACCATTTATATATATATATATATATATATATATATATATATATATATATATCGATGGTATATATATATATAAAAAAATACAGATACAAAATTCGGTGCCGCAACAAATCGTGATCTATCCCTCAAATAGTCGGAATGTCAATCAAAGAAATATTAGCAGTTATTGGCAGCAAAAATAAGTCATGGACGCATATCAAATTTCCAATTACTATTTCCTATGATTTTCCGCGACGTATCGTTGACAATTATATCCTGTTTGAGGCTTAAGTGCCTTTAAAGAAAACGTGATCTAATTATGCAATAGATCCACCATTGAAATTCTTGTTAGATCTATTAAAAAAAAAAATTGAAATATCGGAAGGTATTAAAAAATATTCGTGTATTATATTTATTCATATTATTTGATGTTTGATTCGAATATTTTTATATAGTTATTTCATATAAATTTAATACCTTATATTGCTATTTGTCTGATATAAAAAATATTTTAAATTTATATAAATCAATAATTGTATTAAATTAATGATGTATGTTTTCTCTATAGGTCTAAAATATTCAGGTCTAAAAATAAAATATAGGTCTAAAAATCACATTTCTTGATGAAAATTAATATCAGAAAATAAACATAAAGATGATAATGCAATTTTATAAAATAATAAGACAATAAAATTAATTATAATGTCGTATATTAATTTTTATAGAATGTTATGAATTGATATCAAATAAATATAAAAAGTGTTAAAACGTTTTATGCTAAAATTTATCTAAAATATAATATAATATATGCATATGAACGTTTTCAAGGTGGTTAAAAAAAAGCTTGGGAAAATTGATTTGAACCGTTGAATAACGGAAACGAATTTTCGTTAAAACTCTTTAATAGTTCACATGACCTAAAATATTTATAATACAACAGATTTATATTTAAACCGTGAATGAAAAAAAAAAAATAAAAGAGACGACGACGTCGGGTCAATAATAATAAAAATGAAAAAAGATATTTTTTCAACAAACTTAAAAAGTTTTTTTTTAACATTCGTATCACGATCGCTTTCTGTTGCGAAGCATCGATCAAAGTTTTAGGACAAGATGCGTGGTCGTCGTTACAAACGTGAATTCTGTGAAAAATGCCTCTTTTTTTTCTACTTCAAAATCGCCATTCGTCTTTATTTTGATCTTATTCACTATTATTAAAAAAAAACTGTTCGTTTAAAAGAGTTCGCGGTCAACGTTTTGGATTTTCTCACACAGTGCACTTGCTAATCCATGAACCACGCATCGTATCGAAACATGACTAAAAAATTTATATATATATATATATATATATATATATATATATATATATATATATAAGTATGAAAAAAGACGTAAAACGTCGGCTTTCATCGTCAAATATGAAAGAATGACGCGTCGCAAGTCGAGCGTACTGAAAAATTGTATTTTTTTCATACTAAAAACCTATCAAAACATTGTTAAAATCTATTTTTATAATATGAAAAATAATACAAAATTTTACAGTAATATTAATTTGATTTAATATATATAAAATTTAATTTAAAAAAATATTTTTAATAATTAATAGATAAACTCGTTTATCTATATAATGCTTAATAACGATCATTTTAAACTATGAAAATCGATACGACCGATACATTTAAATCATATCAAACCGTTAAGAGATAGTTTGAGAATCGCTGAGTGAAAATGCTACGCAATAACCTATCTCGGGCATTTAATAAAATTAATTAATTATTCGTAGCACGTCGTTTCGATATGGAAAAACGATAAATATCCGATAGCCCGCAGGTTAATTCGGATAGCTTTCGTAAATTGATCTCGTTTTTATTTTTTATTTTATTTTTTTTTTCTGCTACACGATCACAAATACTATTTATTGTGTTTCAAATGTACAAATATTTACCGTCAATTGTCCTCATCGTCAATGTGCAATTTCATCCTATGACGAAATGTACCGCCGTACATTTACGTCTAATCGCAGTGATGCAAGCGTAGCTTTAGATAAAAATTCTGAAGCGAAACGCATATTTGTATGTTGTATTAAATATATATATATATATACATAATAATATAATAGAAATAAAGAAAAACATTGATCTGTTATCTTAATAATAAGTGGACATATTGCATTCTCGGTTAAGGGTCACGACACAGATTTTTAATTCTGATAATGGAATTCTTAACGTGAGTCAAAATTACCGATTTTAATTGTTGTCCGAATATATATACATTATATTTATTACCGTAAATTATGATGAAATATATATATAAAATGAAGGTAAAATGGTTTATACTCAGATATTTATATTAAATTTTTTAACTAAAAAATTGCGATATAAATAAACATTATTTTCAAATATTTATTATTAATCAAATATAGAATTATTTAGAACTTTATAAAATTTAACACCGATTTGTATATAAAAAAGATCTATATGGAATAAAGATGATAATTTGTTTTAAAATTGCAAAAAATATTTTCGTATATAAATTACGCAACACAATGGAAACATTTACACGAAATCGACGTCTAGAAAAATCAGGTGTTTTTTTTTTTTTTTTTTTGTTAGGTTTAATTCGTGCGATTGACGGTACATTATCGTATACTTTCATCGGTTACGAATCAAAATGGTCACACGTAACATCACTAACGACAGATCACGACTCGTGTTCCGACTACGTGTCGTTGTCATTGTACATGTTATTATTGTTCGTTTTTAATCTTCTTTCACGTACAAATCAGGTGCCAAGTGCTTATATATATATATATATATATATATATATATATATATATATATATATATATATATATATATATATATATATATAAGGAATCGAAACGATTCGCCAACAGGTTCAACGCTGTCTATCGAAACGATCTCGTTGTGTAATTCTCTCATTTTGACCCATAAAATCACTATAGAAATGTGTGAAATAATATATATTTTGATAGATATAATAGTATAGAACCGGTGACATTAAGAACTTCAATGGTATTTGGCCTTATGGTTCTATTATCTATATACTTTGGTATGTTGATTTAAATCGAAAAATCGATTTTTATTTATATATATATATATATATATATATATATATATATATATATATATATATATATATATATATAAATTGATTAAATATTAGTTAGTATATCTATATAATAAAATCTTTCAATATTTTGTTCGATTATAAAACGACAGTTTTACAATTGGATATTTCAATTATATATATGTCATTTTGATTAACATGAATTAAATTGATTTACATTATCCTTCCTGCAATATAATATATCCAGGATGTTTTCGATTAATTTTATATCGCATATTCTGAGAAAATAATTTATTTATTTTTATTTACATATGAAATTAGTTTTCATTTTTTTTTAATTTTATAATTAAATAATATAAAATAATGCAGAAAAATTTTTCATTGGTCAAAATTTCTTTCATTTTTTTTTTGTATATAAAATAAATTATTAAATTTTATTGAATATTTTATGTAATAAAATAATTTTGTTTATTATAACTAAATCATAATTATTTTTGACAGAAAATAATATTCTTGTATAGAGATTGTTAGTAAATATCAACACAGATCAACTGAATGAATTCAAATGATTTATTAATAATTTTATTCGTTATAAAAATTATAGTAATTAGCCGTTATAATTTAGATTTTCCTGTTCATTCCCTTTCACAATTTCGTTATCATGTTCAATGTCGAAGAACCTTCTTACTTTTCGATCCGCTTCAGCATCGGCAATAAACCAGAACGAATACATTATCGAAACCTTTGTCGGCTCGCGTTATATCCAATTGCCGGTTGCCGCAAAGGAACAAGTGCACATACTATATAAATAAAAAAAAAAAGCGTTCTACTATAGTATATAATATGTGCGAAAGTAGAGGACGATCCGCCGACCGATGGTGCACAATCTCTGCTTTCGTACCGGTCAGCGATGGCAATTTATATTCGTTAGCGTTCGAATTAAATCGCATCGATGCAACCGTGCAAATTTATACGGCGTAAATAATTTGATTTAAGTCGTTATTACGACGCGCGACCCGAGTTAAAGCGCAACGGTTATTATGCAAGTGTAAATATGCAAATGTTGCTTATTATAACAATATGCGTCTATTGTCAACGTGTACGATTTTATTCGTAGAAAATCGTATATATCTATTCTCATATATAATTAATTGACTTGTGATTAGAACATTGACTATATTGTTAATAATATATTCGTTAATTATGATTTTTTTTTAATTTTATCAAACAATTTGTAATTAACTCACACATGTATCATATATAAATATATATGAATTTTCAAATTAGATCCAAAAAAATTTCATTGTTTTAATATACTTTCTCGGTAACGTATTTATGATGCGCAAAAGCCGATTTACGAATATGGTTAAAAAAAAAAGAAAAGAAAATCCCTTAACCTTTTCAAAGCCGATTGCAGTACTCGTTGAGGTTTAAGTATTAAAAATGATTTAACATGATTCTTACCGAGTTAATCCAGGAAAATTGATTTACACGACACCTTACGTATTTATGACTGCCGTTCTTGTGGTCCATATCAGGGATATCAATTTTATTATATTTTAAAATTGAATTAAAACACAATTCATTACATATGTATACAATATATATAATTTTAAAATTATTTTTAAAATTATCGTCTATTGATATTTTAAATTTATAAAATTTTCATATATTATTTGTATATTGCTATACTTTTATATAATGTTTTTTTAATTATAGATTTTTTTATATGATGATAAAAATTAAAAATTAAATATATTGATAGCCATCGATTGAACACACCTGATCGATGCCGAATGATAAAGCACATGTAATGAGATGATAGGTAAATCCTTACCAGATTTACGCTCGCGGAACTGGCGACGTTAAACATTATTGAAATTGATTTTTTCTCAATATTTTAACACAATATATTGCCAATATATTAATAATTCGCATTATATATGCACAAGATACGTTACACGAACGTATTTCGTATTTATTATTATTATTATTATTATTTTAAAATAAAATAAAAAAAATGGGGTTCTCTTTATCGGTCTTCAAATACCGTTATTTCTTCGAAGGTGTTACAATAAAAGTTAAGGTAGCGACGATAAGGAGAGAAAAAAAAAAGGATTCGGTTATAATATCGAACAATAATAGTTCATTCATCGTAAAGTTTTAACGGAAACATTACCGACTTACCGGAAATATAATGTTTTATCAGGTGTATTTAGGATATATTATAAATAAAATGAGAAGTGCAGTCCTGTCAATAATTCAATCAATAAGGGTAATATTGTGTCAATATTTTCACAACTTGTATATTTTTAAATGGAAGTGGAAACGTTTTAAATACCGTTAGATTATTTAATATCAGTTCATAGTTTGTTTTTTAAAAAAATGACTAAATTCGATACTTTAATATAAAAATTTGAAAAAAAAAGATAAATGATATTTTTTCATATAAATTACCTTTTTATTCTACTACTAAAAAGATAATGCATAATAAAATATAATAATTTAATATTTTATAGAATTAATGATCTAATATTAGATATTATTTTTAATTTTTCTATGGTTGCTCAAAATATATATATATATATATATATATATATTTATATATATATATATATATATATATATAATTAATCTGTTATATATTGAAAATTATTTCACATATTTGTTAGATTTATAGATTTAGTCAATCAATTTCATTTTTATATATTCAATAGAGTTCAGTTAGTGTGACATTAGTCATAGATTAATTTAGTATATGTGTCATATTATCTAGACTGTCATACTAATCGTATTCGAATGTATAAAAATCTTTTTTTTTTAATATCTGAAAAATTTCGAACGAAATGTTAAATGTGAATTCGATAAATAAGAGAAAAAAAAACGATATTTGAATATAAAATATTTTATTTACGAAAAAATCTTCATATAATATTTATGTATAAGAGAATAAAAAAAAATAAATTTGTCTCATACAATAAAATAAATTCGCAGCGACCCGGTTAACACATTATTTTTTTTCCACCGATGTTAAGTCGTTATAAAATTATTTATATTAATATAAATTATTATAATATTCCCATATATTTATATATATATATATATAAATATTATAAAATAAAATCAACGGTTCCATATTGTACGAAGCTACCGTTATTCGGGCTACAGGTAAAGTCGTTCCAGATCCGTTACATTTCGCACCTGATGAGCCGTTGTCTGTCTGTGCCGATGTTTACATGCGAGGGTCGCGGTCGAAGTGCGGCCCTCCTTTCACGCGGCCCCACAATGAATGATATCCATTGTGATGGCAGACGATGAACCCTTATTTCGTGACCCGGTCACCTGCCTCCTGTTTGCTTCAAAGATAACACACATCATAATCAACAATGAAAATTCTTCATATATTATATTTATATATATATTATATGCTCGTCGACTGCTGTCAAACACTGATCATCATTGTCAGTCAGTGATGGTGTAAATTGTTTAAGTGTTGAACGGTAAAGTGGAGCAACAACAATAAGGTTGATGGTTGTTGCTTGTTTGCATTGGTTATTTGTATAAGTAAACCGTATATAATATATGAGTAAGGATTTGCGGTTAATATATAATATATAATGTGACATTTTAAAATTTTAAATATTATTAAAAAAAAAAGCAGCTTTTTCTATAAAGACTACGAAAAATATTTATAATTAGAATATAGAAGAAAAATCTCTGATTAGATTAATTATTGAAGAATTTTGATTTCATGAATTGAAAATACTGGGAAAAATTGATATCGATTTAAGAAATTAAAAAAAATAATATTTCACTAATTCACTATATAAAATTTAAATTTAATTATTTTTTTGAAATTTTACAGTAACATATATAATATGATTTTGAATTCAAATTTCTCTATATTATTGATTCTGTTTCATTATACGAAATATTTTGCAATACACTATACTAAATCATTTACAAAAGACATAAACGAGAGGTCAAATAAACTTCTAATAGTTTATTTACATAAATATTAAGAATATTATTATTGCATATAATTGATCAGATATGAAATAAATTATATTGTGCAAAATTAATATTAATATTGTATTATTATTATGAATTGTTTTAATGAATCATGATCAATCAATTTTCTAAGAAAATTTAATATTTTGTAATTCAAATTTATTTAATAGTAAAAAGTGAATTTTAAAAATATTTACATAATATACATATTTATTTAATTCAGGATGCAACGGGTTCAAAAGTCACGTTAATTAATAACGATTTCCAATTAACATCCGTGTGAATCTAGTAGAAAATTTCGCAATTGGACTCATTTTACTAACGCAAACATAAAAATATACGACGTCGATAAATCAACTATCAGAATTAATTCAATTTCCTGTGGGTTGTGCCATATAATAAAAGCGTATTTTTATTTTTTTTTATATTTATTTATTATCGAAATATTTTTCAATCTGTTCTTAGCGTTTCGTATATACGAATTTATTATTATAATAATTGTGTGTATTAATCGTTTAACGTGATATTATAATGTGATATAATATAATGTGTACACGCTTTTAATTTCGATAGTGTGTAAAAAAAAATAATAAATGATATAAAAAAAAATAATAATTTTATATAATATATAATTTTCGACGATGATTTTATAAAAATCGAATTATTATGTCATGTTCTTTTTTTTTCGTTGAAGTTTTGATTTATATAATAATAATAATAATAATAATTTATTACACATATCTAATAATTATTAAGATATTTTGCTATAATTTGGATAAATAAAAATTTAATCTCATATCGAATATTTCGTCTCTCGTATAAATCTTATCTAGTTTAATCTAAAATTAATTTCGTAATGATATTTGTTTCCATGTTTCTTTTTTTTACAAATAGATAGTAAAAAATTATAATTGAAATATTTAAATTCTTGATTTATTGAATATATATTATAATTAGTTTAGCTATGAAATTTTAAGATTTTTTTCGATTTATTTATTTAAATGTACTATTTGATTGTTTTTCCTAAATAATTTGGATTAACTATATAATATAATTATAAATATTTAGAATATTTTTATTATAATTATAAATATAAAATACTTTCAGTTTTAAATACAATGCAATATAAAATATTCAAACCTATTAAAATTAAAATTTAATTCATTGTAACTAACTTAAAATAGAGTTATTTCTAATTCATCAAAATTTTAAAGTAAATTTTGGTCATTAGTAATAAAAATTTATTATATGAAAATATTTTCAAGTATTACTTAATTGATTTATTTATATAAAGAAGATATTTTAAAATGTTTTAGACATCATAAAAAAATATATAAGCTTACATTGAAAAGGGGTTTAAGCATTATTGATTTAATTCTAATATAGATTTTAGTTAAAAATTTTTTTTATAACCTTCAATTCATATCAAATCAAAATCATTAATGAAAAATTCGATTTATATACAATTGCAAACTTTCAAAAAGGTACTACGAATTAAATTGAATTCATATCACCAAAACAAACAGATCGATTTCTATTAATCCATTTTTTTTTCAACACGGCCGTGTAAAACAAATCGTACACTATTACTATTCGGCAAGTATGCATTATAATTATCATAAAACTGGTACATATTATATTATATATATATATATATATATATATATATATATATATATATATATATATATATATATATATAACATTGTCTTAATCGATTCGCCAAGAAGTACCACTTCTATTAATACAATTAAGAATGAAAGAAAAAAATAAAAATAAAATATATATAAAAAAAACAACCGGCTATTACCGGATCTCGTGTATATGCCACTGGCTGGATACAAGTGTTCGTAAGGGAACAAGTCACGACTTTCCTCTTAATGAGACCACTATGTGGACACTGTACGGCGGGTGTCAGACGTGCGTTTCAGCGGTCCGCGGTCCGCACTCGAAATATTATCGTCGTGGACCGTGGCTTTTTATTGCACTGTCAGATAGCGTTTGCCGCCACTAAACGTTTTAATAAGACACCTAGCTTTTGTTTAATTCTCGTTTTTGCTCATTTCTATCTGTATTTGTATGTATGTGTGTGTGTGTGTGTATGTGTATGTGTGTGTGTGTGTAAATGTACTTACAAATTAACGACAAAGTTCGAAGCACTTGTATAGTACATAATATAGTGAAAGTGTGGAGATTGTTGTATTATATTTACATTTATATATAGTATTAAATTCAATGAAATCCTCTTCAATTCTAATATATATTATATTATATATACTCTATATTTAATATTATATAAATATAAAATAAATTTTATTAATATTTTCAAATTTAAATATATTTTATTCTCTAGTTAATAAGATCGTCTTAAAGTAATATATATATAAAATCAATTCTAGATCATAAACAATTCGAAGAAAATATATAAAATAATGAATTATATATTATATCAAAAAAAAATCACGCTGCTACATAAAGAAAAAAAAATTGTCAATATTAAATATGTAAATTTAATTTTATTCAATTGAATAAATATTTAAAAATATATATATTTGTAACATTTTCATAGAATATCGAAGCAATAACGATTTTTAAATTATAATATTTTTTTAAATTAAAAAAAATGCGTTATATATCGAAGGTTTTTTAACAAGTCAAACCTTTTACTGGACAATTTCAACATTCCGTATATGTAAATTCAACTTTTTGTCAATCGTATTTGTCTTTTTTATACAATACATACATTAAGTAAAAAAAAAATAATTAAAATTGTATATAAAATAAAAAAAAAGATTTTTTTTTATTTATATAATATAAAAAGCGTTGATTTTTACGTATGAAATATAATCGATCGATAATAAATTAGATTTGTATTAAATATATATATATATATATATATATATATATATATATATATATAATATTTATTATTATTATTATTGAAAAATAAAAAAAACAAGTGTCGATTATCGTTTCGCACTCGCGGCATTAGCGGAAAATTATCGTTGCCGACGTGAATTTTCCGTTGTAATTGCGAGATTTCGCTTCGTAAATAATGCTTGCTGCGACTGCCTGGGCACATCCCCGGCAGCACATAAAGTAACATCGGCAATAACAATAAACAACCGGTGGACAAATAACATTGCCGATGGAGGGTGGTAATGCCAACGCTTAAATCCAACGTACATACCTATATGATACGCTAAAAAGTCAACGGATATAACTGAATTAAAAAGATGTATATATATATATATATATATATATATATATATATATATATATATATATTGAGAAATCTTCAATTGAAAGACAATAATGTTAATAAGGGTTGTTAATGGGGATGATTTAAAATATATATATATGCGTTGTAAATCTTCGATCCAAAGACACGAAATGTTAAGGGTTGTTATCGGGATGATTTATAATGAATATGTGTGTGTGTGTGTGTGTGTGTAAATATTAAAGGTTGTTAATTGAAATCATTATTATGTATAGTTTGAAAAATGTTACTATATGGAAATTAATATATATATATCAGACTAAGGATATATATATATTTAAATTAATTATTATATTAATTCATAAATATTTACAATAATTAATAATTGACAATTTTAATATAAATTAAAAATATTTTTAATTAATTTAAACATTGTCACAATTTAAATATGCCACTAATAATTTAATATTGAAATATATATATATTGAATTAACGACATAAATTACACTAAATATCTAAAAACACATAATAGAATATTGATGAAAGTTTAATTATTATATAAAAATCTCTGAGTTATATAAATTAAAAATTTTCATTTCTTGCATTTATATCCGTTATCTTTTAAACATATTATACAATAAGTATTATAAATGCATATATATATATATATATATATATATATTTAACGGAGGTAGAGCCAATAACCGTATGACCATCAACTGTATGCAGCATTCTTGCACAGATTCTTACACGATATATTAAAAAAAAAAACCACAGCAGTGGCATTAGAACAGGTGACATTTCGCACTCACGCTTCGTACACATTTCACACATTTTATCGCACAACTAATTTGTACACTATTAAACGATAATGACGACAGAAAAACGCGACAACAATTGCTACGTGTGAAACGTTTTTCCGGCCGGATTTCCGAAGTTTTTCCGTCTGTTTTTTATTTTTCTTGTTATTTTTTATTTTTTTTGTATTTTTTTCTATTCATTCAGATTTTGACAAATGCAACTAACTGTCTAGAATGAATGGATGGCCCGCGTTTATTATGCATTTCGTTTTTCGAATCGTCTGCTACATTTCCATATGAACCAGACATTAAAAACATTACATGTGTCCATAGAAAAAAATGGCGCAGTGAAGAAGATCTGGCGTGTCATGTGTCTGCAGTTTTTGTCATAAGGTTTCTACAAAATATATATATAATTATTTCTACATATTTTTTTATCAAACTATTTCATATATTATACTGATCGATATATTATAATAAAAGATATTTCTGATACACATAATTTACATTTAGATTCTTGATTGAGGTCGACTAATTTTTTTCAAAATTTAACTTCGGAATATTTTTTTAATAAAAATTAAATATTTTAATGGTATACAAAGATTCCAATTTGAAACCCGTTATATATTAAACAAGTATATTATCATCTGAGTTGTCACAGGTGTCATTTAATTATTTACAATATATATATATATGATAAGAAGTGTTCAATAATATCATTACGATTTAAATTTATTGTATATATAAGAATAATTTATTTTTTTAATATATTGTCATTATATGAAATAGTTCTATTTTTTTTTAATAGAAAAAAATCGATATATGCACATTTGTTGTAATCCTGTATTTCGGGTGCGGAAATGCTGTTTTTTGGGCGACGATTGATTATTTGACAGCGTGTATTCATTGTTGGGTCAATCGTCTGGTCTTCGGGTGTCTTATGCATCTGATTTCGAATTCAAATGTAACATCCAGATCGTCTTCTGCATCTGTTTATTCCGAAAAAATCGAAAACACGTTGAACATTGCAGGCGGCAACGGTGATTCGACGTCAACGCATTTTTTTCAATGCGTCCAATGCACGCTATATAGATAAATTATTAAAATATATATATATATATATATATATATATATCTTTCCATATTTAAAATATTATAAAAATCGACGATTATTCAATTTTATGAATGTTTTAGTAATGATAAATTATGCTGAAAATATATTTGATATAATCGCGATCGATAAAACTGCATTAGTGACGTTGAAAATCGTTTTTGCGAAAAGTGAATATTTCGTCTGAAGATGTCTCTTGATACATTTTCAACGATTAAAAAAAAATATATATATATATATATATATATATATATTATTAAAATATATATATATATATATATATATATATATATATATATATATTTTAATTTAATAATTTATTGAATTAAACAATATTATTACTGTAAATTTAATTTGAATTTACAATATCAAAATAGAACAAATTTAAAATTATTTTATATGAAATCATCCTATAAGGATCCATTTTTCTGATATGATTCCTACAAGTTCCTCTCTTATACTATAATAGTTCTTTTTATAATATTATACAATCAAATATTACAATATTAAAAATATATCCATATATATATATATATATATATATAGTTCACAAAAAATAAATCAAATTTTGTTATATAGATTTTAATTACAAGTTATATCTTATGTATTGTTATCTAACAATAAACATAATATGCGTGAAACTATTACAATAACTAACAAATAGATAATATCCGCCGTTTATATTGTTATCTTTTATATCCAATTTTTTATTTTTACGTTGCAGCCTTCGAAATCGAAATTTCGTGAAAAATGCACAGAACAAACATTTACTGTATTCACCCGAGATTTTTATCTCGTGAAAGGTGAATTATTGTTGTTGTTTGAAAACACAATCGAAAACAGATAATCGAAGAAAAAAAATATATGTATATATATATATATATATATATATATATATATATATATATATATATATATTCGTCAAGGATAAAAACGGTGTGTTGTATGGCACATTGTCACGATTAATTGAATTAATTATCAACGGTGAATAGCGAAAAAATTGATACATAATCAATATTCGAGCGAGCGGTCATATATAATGTACCTACGCACAGATAATATCGTCGTAATTGTAAAATGACTGTTTAATTTATGTACGCGCAATAAAATCGACAATGACCGATGATTATCTACTTTTAGATGTTTTTTTTTCATTTTGTATGAAAAAAAAATTTTATTGCGAACGTGTGTAATCGAGATTTTAGACTTGGAAGTGTTATAAATATATTGTTATTATCGATGACTGTTATATTTATATATATATATATATATATATATATATATATATATATATATATATATATATATATATGAAATGATATTCAATTATGATTAATATTGTTATATATAATAAATAAATTTGTTAATAATATAATTCAATTTTCAGTATGTTGATTTATTTTTTGCATCATTTTATTGCAGATCTTTAAATATTTATAAGTTAGAAATAAATATTACACAAATTAATTCACTATAAATGATTTTAAATATTATATATACTATTAAAATAGAGTTTTTTTGCTATATATTAATATATAGAAGATGATTATTTGTCTATCGACTCGATTTTATATTGTGTAAATTAAAATAAAATAAAAAATAATTATTATCAAATATAATCATTTATAAATTTTTAGACCCATAATTCAGAAATAATTCTGAATATTGTACACAAATGTCAAATGGCAGAATTTTCGCAGCAATACTTTATTATAACTTGCATTTGAAATAATTTTATAAAAGAAACTAGTTACAATGATACATTGTATAGTATAAAAAAAAAAATATATATATATATATATATATATATATATATATATATTCTTATGCAATGTCAATATTCGAGGCATTCAATTTATATCAAAGGTTTTATACTGATATTATGCCTGTGCTATAGAATTTTATTAACGATAGACAATTTACATTTAAGTGCCATACCATATTAAGAAAGTAAAGTTCTAACGTGAAAATAGTATTAATTACACAACATTATGAATGCCACTTATATGTATACAAATATTATATCCGTTTTGTAATTTTATAATTTTAAATGATTATTGAAAGTAATCAAGATATAATTTTTTTGTGGTTTATATGATTTTTTAATAGAATAGCTGCATTAGATCCTTTTAGATCAACAAGATATTTTTGAGTCTTAAATACAGTTTTTCATGTTTATTTTATAAAATGAAAATTAATATTGTTTTTTTTCTCTTATTAATTATAACAAAATGAGAGTGGTCAGAGAATAAATTATTTCTCACATAATTAATTACATTTTAAATAATCGTTTTGTACGATACATATTGAAAATACGTTTATGTATGTTAATTAATGAAAAAAAAAATCAATCATTGTCCTATTTAAGTCGGAAACGAACGTCCAATCGGTCGGTTTATGCAATAAACTCATTATGCGGATTGCCTATAACATATACAAACGTATCTCGTATACGAATGCCCGAGATGAGACGTCTCTTTATAATAAATTTGCCTAATTTACCATGGCGGACAAGTGCCGTCTGGTTCCTGGTTGTCTATCAGATGCGAAATAATCGCCCGAACATTTCCTCTATATTATATTTATATATGTAATAACATTTTTTTTCTTTTATAATAATAATAACAGTGTTCGGATTTAACAACAATAAATGGTTAACGCGTTGATTTATTAAAAACGAGAACATTTTATAATTATCGGTCGGCGTATTTAATTAAAATCGCACTTCTAATTATCGACCGGCGCACTTTTGTCATAAATAAATAACGAATAACGGGAGTAAGGGGTGGCGGTGGTGGGAGGGGGGGGGAGCAGAAAGAGAGAGAGAGGCGCCGTGCGATTTTATCCCGCGCGCAACGTGTTAACCCGCGCTCCCTTTTATAATATATTTAAGCTTTTAATTATAAAGTCATTTCAGTTCAGCGATCTATCTTTGTCCGGTACACAATAAAATATATAATGGGCGCGTTTTACTTTTTCATTTCGTTTTATTCAATTTCAGATGAGTGCTACGTGTATAGACGTAGAAAACCGGCAATAGATTATACGGCGCGGTGTCAGCCGAAGAAAATCAATATTCATTTAGGTGTTATTACTAGTGCACTGATAATAATCGCAGTGATAATGGATTGCGGGCAAATGGCACGTTGTAATTTTACACGATCACGCCTCTGAAATGTTGCACCCAGAATATATTATATATGCGCTAGGTAGACTCGTGAAACAGATGGAAAAAGAGATCTCAGATGCTGCGGTCAGATTTGCGGCGATGAAAAACGGAAGATGCCTTGCGACACAAAGATAGCGTCCGGTTAATAGTCGCAACTCGTGTGAGAATGGATTCAAATTGAACGCATTAACCGGAAAATTCCCGTGGACCGGTACTGAAAGATATCGTTCTTATGATTCCGCAAACGTAATATTCATTATCTAGAAATTCTTTGAAAAATCGCAAATTAATTTATAAACAACATTTTCATATCAATAGTATCTATAAGCGTATTAGATACTGATTGAGAGACTCAAAAATCATCAAATGCATATTTATTATTAATAAACATTTTTAGATCAATTATTGGTATATTGATAATTTCATATTATTTTAAAATAAATAAAAAATATATTACATATTTTTTTTTCATATATAAAAAAAATAACAAAATATGAAAAGACGAATTCTAATATTAATAGATAGTATTTTTAAGTCGATATTAAAAATATTATGTAAAATTCTAAAGAGATAAAAAAATATTTTAAAAGTTATAATTCTTAAAAGATTACTGTCAAACGTTTTTAACATGAAAATAAAATTCATATTTCGAATAAATATGTCACGAATTCATTTTTTTTTAATATGCCATTTCGACTGAATTTCATTTCAGATTTACATATTTAAAATTTATTTACAAAAAAAAAAAGTTTCAATTCTGAACTTTGACATGTTTTTTTTTACTTTGAAAATATTGAAATGCTGCACTCTTAAAGCACAATGATAGTCTGTAGAAATTTTCGAGATAAGCTTTAACCCGGAAAATTAATGCGAACGTAGACATTTCCAATTCTTCGAACGCCATCCACATTCAAAGCACTGCATAACTTGTGAACCTCATGAGCTATTCATGAGAATTTGTGACGCATTAATATGAATGAGAGCATCTTCGTTGATGGACAAACAAAAGTCAGCAGGCAACCGGCTCTGGGTCAGGCTTTAATAATAATATATATATAAAAAAAAAAAACCACCGCTTACGCGTTCAATTCGATTAATTATGACAAAATATACGACATTATTCACGGACAAATGGTGTCGAATGAGCGTATAAAAAAAAAAACCCTCGATCTGATGTGAATTTAAATAAATTATCTTATTATCGATATCGATAGACCCAGACGGTACCTTGTCGGGCCTCACGGTGTGTTAAATGGGAATTTTCGGCAGACATCAGATGACCTAGGACTATCGAAAATTAGCATTTGTGTCAGTACAATGATTGTCAGCGTATCTTTACTACTGTCACTGCTTTTTTTTTCTGATTGCATACATTTGAATGCGTGAAAAGCAGAAGTCCCCACGGAAATGGTCCATGGGAACGGACTCGGGCTTTACATTTATGCATCAGTTTTTCCTTATCTCGGCGTCTCGTCTTCGAATGTATATAATCGTTAATTTCCGCGGACGATCTATAAATCATATAATATATATATATATAAATCAGGTTTGAAATTGATTACGATTATCGCAGTTGATTCAATAAATTTGCACGTTCAAAATGAATCAGCAAAAAAATTATATTTATATATATATATTTATAATATATTTTATATGTATAAACATGACATTTTATATATATTTTCATGCTGTCAAATATACGTTATTATTATATACATATATACAAAAATTATTAATTAAAAAATATTGATATTTATTTATAGTTATTTTTGTACTGAACTAAAAATTAACCCTTTACATTTGAGACGTTTCACAAAAAATTCGCCTTTTTGGCGAATTTTTTACTCCTAACTATTAAAAATTATTATACATACAAATTAATATATAAAGCTTTTATATTTTAACATTCTATATATTTCTGCCGTTTAGTAATTTTATATAAAATATATGAATTTATTGAATAAATTTCTAAATCCAGAAAAAAAAACAATTTTCACCACCATTTCAGAAATATTCCTAAAAAAAACAGTATATTTTGGAATATTGATCTACACAATCGTTTTATCGTTACTTATTTATAGGAATTTAAAATTTTAGCTTTATTAATTTTCAAGTTTCAAAATCGAAAGCATTAGTTTCGAAAATGCAGTCCGGTTTTTTGATTACGTGGTTGCAAACTAATTTAAAATGAGAAAATCTTATCTTCATAATACCTTTCATTTATATTACACTTCATAATACTTTTCAGTTTTCGAATGCAAAGGGTTAATAAATAGTATTGTGAAAGTTTCCTTTCATTTTCTTTATATTGTATTTTACATGCTAATATTTTTTTTATGAAAGCTCTCTCTTATATAGAATAAATTTATTTTTTAGATTAAAAAAATAATATTTGAATCTGTATAAATATTATCAAAAAACTACACGTTGACGTTTATAAATATTTATAATTGTGAAATGGTTTACATCCAAAGATTCAATCTCACATTTCTTGATACGCATTTCTCGTTCAAAAAAATCGTTTAGGGATTTGAAAGAGAGGATGTGGGTGTTGGTTCACATGAGACAGGATGGATGCTGGTTGCACCTGATCACCATTCAAACATCCTCGGATCAGTCAGAGTTACCCAAAAAAAAAAAAAAAAAAAAAAAAAAACAAAGCTACCTGTATACGTGGTTTATGAGTTGAACCATTTGCCAGAATATTAACATCATAACTCATTGATAAATTATAATTCTTAATTAAAATTTTATTTTTTATGATAATGTTTATAGAAATAGATATTCGTACTATTTATAATTTTATATCTAAATTTGTAAAATGATATTCTATTTTAAATTGAAAAATAAAAATCTCTTTATGAAACGAGATCTAATTTTAAAATTTTAATGCGGAATTCAAAAAATGAAATTGTTGCATTATTGATACGGGGGTGCGTATTCGTTTTAGACAGATATTTCTACGTCTCAGACAGGACATCCTGTCAGCATCCACTTGTCGGGACCTGAAATATATTTTTTTTTCATACTGCATTAAAAATTTGTTCAATATTGAATTACGCAGCCGTCTCAGATGCAGATGTTCAAGTGAAAACCTCCGAATTCACTTGCTATAGAAGAGCACTTGTTGTGATTTAAACAAAAAAAAAGATATTATCGTATTTATTAACATTAATATTTGATTAATTCATATTTCATTCTAATATATTAATTGAATTTTATTCATTTTATTTTGAAATTATTTTTCATTCATAACTTATTATATTACAATATAATAAGTCTTCTAAGGATATCATATATTTTTCAATTTTTTTTATAATATAAATATATAATAATAATTAAAAATATTGTATATTGTATTTAGATAAATAAATTTGTATTCATTACATTAAAAATCAAATGCTATTTCAATTCATTTTATTGTTTCATTAAAAATTTATAATCAGAAGTACTCAAATCAATGATGATAATTTTTTTCTGATTTTACATATATAAAAAAATCAATTTTGAAAATGTTGTGTATTAATTAACATATTTTAGTATTAATTTTATATTATTATTTTTTTAAATAAAAGTATGATATATACAATTAAAATAAATCTAATTGGATGTAATCTAATGACTCAACAATTTATTACGAGAAATCCAATAGAATTTAATAATAGTAAATATTTAAAAATTAACCGATATCATTATGAAAATAAGATCCAATTCTACAAATAAGGATCCTTCGTATGGACAGGTGTTTTTTTTAATATATATATATATATATATATATATATATATATATATATATATATATATATATATATATATATACGTTCGAAAGGCGCCTCGAACAACGCGATTGATTGACATACGAGAGTTGAAAGCTCGTCGACGTCCATTGACGCTGAGACTCCACCTCGTCATCGTCAACAATGACGAGGAATCGCTCTTGCTTTTTTTTATTTTATTATTATTTTTTTTTACTTTTACCAAATGCCGGTTCTCTCGTTTTGCCATTGTGCCACGGGGTAATAACTTAATATTGTTTGCGCTCGTTGTGGGCGAACCTCAACATGAATGGAAGCCACTAGAGTTCCATTGTTCGCAAGATACCAAGAGAAAAGAACATCATGAGCGAAAGAAAGAAACCGAGCACATCGAGAGCTCGAAAATGATAAAAAAAACGACTAAACTTTAGAAGTACGAGAACGAAAGATCGCCCAGTGGACAATGTGAAAAAAAGCATCGGAGCTTTGAAAAAAAAAAACGAGGCGGTAAAAGTATAAAGGATTTGAATGAGATTTTATTTAGTGAAATTAGAGTTGATGTTTTTTTGTTATTTTGAATGAATGAAAATATGTAATTCGTGTTTTTAAAAATTGTAAATTGTCCGTCTTTTATACGCGAGTTTTAAGATCGTTTAATTTTTTTTAATGATTTTGCAAAAAGTCGTATAAGAATCAAAACTGATTTTATTGTAAATTGGATGATAGACAAATTAAAGAAAAATAATGTTTTATTAAAGTAGAAATTGTATAAATATCTTCTGTAATATAATTAATACATTGAAACAGTTTAAAAACGTCTCGTATTTTAATATATTATTATATTAATTTTTATAAAATGACTGAACGATTATTATCAAAAATAAAGATATTATTTTTTTGTGAAGATATCGATTCAATGCACAAATTGACAGATTCCCAGTGTTAAAATTGATCCGAAGCTTATTATGTTTGATATATATCTGTGTACCTGAAAGATATATTCGCTCGCAATTTTCTCACAGTTACTACAATACGACATAACGTATATTTTAACAGCGAAAAGTATCGTGTTACGTCAATTTAAAGTCATTCATAGCATAAAATGCTCAATGCAGAAATGTGTACGAGAACTCATCGACAGTGAAAAAGAAAAAAAGAAAATAAAAGACGTCGAAGAAGAAGAAGAAAGAAAAAAAGGCAGCCTCTTTTTGATTCTTCTCGCCTTGTTCGTGTTGCAAAATTTCTTTTTTATGACAGAGACAAGTATGGCCGCGTCCAAAATACCTTTTATTGTTGAATTACACGATGCGAATTATACAATTTATGTATTACATGGACGATCCGAAAACAATAATACAAAAAAAAAGAAAGAAAGAAAGAAACGAGAAGAAAAAGACTGAACAATGTCCACATATTGGGGACGGTTCGTTTTTATTAAATAATAGTATCTTTTTTCATAGAAGATGAATGTTAGATATGCATACTTATCTGAAAAAAAAATGTACTGAAATAATGTTCAGATATTATTGAAATTGTAATCGTTTTTTTTTACTATTTTTTTTTAATTTTCAATATATAAATTAATCAAAATCATGAAAAAAAATATGCTACATAATCGTTTTAGATTATATATTGTCTCATACCATATAAACCTTGGTCTGAAAAGCGATAATTTATTTTTTAGTAAAAAGCTCAACCTTCGTACTGACGATTCAACATTTGTACCGACATATATATTTATATGTATATATATATATATATATATATATATATATATATATATATATATATATGATATAAATATGTATATTTTTCATTTTTCACTTTACTTACATGCAATGCTTAATTCTGGGTTAGCACTGGACGCAATTTCGTGTACTTGATCTGTCCGAAAGATAAATAAAACATAAATATAAAGCAGTTAAACATCAAAACGGTATACCATTTATCACATGTGTTGCCATAATAACCGATTCGACGATAATATATCGTCGAGCGTTTCAATATTTATTTATTTATTTTTTTTAATAATATAAATATTATATATATATATATATATATGTGTGTGTGTGTACACTTTTTTTTAATCTTTTGATTGTTTTTAATGATCGGCTTCGAGTGCGAGCACTTTGAGCTTTTTAAGTTTTATATTCAATGAAATCGCGTTTGATACATACAAGTCGATTTTTTTTTTAATAATATGTTGGTATTAATATCTACGTTCAGATATATTTATTTACGATTAATAATTGTTGTTAAATATATATATTCAAGACAAGTGAAAAATACGATCGTAAAAATATGAATATAGTCGCATTATAGTTATATTGTATATATGTCAGTGATGGCTAACCTTTTGCTTCTCATTCAATAATTTATTTTAATTCATACTCAGGTGCGCTTTAAATTTTTTTAGTTTGCACGGATATTTTGAAAATCTTCTCGATATAAAAATTTGGATTTTTTGATTATATCATAAATATATTTTGAATATAATGCAACGTTCGTGATCGCGTATTACAGCATATGTCGGCTACCCCTGATATATAAAAGAGTTGATGTTAAAAATATTAAAAAAAAAGTATCGTTATACGTATTGTAAATTAGCGATACAGTTCTTTGCTGACATGAATTTGCATTCTTTTATTGAATCATAATTTATAATTGATATATAAAATATTAATTTTAAATCAAAGAATGTTTATCTTGCAAATAATCTGAACAATATATATAAAAAATATCTATGATTGTTGTATATTATATATTCAATTATAACAAATTAAAAATATTTAAAAAATACATAAATTTTTTAATTATTTTAATATTATATAATTTAATGTTTTTATTAAAAGAAATAATTATATTATTTATAAGTACAATCGAAAAGATCAACACTTAATATAGAACAATTTTTTAAGATTTAATTTTCTAACTATTACACACACACACACACACACACACACACACACACACACATATATATATATATATATATATATATATATAATAGAATTAGAGAATATATAATTTTCGATACTCTTCTATAGTTCTTATATCGAATACAATCACTTCTCTATATATGAGCGCACTTAGAAACGCTCAGGTGTAAAATAGTCAAAGACAGCCAATTACCTGAACAATGTTCTCGGTTCGAATCTCGATAATATCGTCGGTGCCTCAGTGTCGTTTTGCATGTAAATTTGTTGGTTTTATTAAATTGTTACGCATTAACAAGAGTCGGCAGCCCTCTAAATCTAAGAGAACTGTATGGCTCGCCCACATATAATGCCCGTAACACATATACAAATATATATATATATATATATATATATATATATATATATATATATACCTTATCCATAATTGTGTATAAATGACTTCGTGTCGGACATTGCTCAGAGTCTTGTAAAATTTCACCGCCATAATTCACCGACACAGATCTCTAATTACAATACAAGCGATCGTAAATAATAAGAATTATGACCTAAGCTAAACTACTATATGTGATACTAAAATTTATAATTCAAACTATTTTATATTTTGATGAACGTTTAAATCATATCAAGACATGTATATATATATATATATATATATATATATATATATATATATATATATATATTGTAATTTCGATCGTCTTGTTACATCGTATTCGATAATGTGATAAATTAATTTTTATACGAGCGAAAATGTGCAGAATGAAAAGAAGCGTTCGCATCGTCGACGCGATAACATTAAGCGGCGGTCGCATACATTAAAACGAGATGAAGTCGAGATTTGTTGTTAAATTCAACGGTTGCGTGAAGCACATTGTTTTGTGTCTGTACCGGTGAAACGCAATAACGACATGTCACACGACACAATGGTCACCCACGCTACGCCCGACACTCATAGATAACAAACCTTTTTTCGATAATAAATATGTTAAACTGACAAACGCTATAAAATTATATATATATATATATATATATATATATATATATATATATATATATATATGTATATATATATATATATATATATATATATATATATATATATATATATATATATATATAGTATAAATATTATTAAAATATACACGTGATTGCATTTTGATTAATAAATAATATTTTTTTAATTATAAAAAAGATCCTTTTGACAGAAAAAAAGATACTATTGATATAAAAAAAATATTTTCATATCGGAAATATCAATTTAAAACTATACAAATATAACAGGATACATAAATCTTATTTTTAACGTATGATATTAGTTTTGATGAAAATTTAATGTACAATATTCTAAATGATATATACTTATATATATATATATATATATATATATATATATATATATTTATTTAAATGAAAAATAGAAAATTTTTCCTATGTGACATTTTAAGCCGATTTTATTATTTAAAAAAAAATATCATATAAATTACACAAAGCGCTCCCATATAAACGTTTTAGCACATAAATAACCATATATTATATTATAATGTATAATTATGAATCATGATTGTGTCTAATATTTTGCCAAGGTTGATGAAAATAGTTGACATTTTAGAAACAGAATAAAAATATTAAAAATATATATTACAATACGGGAATAATAATAATTATTATAATTATTATTAAATCGGCGGTGTAATCTATATGATATTATAATATTTTCAATATATTTTTAATACTGAAAATATATCAAAGTATATTGATTTTAAGCTTGAATTTATCTATATATAATTAATTATTAAAAATAATATATCGATATTAAAAATATTGTTTACTTAAAACTTCCAGAACAAGTTTTTTATTCTAAATATTTTTAGTTAATAATTTAATTAATTCTAAATTTTAAATTTTAAATATTGTTTTCTACTATTATGAATATCAAGTTAGGGATAAATGGCATTTTTTAGATTTAAACTATTTTTAAAAATTCACCTATATATATATATATATATATATATATATATATATATATATATATATATATATACATTTTATCGTACACTATATATATATAGTAAACGATAAAAGTTTTCTCGCAGCTGTATGGGAAAAAAAGTTAGTCCTTTTTTTTCTATATAATTTGTCCGGTGGGCTTCGAAGGTCTGGGTCTCTCTTACATTCGAACACAACAAGGGCGACGATATTACACACGAGCACGTGTAAAATATGGAATTCGCATAAGAAGTGGGCGGAGGCGCCTTCGCCATACATGACATGAAATTTGTGCTTACAATATCGAAGTGCACGCGCGTAATTGTCGTACGAGAAAATGCGGTGTGACAAGGCGGGGAAAATTCAATTTTTTTTTTTTTGTTTCGTTTTGTTTTTGTTAATTATCGTCTAACGAGAACTATGAAGCGTAAAACGTAGCGTCGGAGTCACGACTATGAAACGTTTTTTCAGTTCAATTTGCATTCGTAATTCGGTGCGCTTTCGCCGTTCGGTGAA
This sequence comes from Leptonema lineaticorne, assembly GCA_024500535.1. Taxonomy (NCBI): domain Eukaryota; kingdom Metazoa; phylum Arthropoda; class Insecta; order Trichoptera; family Hydropsychidae; genus Leptonema; species Leptonema lineaticorne. The sequence continues at coordinate 8,823,897 of JANIJI010000006.1, read as the reverse complement.
TGTTAATTATTTTGTTCGTTGTATTATTATAAAAAATGTTTATATTTGTGAGAAAATGATTCTAATAAACGTTATTCTTATAATTACAATCATCTATAATGTAAATGAATTAGAAAAATCTTGATAATACTGCAGTGGTTTGATATAAATCAAGGATCTTACGAACATGTAACGCTGAAAAAATTCTCTAAATTAGAAATTAATAAGTTAATCATACTATTGTTCAAATTTTATTGTATTTATTATTTAGAAAATTCTTTTTAATCTTGATATATAGTATAAAGGCGACTGTTAAATGGTATAATTAATGATACTCTCATTAACATGCTCTTTCTAGAAAGGTGAAATATTAAAAAAAAAAAACATTCAATTCTTCAAATAAATATATTTACTGATTTATACAAGGTATATAAGGAAAAATAATAATTGTATAAAATATATGATACTATAATAGAGAGTTTTAATTCTGACATTTTAATTATAAATTAAATATCAATTTATATTTCATAGTAAAAAGTTAAAAATTCAAACTGTAATCCATAAATTATATATAGTGAATATAGAAATATATTGATCTGTGATAGATATTCTACAAAAAAAATATCGCACAAATTAAACGAAACGAAAAATAAAATTCGATCACAATGAATATAATATATAGATTCGTACGTATAGTACGATGCGATCCTCATCATCACTTATATCCGTCTGCGTCTAATATAACCTCATTCTAGGGTCTCATTAAGGTTGCGCCACCGTTGCGCGACTTTAATATTCAACAATGCCGCCGTTTCACCATTCTACGACGACGACGACGACGACAACGACGACGACGACGAAGAAATTGTCAGGATAATCGTATATACAAGAAAACACACAATAGAGGCTTTACGCGGTCGTTGTTAACAGCGTGTGTCAATTTGCGATGAATTTATGGTGTAGCATCATGGCCAAGGTGGTCATGGTCTTCGTATATATTTATATATATATATATATATATATATATATATATATATATAAATATATTGGTTACATGATAAAAGAGCGAAATCCGAAACGGCGGTACCAACTGTGATGGTATAAATGTGGTACCGTGTTCAAAAACCATCATTAAACGCGTGGAATGTTAACTTATCGCGACATTTTCGCAGATCGATCCTGTAATTCTGTTAACGTAATATATTGTGTCCTCGGGTGATGCACGTTTACCATAAGTCCGTTTTGATTATGTACAATATAAACCAGCGGATGCCGTGTTATTATTATATAAGGGACGTGAGACGTAAAAAAAAAAAAAATATTTGTAAGGTGACCAATCGACCTCCTTAAAGGAGGATTAGTTATCATATAAAAAGTGTACTCTCTTTATTTGTCTTTTTCTTCTTTTGGACGTTTTAAATTTTTTAACGATTTTTTTTTTTTTGGTATCTTTTTCAACAATGAACCACTTTGCTATCCTCAAAATATCGTCACATTAAATTATAGCATATCACTGTTAAAATGATTTGTTATTGAAATTTCATTGTAAATAAATTGATCGCTATTAGTATATGGTAAACTTTTTTCAAAACTCTTTTAAATCTTGTATCAATTATGAATTTGGTTTTTCAATCCTTTATATATTAAAAAAAATCAATTTTGATCTAAATAATCTCTCATAATACTAGATTATTAGATTTATTTATATTTTAATTATACATAAACATTATTTAAAATTATTTTATTTTAAATTATAAATCACCATTTTAAATAATAGATCAATCTGTCTAAATAGTCTTTAAAATGCAACCACTCAAGACATGATCTAAATATACTAGTTCACATGTGGGTGATGATATTTTGAGAGATTTGTTCAAATTTACGTAAATCTTGCTTCTTTTTTTTTTTAAATCGTTCAACGATACAATATTAATATTTTTGAACTTTTAATTATAATAATATTATGCGAATGTAATAAAATTAATTTTATATAATATTGAAAATGGAAAGGCGTAAGAAAATTGTGCAGTCGATTGTCGTACATTTGACAGACAAAACACCATTCGTAGACAAGAATCGAGGTTCATTATTGATTCTATCGTCAACAGACAGGTCTAGACATAACGTCGCACCGACGTCAATTACCATATTTCGAATACGAGGCTATAAACAATTAGCCACCCCGCTATAGACAGCCGGCTATAGCGGGGTATATATATATATATATACATATATATTTAAATTGTTAATTTTGGCGGGCAAAGTTTTATTTTATTATATATATATATATATATATATATATATATATATATATATATATATATATATATATATATATATATTATTTTCGCCATAATGCGTGGGCACATTCAACGCATAGACACCCTAACGTCGCATTTAATTAACGAATCAATACGATCGCGCACAATGGAATATCTGCATATATTTCGTTTATTATTAACACCTCTCGAGTTACGTTCGAATAAATAATAATAAAAAAAATGTACTTGATGTACCCGTGTTGTTGTCACTGTGACATAATGCGTTACGAAAATGTGACACGGTATGAATTTAATGCGTCGCAAATGTAAATTGACCCTGTCAATAGACAGTGATGCAAAATTATTTATCGGTTGCAATTTAATTAGTGATTTTTGTATTATGTGATGTATGTATGGAGTGAAATTTTGAAAATAAAAATGTTTGTAGGCAATTGAAGTATCTATATATCAAGTATTGGGGAAGGCAAATGGATTCGTGTCGGAATAGGCGACAGTTATCTATTTTAAAAAATCGTAAATGAAATTTGTAACTTATTACCATAAGTGAGAGTATGGCCTCCACGAAAGATTATGGTTGAAAAGTGGCCTTCATGAGCGAAAAGGTTCTCTGCTCTTGGTTTAGAATTTTTTCAAATCTATAGAGCAAAAAAAAAAAATACGGGATATAAATTTTATTAATTTTAATGTATTTTAATAGAATTTATTAAAGTAATTGAGAATTAACTAGAAAAAAAAATATATATATATATATTAGAAGTTGTTACAAATATATAATAATAGAATAAAATTTTAGTCTTATATAGTAGCTTAAATCATCGTTAGTATATTTTAAGTAAAATTTAAAAATATTTTAGAATAATAAAAAATTTAGAACAATGTCGTAATTTGATATAAAAAGAAATTTATTTTAAACAAGGATTTGCTCTCTGTTTTTTTTTAAATTTCCAAGAGATTCATTGATATAATTTTAATATAAATATACTATAATAATGGTAGTCCGTATTTTTTTTTATCAAAATTCTATTATTATATTATACTTCCTATTTGACTGTAAAATAATAATAAAAGACCTATTGATCTTTTCATATTTTAGATATTTTTATACATAGTAAATATAAAAATACCAAATAATTTCTATTCACATCTGTATACATATATATTTATAAATATAAATATAAACAAATATACAAGTCAAAGCGCTTTTTTTTTTTTTTTTGAAGTGTCTCGTCTTTGACGACATTTCGGCGTTACCGCGTTATTCTAATCGATATATAAACGAAGGTTAAATTGTTTTAAATAATCGACGCGGAATTTCTACACTTGGCCAATAATGAAAGCCTCCACGAAGGTCTCTACGATGACGTGTCGGCTTTTGAGGAATTAATCTCGTTAAATTCCAATGTGGCACGTGAACTCTGCCATATATATATATATATATATATATATATATATATATATATATATATATATATATATATTTATATATATTTTAAAACACTATATACTCCACATATTGCCACTTAAATTCCAATTCGAATACGATTATACCATATTGGAATTAAAAATGGACATCTTGGTCATGGCATTGAAATGGCATTAATAATTTTTACACGGTTCGCGAACGAAATGCCATTATAAAGAACGTTAATATTATTAATTTTTTTTTTTTAACAAATAGAAAAATCGATAAATTTTTAAACGTCCATAATGATGTGCATTAATAAAATTTATCGGCAATAAAAATTATGCAATTTTATAACGACATTTATCATTATATATATATATTTTTTTTTTCTCTTCACTTGCTATTATTACTTGAATTGCCCACGTAATGTGTGTGGTCTTATAATTCTTTTTCCATTAAAAGAAAAAAAAATGTTAAAAATAATAATGATATTGGCAATTTTTTCCAGATATATATATATATATATATATATATATATATATATATATAATAAATCAAACGATTTAATAAATATTCGGTAAATAATAGACCGTTTAAATTATGTCTCTTTAGACCGTGACATTTAAAATATAATAAAGGCGTTTATATTATTACACTATTAAAAGTAGTTTAAGTAATTATATTACAATGTTTAGAATGAAGATTTTTTTTTTGTTTTATAAGTATATAAATATTGTAAAATTATATTTTTAATCGATGAAATCATATTTATTAAAAGATAGCTTTGAATATTTTATAATATGTCCACGTTTAGTCTCATTAAAATATAATTTTATACGACGAAAAGCTCCGCGTGTGCTGACATCAAAAGAATACATTTTTCATTTTAATATGACGTTTCGGTTTTTTTATTTTTGCATTTAATTCGAGATTATTTTACATTTTGGAAGAGAAAAAAAAAATTGTGAAACGGACATTATCGCCGTCGCCGCAGAGACAATGACTTATAATAAAAATATAAAAGTTTACCGTAATCGTGGCGCCTGACCATTTATCATTTGCGCATTATTATTATTGTGCTCAATAATAACGAATCGTATTATTTTTTTTTTAATACTATTGTGCCCGTTTTATATTATAATAATAATAAAGAGGTCGACCGAGGGAACAGTGTCTAAATTAAAATGCAGATGCTGTCAACATTTTTTTTTTTTTATCAAATCAGCATTGTCGATTTCTATTATTGAATGTAAACGTTGAAATAATAGAATAAATATGTGATAATTGAATTGATTTTTGTTTCATTATAGTGAATTAAAATAATAAAATTTTGAATTTCAATATTAAAGTATGAATATAAATAATAAATTGAGCGATTTCAATGAAATTTTGTATGTGATATATATATATATATATATATATATATATATATATATATATATATATATATATATTAAAAAAATAAGTTAGGCGTCGGTTAACCGCAATTTTGACGCTTCTGTTATAATTTTAAATGGAAAGACTTAGAAAAAAATTAATAAAAATGAATGAAAACGTGTAGTAAAACGGAACCCGATCGAGACAATCGCCTATGCGTGGGTTCGGTTCATAATAATAATAACTAGAAGACATAATCTTATTGTAATGAATTCGTAAACGAGTCGAGGGCGCCCAGAGTTGTATTTGAGCGCCACGAGCGACTTCAGGTACTCCTTTTATGTGTGTGTGTGTGTGTGTGTGTGTGTTGTCTATGAGACCTTAAGAAACGTATGGTTGTAAGTGAGAAGAAAAATTTTTAGTATCCGTCTGCTAGTAATATGAAAATATGATTATCTTGTTGATAGTTCTGACTTTTGATATATAAATTTATATTGTAAAAAATGTATTTATAAGTATATATTTTAATTTGTAAAAATTATTTAATATTATATTATAAAAATTGAGTATCATTTGACTGAAAACAAAAATGTTACCATCGTCGACCGATGCTAACGTTTCATATAAATGATATTATTTATAGAATGAAAATAATATTGACGAGTTAATTTTATATATAAATTAAATAGAAAAAAATATATATACTGAACTATATGTGAATATTTTTCGAACAACTTTATAAGAAGTATATAGAATTATTTTGTAAAGATTTTTTACAATATTTTTATTACAATAAATTATTGATTCTGTTTGAGATAATTAAATAACTGCTAGAAAAATATCATTTAAATATTAAAAAAAAAACATTTTTATTGAATTATGAAGGGTATTTTAGAATATTGTATTTATTTACGTATTAAATTATCAACTGTATTGAATATAGTCAATTGTAATTTGATACTCTTAAAATATCTAACATTACTATTATAATCTTATATTATAAATTGTAGAAAAAATTTACAAATCACTTATAATAAATTAAAATACTGTAAGATACAGTAATAAGGGATAATGAAGAAAAGTATTTTCAATTTTTTATATATAAACTAGCACTTATATCTTTAAATTATGAGTACATTAAACACATATACATACACACACACACACAGCCTATATCGTTATATAATATAGTTTAAAATCGAAAATTAAACACTGTAATACTGAGTTAACGTAAATTATTCAACATAATGCGCACATTTATAAACGTCCGTGTTGTTAATTGAACATAGCGTTACATCGGAATAGCAAAGCCTCGGAGGAAACAAAATTGCCTTTTTCTCAGTGCCGATCTTCCTCCTCCCGAAGGGATGGAAAATTAATGGAAATTCAGGAAATGTGCGAGATTTTGTTCACCGTTATTTAAGCGCACGGCTCGATATTTTACTAGTTGTTGTTAACAGACATGATTTAATGCGGTTTCCGTTGATAAATGCCTTTCTATTGGCGACCGAGGCGTATAATTCATGTTGAATTCTATTGAAATTAGCATTAATAACCTGCATAATTAAAACTATGCTCGTTAATCAAATGTAAATGTTTTTTTTTCTCTTCAATATATGATATACTGTGGCTATATTTTGTTCGGCGTTATTAGCGATTATATGCGTTTAAAAGATTTAAAATCTTTTTCGATCTATCCGATAAAAATCTTTTATATATAATGAAAATGTTAATTTTATATATATTCTCGCATATTATTGAAGAAAATATAAAATTTTTTAATATCTATTGAACATTTTTAATATCTATTGAAAAAATGTACTAATATTATATATTTTAACGTTCTAAAATTTCTATTCAAAAATAAAATTATTTTAGAAGAATATAAGAGTAATTTTTATATTATATAATAAAATATGTATTAATTTATTAAACTATATTGAATAAAAAAATTATAATTTCATCATTAAAAAACACGTTTTGATTTAATATAATCTTCAATAGATATTATTTTTACTCATCAAATAGAAATCTTAATAAGCTATAAAATAAAAAAAAATAAAAAACAATAATTTAAAAAACCAAAAAACCACACACACACACACACACATACATACACAATTGTCAATTTTTAAGACCACAGTCGTCGAACGAAACTCTTGCGCAATATTCGAATGAAAACATATGACGAAATAATTTCGTATAATCGAATCAAGAACAAGTTGACTAATTAAACACATTAATTAAATCGATTAAATCGTACCGGCGAGCTAATTATTTGACTAATTTGTTTTATTGATCTCGATCGATACACAGCATGAGATCGATACCGAAACCGAATCGAAGAGAAAAAAAATATATATATATATATAAGAAATTTATCTCGATGAATACGAACCGACATTATTTATGAGAAAAAAAATATTCAATATATATATATATATATAAATATATTTTTTTAATTTAATTATATTAATATAAATGATATTAATCTATCATTTTACCATGAAGAACTAAACATGTGTTTTCGTGACGTTTTTATTTAATCCATTCATTGTTTCTAAACAATGATATATGAAGTGTCATCACCGATATTGAGAATCCCACGCAAACTTCTCATTTTCAGCACCTGGTTATGATCCAGCTTCATCCATCGTCCACCACCCTCATCTGTTTGATATAAAAATATATAGAACTCTCTTCTGGATGCACCCTACATGTTTTTTTTTTTTTGCAATTATTTAGAATGCACAATACACAATCACCCCTAGTTTCGCCGTTAGTTCCCACACTTGATTGTAATTTACCCCCGCAATTGGTGACCATTATTATAAATTGTGATTTGATCTCTTTGCGGCTACAATAATGCTATGGTTAATTCGCATCGCTAAGCCCGTGATTTTTTCCACTTCATATTATTATGTAAACAATAAAACGGATCACCCCTATAATACTGGTGTAAGTATATTTCTAAATATTTCCTAGTTCCGCCCTAAAATATTCCTAAATTACGATTTACTTAAATAATATTATTGTAAGATCGTTTTATGATTATAGCGAATAGTTGATGATTATCGTATTGCATTACATTTTTAACGAACGTTAAAATTATTATATTTCTATGAGCTTTCATTGATTTTTTTAAGGGAGAACGAGTCTTTCAATAGTTGAAATATATATACGTTATGATATATATAATCAATACTATGTTAACCTATAAATTCAAAGAATTCTGATATAAATATATTTTCATTTCAAAATTATATAATATAATGAAAAATAAAAAGCTTGTAATGCTTTTGAATTTCAATGTTCAGATTATATATAATAGCATTTGACCGTATATAAAATTCATTGTTACAATTTAAAAGATTTATTCTCTTAGATATTCTCTCATATTCAGACAAGGTTAACCAGGTGTTGAGGGATGAAAATAAAAAAAAAACAGTATGACAATGTGAAAAACGTGTAGAAGCAAGTTAAGGAAAATCGCAGGTTTTTTGGACACAGGTTGGCGACCCTCGTCCTTTTTGTATAACAAATTCAACCCTCTGTGTGAAATCGAATCTAGATACTCTTCCGTGTTTTGGACATACATATATATATATATTTTATTCAATTGTTCAATAATACAGCTTCCGAAATGTTAAAAGCGGAAAGGGGGACACAGTCGTGGGATTCGAACCGGGAACAATAAAAGTGCACAGTTTTTCCCACACTCGTTGACCAACAAAAGTTACTCTACGATATGCCAATTTTTTTCAATATTATTTACTATATTAAAAATATATATGATTAATTAAAATTCTTTTCATATTATATATCTGTTTCTTGTATAGCTAAATAAATATTATATATTGTTATAATATTTTTAATAAATTATAATTAGACAACCTTTAAAATTTATTACCTAGTGGGCGTTGTTTATGATAAACGATTGTATAATTGCAAATAATGCCCGGGTACTTTATTTATCGCATTATGATAATTGTAATGTGTCAATCAAAAAACAAAATGATATCGCATTGAAATGTGAAAGAATAAATTTTTCGTTGATTATAATCGCGAAAATGCGTTCGTGATTTTCCAATTTCCATTTTACTCGGCGACACTAGGAAGTGGATGTTTTGTTTTTGTTTTTGTTGTTGTTAATTATGAAACCTTCAAGGTTATGTTGTGGAAGTGCATTTATGATTGCGTGTAAAAATGCAACGGCATATCGGTACAATTATCGATTAATTAATCGATTATTAATGAAAAAGACTCAGAACCGACTATGAACATTAATGTATATATATATATATATATATATATATATATATATATATATATATATAGGGTGTTCGTAATTAATATTGCATTAACATAACTGGTTGATTGTTTATAATAAATTTAATTGAAATCATGATAAGTAGAATTTAATAATCATTCTATTATATTGTAATATAGAAATTTTTTTTTTCAATATAAAAATTGTAATAGTAATAAATTATAAATTGAAAGATCCTATCGTATAATTTAATATATCAGTTAATGATTTTATATTATTTAAGAGTTTTTTTTTAATTTTATAAAGTCAAAAAATACAGATATATATATAATGTAATAATAGGATATTTGTATATATTTTTCGATATAAATTTTTCAATTTTTTTTTTTTCTAATAAAAACACACATTCACATGCATATATATATATAATATTTTATTTTAAATAAATTACATTATTGAGTACAGAGATCTTTTCATATGAAAAATCGTCATATTTCAACCTTATAAGACAAAAATAGACATCTTAATCATAATATATATAGACCTTTTGAAAAATATATAATAAATATAAAAAAAAAATTGCAAAATACTTTTTTAATTTGATAGAATAGCAATAAACATAATATATATTGGATATATTACCAATTTCCAACTATCACACGAACATTTCGAACATTCATTACTCATAAATCGACCATTGTGCGAGATTTAAAACACGACACGAGATAATATCAAAAATAAATTCTCTTATTAACCCTGATCGAGCCGGTTCGATTCCATATCGTTCGATTAATAAACGGATAAAGATTCTAATGAACACTAGAAATGAACCTTCGATATATATTTTTTTATTTTCGATCTATCGTTTTCCGTTTAACCTATCAGACGTTTAACGGCGGTAATTGAACGCGATTGTAATTATTTATTTTATATGTATATATATATTTTTTTTAATATATATAAATAGATACATGTGTGTATGTAATTTTGCCAATTAACCGTTTGCACGATTGACAGTCGAGTTTTTGACCTCGACTACGACAGGTGAACGCGACGTGACTCACTTAACGCCGTTAATTGAATTGTTCTTGTACATTTTAACGCCAATGTGTCAAATTCAATTGTATTATTGCTATATGATAATGTTTAAAAAGTATTATTATGTTATTTAAATTAATCATTACGTAATTTTTATTTTAATCAAATCCGAAAGAATATATGAAATAGAGCTTCCTCTATACTAAACAGAAACTGATAACGAATGATTTTAGAATAATCCTGAGATTCAATATCGTCTTTAAAACTTTCTAATATTATTATATAAAAGGCTAATTAGATTTATCACATTACATTTCTTTAAATAATTATGTTTACATCGTGTTTTTTTAAACGTGCTGTTCAACAAACAATTTAAAAAGTTAAAATCACCAATCAAGAAAAGTCGCATAAATAATATTATATATATATATATATATATATATATATATATATATATATATATATATATATATCACTCTTTTATATAATAATATGAAATCTATAATAATATAAATATCGGTGAACGTTCTAAAATATATAACATTCTTGATCAAAATTATAAGAAAAAAAATAACAGTCATTGATAAGATAGTTTTTCAGTATATTCAACGTTATAAAAAATATTTCTATTATATCACAACAATGTTTTGAAAGCATTCTTAAAGCACAATATCTCTATAATATATAATATGTATTTTATCGATAGATAGCCATTTTAAGAAGCAGTATATTGCAATGTAACCTGTTATTATATTATAAATAATCGATTACAAAATTGTAGTAATCGAGATGATCATCGCTCTATAATCGAACCAACTGATATTGAAATAGCGATTTCTAATAATGGATTTTATAATTTACACGCAATTTATTTTTATTCAATATTTGTTTAAATTGTGAAAAATACTATAAATTATTAATTTTATTTTTTATTTGAATGAGGATTCAATCTGTAAAAAAATATTTATATTTATATACATGAAAAATTTAATTTATCAATGTAAGATTTAATTTTACGTGAAAATAAATACAAATTAGTCTTAAAAATCATATAAACCTACTTAAAAATGAAGAATATATCGATTTGAAAACCATGAATATTTAACTGTTATTTTAATAACAAAATTAATCTATATCAGAGATGGTCAACGTCCTTGATAATCCGAGCTGCAAATAAATACGTACGAAAAAATATTTTACAGAAATTATATTAATTGAAAACATATAAATACAAATATATTTATTGAATTTAAATATTATAAATGTTTATTTTACTTCTTTTGATATTTTTTTTAAATTTGGTGACAATACTTCTCAGTAATTAATTGTTCCACTCGAGTACATTTGTCGAAAGCTACAAATAATCATTCAAAGAACCGCACGTGACTCGCGAGCCGCAGTTTGACCACGACTGATCTATAGATATTTATATGTAATTGTCGCTATAATAATATCGCATTACTACAACCTATTCCCGGCAATACATCCGATATCCCGTTTTTTTTTCTTCTCCCGGTATCAATCGTAAAAGGAAAACGGATATACACAATATATATATATATATATATATATATATATATATATATATATATATATATATATATATATATATTGAGTGCGAACGGCAATAGATAAGCTTTGTACGACCACTATTTCACGCTACGCAAAAACAAGAGAGCTTTTATCGAAGAAAACACAGTCGCCGGGGCAGCTTTAATATCTCACTTTTATCTGTGGCTTTATTGTTATTGCCGACCGAAAGGCGAACACGCGACAAACATTCGGCACGAAAAGCTCCGACGAATGTAGCCTTCGGTTTTTCACGCCTCCATCCCCGTATTACACGGCCTTTCGAAAGGTTCTATCTGTGAGCTATGCTAAAAGCCTGTTCCCTCCCGTTTTTGAAATATTCTTATCGGTTAATGTGGGCGATTTATTCTTATTATAATTCCAAAAAAATATATATATCAATTTATAATATAAATAAAATTCATCTATCTATACAAAAATAAAGTGCATATATTGTCATTATTTATAGAATATTAATCATTTGATTTATATATATATATAATCATAAATCTGAGATATAAAACTTAAATAGCGATATGAAGTCGTAATATAAAAAAAATATTCATGTAAATATGTTAAAATTGAATTACCTCATATTTAATAGATTAAAGGTTAAATAATATACTATTAACCCGTTGCACTCGAGAGGTGTTCTTTTGTCACCACTTGGATTAATGCTAAAACTCGATGTGCGTCAATAACTATTTATGTTAATTTCTTCGTAATCAATTCCCACATTCTTTTTGTATTAATATTATGAAGTGTAAAATAAAAACATTTTTTATTCAATCTTGATAATTTTGTCAGAAGGATTACTGTAGTTAATAAATTTAATCAATATAAACAAAGAACAATTAAACGATTGTGTAAATTGGTATGTCTGAAATGGTGGAGAATTTTTTTTTTTAGAAATTTATTCAATAAATTCATATATTCTATATATAAAACCACTAAACAGCAGAGATATATAAAATGTTAAAATATAAAAGCTTTATGTATTAATTTGTATGTATAATAATTTTTAGTTAAGAGTAAAAATTCGACAAAAACACTGCAAAAAGTCTCGAGTGTAAAGGATTAATTTTTATTGAATAATTTTATTAAAAATTAAATTATTTCGATAGAATAGATTAAAATGATATCAAAATTAATTTTAACGTTAGAAAATATGTATGTTCTGAAAATGAATTAAAATAATTATGACATTATTTATCTAAATGAACAAGTCGTGCTAAATGAAAACGCCTTTGATACTTTCATTTAGATTATTTTAACTATGAATATCCTTGCATGTCACAGAAACATCAGGCAATAAGTTCTGGAATTTCCCGAGATGAAACTTTAGATTTTTGATCCGAATACAATATTTTATACGGCAACAAAACCTGATTGCTATCGTCTAATATTATTAGAAAGCGCAAACATTAATAAACGCCGTCACGATATATATAATATTGACAATTATTGGATTATTGCATATTTGATTTAATTCAAATTAATATAAATACTACTATCGTCCGTTTGTCGCATTCATCACTTCTATGTCGTACAAATAACACTTGAAACTTTCACAATTAATCGAGACGACACGTTTATCTTATTAAATAAAGCCTTCCGCGGTCGCCGCATATAAAGTGTCGGCGTTAAGTTTAAACGCTAAATCGCTATCGGTTAACGGCGCGGTTAATTTGCGATCGACGTTAAAACTTATCCGAGTTAAAGTTAATAAATCACTGTGTATTTATTTCTATACATTCTAGAACAGGAGTGAATACATTTTTAATTACTAAAAGTGACGTAAAAAGTAGTATTTCAAAGTCAAAAATAAGTGTAAATTTAGAATAAATATAAATGACACTACTTTATATATAATATCAAATTGTTTTAATAATAGAAAATAATAATTTCTTCTGACAAAATAATTTATAGTCTTTGAATATTATAGAAAAAATATTAAATCTAGATCTAATTATTTAATCATATAAAAAATTAAATAATGTTATAAAAAATAAGCTGATTAAACATTAGTTTATATTGATAAAATTTTATATTTTTCTAAAAAATATTAGATATCTTCATATTATGACGTAAATTTTTATTGTTTTATATATTATATTGATCATTGATATTTATATAAAATATTTTTAATTTATCACATATTAAACTTTGGTCTATCGGTTTCCAGTTTTGCGAATTGAATGCTTATATCGAACTATACGTTTTTTTTTTTTTTGCTATTTTACATAAAATTTTAATATCGAAAAAAAATGTATAATTTTATTTTATTTTTTAATATACGTTTCGTTTGTATCAAATTCAATTTTTCTACGTCAATATCGTGAAAAGAAATCGTTACATCGAAATTCAAAGAAAACGCCGAGACCTTCGAATTGAAATATTGCCACTTCGTTACCGTTTGAAGATAATCAAGAGAAAATTGCATTTTGATGATTTTTATATACATAAAAATAATCATTTATACGTCTATATATATATATATATATATATATATATATATATTAAAAGATATTAAACGAGATATATTACGTCGGCAATTTTCGTATCGCAAAGAAACAAAGACTAGCATGTAATTAAGCGAAATGTTCAGTAGTCGTTGTAAATAGGAAAAATATATACACAATCGTTGTGTATTGACTATCAAATGTCAAACGGCGATAATTAAGACTCAATTATGCGTCGTAATTTATTTATTTTAACGCCGGCGCACGTTGAAAACGACGCGTTTTAAAATCGTCCATTAGATAGTCCGTAAGCGTCGTTAACCCGTCGGGTGAAAAAAAAAAACAAAACAAAACGATAATTTTGACGTTAATCGTTTTGATTTTTTTTAATTTTTTGACATTTAACAATCGACGGTCGCAGGTCGAGAGCGATACGCGAAATTGACGTAATTTGCGTTAAAATTGTGTAATGATATATAATAATCATATTTTACGTCAAATTTTGTTCGATAATTTTTAACCTATTTTTATTATAAATAATTGCAAAATTATCTACGTTATATTCCATAAGTTTCTTTATCATTTTATTTATTAAAATAAACTTTTCTTTAAAATATCATTTTTTTATTAAAAAAATATACAAAATAAAAACAATTGTTCTATTAATTGATTTTATTATATTGTTGCAGTATTTATATTTTAATAATTTTCTTTAAAAATCTAATATTCATTAAATCTATAATATAAATATTTATTATGGATTATCCTTATTTCATTATTTTATTTGATTTAGTGAAAAATGATTTCTAATTTAAAAATTATATCCATTTATATTTCAGACAATTTTAATTAAAATAGAGTTTTAAAAATAACTTTCTATTCATAGCAAAATTAATATATCATATATGAGAATTTATTACTTAAATATTCTTACATATATTATTTCATTGTAAAAATATATATTTATTTATATCTTTAAAAAAACTTTATTATTATTATATCAACATATACATAGTATTTAAAAAGTAAAATGATAATCATGTATAATCATGTAAATATGATAATCATAAATATACATTTGTAATATAGTATAAAAATTTTGAATTATTTTATTTGATATAAAATAAAATATAATAATATATATAACAGCATCTGTTCTACTTTATTCGATAATGATAAAACTGCAAACGTTCACTTCAATCAGATAAATTTTCGAATTAAAACCGTAAAATATCACATATAGCACATAGCAACGACAAAATGTCACAATATAAACATTTTTAAACTTGAAAAAAAAAATATTTATATATGTATAACAAATTTTTAAACTAGCAAAATTTCGGTTATAAAGATATGAAAAATGAGATAAGTCATTGGATCGTATAGACACCTGACGTTCGTTCACCTTCGATGAATTTCCGAGTCACCAACGCGTGCCACAGCTGATATGTGAAACATTATTTTTTTTTAATCTAGTATTTAGGGTTAAAAAACTGAAAAAATGTTAATTTAAGAAAATTAGATTGCAACTGAGGTCACAGAAGGGTGAACTGTATACATTTTTTTTTTATAATAATATAATTTTATACTATCTATATCAATCTTTAAAATATTGAAAAAAAATGATCGTAGTACAATTTTATTTATAAAATTGATATATTATATAAAGTATAATCATTATATAGAGAAAAATTCAAAAATAAATATTTTAATATTTTTATTAACATTGAATATTTCTAATATGAAATATTCATATAAAATATTTTTATTTAATATAAATTGATATAATATATACATTAATAAAAAAATAATAATTTTTCATATATATATTTAATACGTCGATTATTGAACAAAATGTTACGACAAAGCTTCGCATTGAACTTATTATATACCATATATATATATATACATAGATAAGGCGTACACTAATAGAATTAATAGTTCAAACATTGAAATAGATAATAAATTCATTGGGGAAGAAGCGTTTTGATAACGATATTTTTTTTAGTGTGTGTATGTACACCACTTAGTCGTTTTCACCTGCGTCACACCCTTTTGAATTTCACCCCATTTACTATAAATATATATTAAATAATGGTACATTACATTACATTCAGTACAGGTATCCGTTCGATATGATCGTTCACATTACGATGACTACAAATATATATATATATATATATATATATATATATATATATATATATATATATATACGAATTAAACGTATAATAAAATTAAATATATTTTTTTCGTTCAAATTCATCCGTTTAATATATATATATATATATATATATATATATATATATATATATATATATATATATATATATATATATATATATATATATATATATATATATATATATATATATATATTAAAAATAGGATAAATTAGAATGCAAAATTTCAAGCGCTTCAAATTTTACGTTTGACCTCTCGTCGATGTCTCTAAATTATTTGTGCGCCATTTTTAATTTTAGTAGCGAAAAGCAATTTGCATCGCGTTTTAACGTGCATTAGATGTAAATTTACAAACATAATAAACGATCGTAATTTATATAAAATATCATTATTCGTTTGTTCCCCCGGTTCGAATTCTACATTCTCCATAATTAACGTTGAAAAATATATATATATATATATATATATATATGCAATATTCACGAATCGATATATATGTGCAATTTTTTTTTTATATTATTACATACAAATTAGAACGCGTTCTACATTCCTAATGATTAAAATGATTTATTTTACATATTTATATAATTACTATCGATATATTTGTCTATCTACTAATGCCTAATATATTTTTTTTAATTATTAATATTTAAAATATATTATATAGTCTTTCAATATACACAAATAAATACGTGTAAATATAAAATAATTCACATTGATATTAATATATATGATTTATATAATATTTTATAATAATTCTTTTATATATGGTATATATATATATATTGAGTAAATAGTGGGTGGCGTTATCGATAACATCCATTTCCGTTCCCTTTGATATTTGAATAATAACATATAAATAAATAAAAAACGTGTGAAAATTTCACCTAATCGCTAGTAAACAATAATCGATTTATAAAAGCGTGTTTTCGTTCTGTACTCGTAAAAATTAGAACGGTATATGGGTAAGAAAGACTCGCGAGCAGGCAAGGGTTAAGCACCCACATCGGTCACGAAGCAACATCTCTCACAGGATATATATATATATATATATATATATATATATTTATATATATATTCCTAATGTTTTAATACTGTATTCGAATCACTTTATAGTTTGCACGGATCCAATTACCATGGATGAAATTGATTCGAGCTTTTATTATTGCTTTGTCGTGTTCTGCTGGTTGTGTATGAAAAACACGAAGTTGTTTAGGGTTTTTTTTTCTTCAATGAGGGGGTAAAATTGACCGATGTTGTCGCGCTGATCGATTTCGAATTATTATCGTATTTATATCGATTAATATCAATTTATTTAACCCTCTTCTGCTATGCATTTTGATCATGTGATGTGTTATATTTTTATTTATTTTTCAATTTTCAATTTGTTGTACAATATATAATAATTGAGTCGACATTGTATTACATTTTATAATTTAAAATATAAAACAATTTCAAATAATTGATATATTTATAATTTATTTTTTATACATTCAACTTTTAAATATTATTTTCATTGTATAATTCTTTGTAATAAATTAGATCTATAATGCGACAGTATTATTCGAAATAAAATTTATCTTTAGAATAGAGATCGAGTCGCCAGCTCTACAATCATCCTTTAGATACATATATAAAATTTATTTTTTGAAACATTTAACAAATCATCACATATAAGTTTAAATTAATAATTATACTAAAATAGTTATTAAATGTCAAATTGGTCTTTTAAATATATCAATTTTATTATGAAAGTAATGATATCACGAAACATTGAATTTATGTAGCATAAATTTATCATATATACGAATTTTTTTTTACTTAAAAATTTTTATATTATTTTTCGATCAAATTCAACATCACACTTACACTTTTATTATTTAAAAATATAATCAACATTTTACATTTCAAAATCAACTTTTTATCAATCAAAAAAAAATCGAACTCTTCACATAAAAACGAATAGATTTCGAATGAAATATCATATCAACACTACGATCATGATTTTGTGCGACATCACAGTTTGAGAAACACTGCGACGAATCATTATATACGCGGTAAGATTGGCGCTAATGGTCCAACGAATGTTTAACCGAAACCTTTCATTATCGTTCAGCATTAGAGTGCGATTAATCAAAACGATATCGAACACATACTTTGCAATTGTCGGCAAGGCTAATTGATATACTATATTTTTTAACTACTTATTTTATTTAGAAATCAAAATAATAATAATAATAATAATACGTATGAATATAATCTGCTCCAGTGATATTTTAGAGTTCCACTTTTACGGTTAAAATTGCAATTTTACTCCAGTATAAACAGAATAACGATAGCGATCGATCGTTATTTTTGCATACCTTATTAACTTCTAATTCAACTATTGTAATGATCTATATTACGTCGAAATATTCGCATAATATGCGGATTTATCGATGTTGAACTTTAAAATTCGAACGCGTATTTAAATATAATCTGGATAAATTTAATTATTTTTTAGTGCTTTGATATTTACAAATTTATATTTATAATATATTGAGATATTTGATTGTTTATAAATTATTTTATTTTTTTTTATATTGAAATGGCCTATTTATGATTGAATTTAATTTTTATATTTTATACTGTGATTAATGATTGTGTACTTTTTATTGTTAAAAATATTTTTAAAAAATATATTACTATTGACAAGTTTAACATTGATTCGTTCGCGGATTAAACTAAACCGCAACAATCGACACAAATCATCTATATACATAGATTTTCTAGTTTATAAACCGCATTCACAACAATTGTACAATATTAAACTTACGTCCTACATTAAATTTGAAATTAAATTTAAACACTTCACGATTTCAGATGAACCAAATACATTATTATTATTTACGCCATTAAAAATAAATACGAATATTTATCCATATTTGATGTATGAAATCGGAAACATTTTGACGTTATAAATGGCGTAATTGATTATGCACATTACACTTGTTTATAATATATTGCGAACTCTTATTGCGAACGCAGATTAAATACCGTTGATATGTTGCCGGGCAATTTGTATAATTTGGTTTTATATAAAGCGATTAAATTCCAGAAATACAACGCTCACTATGTATATATAATTATATATATATATATTTTTTAATTAAAATTAAATCTTTTCTTTTTAGTTATGAAGTGTTGATTTAATTTATTTAAATTTGAACACTAAGCTATTTTAATGGCATTTGAGCGTTCTCTCGAATTTTTAATACGATGTAAATTTGTACAAAAGTCGTCAACGCGATCGCATCGTATTAATTACCATCGTGTACGGCACACGAAATATAACAAAACAAACAAAAACACACAAAACGAGCAACAAACAACGACGGCGGCGGTTTACGTGCCGGTCAAGTGATGACCTTTTACTAGGTAAATGCATATATAATTGCAGGAGATTGTGCGCAAGTTACCGTTTCGTGAAGGGAGCTGCCGGTTTATACGGTAATTGAAATAGTTACCGGTGAAATCTCGACATTGTGTCAAGAGTGCAAGGTCAATTTTGACCGTATAAAAAATTTTCATTTTTCATCATTAAATTTAACTTATTACACATTTTAAATCCGTTATATCTCAACAATCTAAAGACATATTTGATCATCGAACAAATATATACACACTCATCAGAGACGGTGTTAAATAAAAACATCACTCTTTTAACCGATCTATTAAAAGTCACATATACCATATATATATATATATATATATATATATATATATATATATATATATATATATATATATATATATATATATATATATTTAGCCCAATTTATACGTTCGTTTTGAAAAAAAAAACTAATTACTTTATTGTTGTCCAACAGTCGGCACGCGTCTAATATGCATATTACATGCATATTTGTGATGCACGTTAAATTTAAAACACGTTTCGTATGTGTTTCATGAATATTCATATGCGAAAAAGTTCTAACGTGTTGTGGGTGTTTAACAAGCGTTCTAATGTTCGCCGTGGCGAAGCGACTCGGATGCGGGCACGCGACCGGTCAAACTCGACAGAAGCTTTCAACTTTATTCCATTAAATATATGTATAAATTTAAAAATATTTTATATTTCGGTAGAAAGGGAAGGATTAATATTTTTGAAATTTATTTTTTTTTTATATCCATCAACGTCATTAATATGACAGTGTCTCAAGTAATAGATACTATATAAAAGAAAAAGATGTTCATGATATCTGTTAAAATAGTGAAATTCGAATATTTTAATAAAATCATAAAATATTTTCATTACCAACTCAGTCCTGATAGAAGAAAAAAATATCTTGAATCTGTAATTTCAGTAAATAGTTTAGATGGATTTTAGAATCTTTCTTAAAATTGAAATGATGATCATTAATCTTCGAATATGAAGAAGTATATCATTTATATGCCTAACTCTCAAATATATATTTTTATATAAAAAAAAACTGTATGATATATTAAAAAAAAACAATCATTTTTTATAAATGAAAAATGATATATTATTAATTATAAAAAGAAATATGATTTTTTTTATCGTTGAAAATATTCTCAAATAAAGGTCAAAACCGTCTATCGTGATCGACCGCGGTGTCGAACTTGAAATTCCACACACCGGAAGCAACAGTAAGGTGGTTGTCGCGTGCCCGGAAGTCAACCACATGGCCACCGCAGCCGGTGGGTCAAGTATGAAACCAATAATATATACGTCGTACAAATATTATATGCGAACATGTGCGTAACCGGCCTAATGCTAATGCGCTGTAATTGCCGACGCGCGCCGAATAACTCACCGCTTCGCCCGTATCGAGCTTTCTGATGATGGAGACGATAAGGTGGAATGTGGTCATCTTCAACCGTCCACGTCACGCATTGCTTGTTCTAATTTTGTACGTATATATTATTATAAATTATTTCAAATTCATCCAAAAAAAAAAAAAAAAAACACACCTTTAAAACTAGACCGAAGAACGAAATATTTAATTAAAATGTCTAATTATTATAATATATATAAAATTCTAAATTATTTATATATATATAAATTTATAATAATTGAACTTTAAATTATACTAGTAAATTTACACGTGTGATTTTTTTTCATTATGCTCATATTATATTTATAGTTGATATGTAAATAATAAATATGTGCAATTAACAGGTGGCATTGAAAATAAATAATGGACATAATACAAATATATAACTTAAACGAAATTAATTAAAATATAAAGCGATCGGCGTTGAAAAGGTAATTGAGCACAATGACAATATATAATATATAGCCATTGTGTAATTATTTTTTTAAGGTTCGTTCATGTATATGATTGGGTCAAGGAAATCTAAACAATGCCATATATATTTATCATATGTGTATATTAAATCCCTTTTTTTAATCTAGATTTGTTTATATAATATTTACATATCAACATAATAATTTTATTGATCATTTAAAAAAAAATATTGATAAAATTTATATAGTTTAGTAATATTTTAAGCACTGTTTTATTAAATAAAAGCCCTAAGGGAACTTCAATAATAGTTTGGAAAATCGTTATATTTAAAAGTAGACGAATTTTTACATAGAGTATATTATAAATTAATATATTGTTTAATACTGAATCTAAAATTCTGTTTTTTTTCTTCATGCAATATTATTGCAGATCTTGGAAATCCTTTGTTTGATTCGATAGACGTTTTTATCTATTTCTATCCTTGACTTCTATCAACCATTTATTTTGTTGTTTAAATTTGATAGTCCAATATTAGCATTTCTAATAACCAATATTAACATTTCCAATATTAGAATTTGTCATAAAAAATAATAATAATTACAATATGTTGTAATTTTCTCGACCAATTTTTACTCAAACATTATCAGAAACTAGTGGAAACTTGATTCAAGGAATATAACGGATGTTAGATACTTTTTTATCAATATTATATAATCATATAATAACGACCAAGTATATATTTTTGTATATTTATAGAAATATTTTTGCAACAAAGTTGAAAATATATACCTATAAATTTTATAAGCAATCGACACGTGCTATAATATTATATTCAACATCAATTGCAACTCACTGATATATCAAGACAACCTAATGCAATAACAGCAATAATAAATATCAAATAATACACCCGTCTTATTTATTTACATCGCATGAAGTGCTAATTAGCAATTTTCACAAAGATATTCACGACGTAATGCGCTAATGCAACGACAATCCGCGACGTAACTGAAATATTTTACGATCATATCGCATTATACGAACACAATATTGCATTAGTGCTTCTTTTACATAATAACCCGTTCTTTTTATTTACACACGTGACATTCATAAAAAAAAAATCTGTCCATCAATCATGTGATAAGCAAAGACGAGACCGGAACACGTCTAAAATGCCAAACGATTCCTCCTTTTTATATATACGGTTCATTTTGAATCTTGTCACACGAACAAGAAACGCAGACTAATAAAAAGATCGTCTTCTTTTGTATTTTGGAAGTTGAACTCGAAAACATTACAATTATATTTGGGTGGAGAGTTACATAAAAAAATAAAAATAAATGTGCAGAATGCGGTCGATTGAATGTGGAAAAACTTTTCGGCATAATTGATTGACGCTTGAATGAGATCGTTTCGATTTTTATAATGGTTTATAAACAAAAGCAAAGCCTTTCAACGCTTAATTCATATATATATATATATATATATATATATATATATATATATATATATATATTCAATATTTTTTTTATTAATATATATTAAATTAATAGTCAATTTTTTAATATTTTCAAGTTAGTTTAAACCGTTATACAAATTTGACATTAAGAAATATGCACACGTGAAAAATGAATAAATATATATTTATCGTCTTAACGGTCTTTTGAAGAACTTTATAAATGTCAATATTAAGGTTTTATATATATATATATATATATATATATATATATATATATATATATATATATATATATATATATAGATCTAGATCGTCTAAAAAGAAATATTTGTGATGTCGTCGAACTCGTCACCGTGATAAAATGTCAAGTGCATCACACGGCATTGCCAAAAAGCATTTGATAATTCGTATATCGATCAACGAACGACCTAAATAATATAATTATATAAATGTTATATTAGACATATTCGATGCGTTAAGACTTCCGGTTTATTGTATTATTCGTGTGAATGCGACGTACGAGATGTTTATTTTTAAAATTCATCATGATAGATTTTTTTCAAATCATATCAAGACTATCGCGAAAATTAAGATATTCCATATTTATTAATTTATTATATATATTTTTAACAGAACAATGTAATTTTCAATATTTTATGTCTTTTTCGTCTTCATCAGAGCTTGAATAATTAATCTGCTTTTTAATCTATTATATATTTAATTAAAATACTTAAATATAATCAATATAATATTACATAATAGAATAGACTATAAATTAATGAGTTAAGGCGTCATTAGAGCGACATTAATGGACTCCATACAAATATATAATATAAATTATAACGTTCATTATTATTAAAAAGTACACACATTCGACAGTGCTTAATGTATTTACATCATTTTAAACACATATCTAAATAAATCATAGACACTTCTCGTGTTTACAAAACAGCGGTAAAAATACGCGTTCAAAAACGTGACGTCGGATTAAAGGCGGACTCCATTAGTCCGATATCACGTCGAAGATTATCCAGTGTCGACGCACTTCTTTGACATTTTCTTTTGGTTCGTCACCCCCCCCCTGAGCATTCTTCTTCTTTTTCTTATTCGTGATTTGTACAAAATTCGGCACAAAATAAAAAAAAATATATATATTATAAATAAGTCGGACGCTGTCGTGTAAAATAGAAGAGTTCCGTTCGTCGATATTTAGAAGAAGAGAATTGGAACGATTCGAATCGATGTTCGCGAAATTGGATAAATATTTGTTAAAAGCGTTTTTCTCTCGCTGGAATATGAGTGCGATTTTTAGATTTTTGATTTTTGTTTACATAGAAGACGTATCACGAAGTTTAAAATGTCGAAATTTTCGATTATCACGCTCGTTTTATAGTCTGATAAATCGACGCGTATCTATGACGAACAAAGTCACGGTACTTTTTCGTTTTTGTGACGATCAAAGATCTTTAGATACAAGTGTATAATAATAAGTATGACTTGTATCGGAATAATGCGATTATTTTTTTAAAATCTATTTAATTTTAGATCAGAGAGTTCAAATATTCTCAATGTCAGGTATCTTGAAAGCGATATTTCAATGCATTATTATAGTAATTTCTAATATAATTAAAAAAATAATTTCCATATTTTCCCTTTAGATTTTGAATATATGTTTCTTAAATAGAATTGGAGTTTTTCAAAAAAAAATGATTGTTTGATTTGTAATAGAATCTCAAATAGAAAATTTTAGAATGATCCTTTTTGTTTCTATTATTCTTCCAGTATCTGAAAAAAAATATTTTTAATCATATAACTAATAATTACGTTGTAAAAATTTTCTTATTAACTCATAAAAATATGTAAAAATAAATCTATTTTAATTTTTCAAAATAAAATCTTGAATTCAAAAGAATTATTACAACATTAATTTATTTTTAAAATATTCTATATAACACGACAACACGATTTAAATAATAAAAAAATATATATAGAAGAACTTTTAGAGTCACAAAGACATTTCAGAGTTATAATAAAATATCGCTAACAAGTAATTATTTTAAAAATATATATTGATTCAATATAACATCAAAGTTCAAAATTAACGCATTATATAATAAAAAATATATATATTTTTTTTATAACCAAATGCACATGTCGATTTCTAAACATCTACGAGACACTCAAGAAAATGTAATATATGTATATATATATATATATATATATATATATATATATATATATATATATATATATATATACATACGAGTATAGTATAAAAAATAAAATGTTCTTATTAATTTATTACCGAGACACGAAGTGCTAAAAAGCTTTATTATAATCGTAATGAGTCCCCGATTGTTATGTACTTTTGTATACGATGCATACATTATCACTTTTGCACATAAAAGCAACATAAATCAAATCACTTGAGAGACGTGCGCTCGAATAAGACAAGTTCAACGTACCGCTTGTGAAAACAACCTGACATCAAAGTGAGAACATAACAAAAACTTTAATGACAATAAAACGTCCATTAACATGTTACCGATGCGATATTTATTTAACTTTTTGTTTGAACGTTTATTGTACTCGTGAACCGATAAATTACTATTATTATATCAACGTATGTCATTTTAAGAAAGGTGGATGTGATCGTTTTTTTTTTTTATTTTTGACGGTATTTTTTGAATATTATAAAAATATCGATTATGATAAATTTTTGATATGATTCTGTAAAAATAATATATATTTTTTTTTCACCTCAAAAAATTGATTCGTTACGCGAATATTACGTGACATAAAACGCGGAAAATTCGATATCCGCGATCCTTGGAGTCAATTAGACGTCTATTCAAATGCTAACCAAAGATTTTTTTTAAATAAAAAAAAAATTATATCACACATATTCCACTTTATTTCACTATTGAGAACATACACACACGTTCTACTATAATATCGCAAAAATTGCAATGATTTTATATATATATATATATATTTAATGATGTAATTCACAATGAGAAACCGTATAATATTCGCTCTCATGGTCTAAAAATGAAATCATAAAACGTGCACTTGTAATTTTAATTATCCATTTTATTTGTACGCAAAGCTTTCCGATTTAATTATTCGATTAATAATAATACGTATATAAATATAGAGTCTTTTTCTAGGGTTTTAAATATATTATATTATATAATAAATGTCTGAGAAATGTGAGCTGACTTTTGAATGTGCGCTTGTGGGGGTTTTCGTGGTTATTATTTATTTGTTCGTTTTTCGTTCATACAAATAGCACGCTTCCGTAGTTTGGACTTTACCAATATGGCAAAAGCGCTTTTTAATGCAACAAAGTTGTTAATGTCTGGTCTGAGAGATCAGACGAAGCTCGTCAACAGACTTATGGCATTTTCGTGACGCGCTTTAAATCCTTTTTTGTAATATATTAAAGTTGGATCGTGTTGCCAATTAAACAAATATTTGCGTTATTTTTTTTTAATGTGAATTCGATTTTTTTTTTCATTTTTAAATTTTAAGTTAAATATATTTTATAATACTAGAGTACTGGTCATTGAAAATTAATTGATATTCGTGTTATCTCTAAGTTAATTTATTCAGATATAAAGTTAATCAGCTATCAATATTCGGTTTCATAAAGGCGAATAATTTATTATTATTTTCTTAAATTAATTATTATGAGTGTAACAATTAAACTTTAAATATGTGAAATGCTTATACGAAGAATAATATTTGAATGTTTCATATAAAATTGTAGTTAAAAATAATTATTATTTACCAAAAAAAGCATCTACTATAAGAACTGTTATTTTGTTTAATAGGATTTCATCGATATTTAAACATTAATTAATCTTTAATATCAGAATAATAATTTTGAATTAAATAATGCTTCTAGAAATCAAATTAATTTTATTTAAAAAATTTATTTACAATAAATTTAAAATTGTGAAAATCAATTTAATTTGAAAAGAAAATTTTTATTTAAAAGAAAAAATGTTTAAAATTTAAATTTAAAAAAAATATTTTTAGCTTAACTTAAATCGACGATTTGCAAAAATAAATACTACATTTTTATGCAGTTATATAGAATTAGCAAATTTTAATAAAAATTTGTATATAAAATTCCAATTTTTTTTAATCCTAAAATATTTGCAATATTTTTAGCTAATAAAAAATATTTTAATTGATCAAAAATATTTATTTACATAAACAATAGATCTATATTTAAATCATAAAATCTTCTCACTTTCTATTATATATAAAAAAAATACTATTTACATTAATTTATATAACAGTACATCCATTAATCACACTTTTTATTATTGTGTAACAAACAAACAACTTTAATTACGGATTATAGCGACACTTTTGTTATATAAAATTTATGCATTTTTTTTTCAAAATATATAATATGTATACATAATAATATTAATTTAAAAAAAGCATGGATTTAATTAAGCAAAACTCGCCGTCAAGACATTAAATACAAACGCCGATTTGTTCGATGAAAATGATTAATGACGATTTAATCGAAACTACCGGCGCCAAAATACTGAACCATTCATATTTTATCTCGTAAAATATTATTGATTTATTTTTTTACCACTCGGTTTTCGAATTTGAAGTTCATGAGACTTTTTTGATTGACAAGCGTGATGATGTTGATAGGCGAGGAAGCGAGCTTAGAGGATATTTTTATTATTATTATTTATTTTAATATGAATTTTCCGTATCGATTTACCAATTTTGTCCGGTAGACGATGGTCTGTCTTCGAATGGATTTATATCTGTCGTTCGTGTCGTTAATCTTGAAAGACGGAAGACAATATTGTACTAATTTAATGGATTCTTATCGATGAAAAAGTGAGCTTTCGTAAATGAGAGCTTTCGCAGTCGATCGCGCACGAATAACATTTTGCTTCATATAATGATTACAGATCTGGACGAAAAATAATATAAAAATATTATATTATTAAATATTTTATATTTTTTATATAATTTATCACTTTATTCTGATTTAATGATATTTTTTAAACAATAAGTATTTTACAAAAAAAATATATTTTTAATATAAATAAGTTAAGTTAGATATTAAAAAATTCAAATATATTCTTATAATTTTTGTTCTGTGAATAAAAATTAAATAATCTAATAAATTTTATAGAAAATTCCAAATATAATATTATCTTGATTTCACTAAAATTATAATCAAATATATTTGATATATTATTTTAACATTTCCCGTTTCGAATATTAAAATATTTACATTATCTTACTAGATATATAACTGAAAAAAAAGTGAATTATGATGAATTAAAATCGCGAATTGATACAATAATAACGATAACTGTCGCCAAATGTATGCTTAACCGACTACATAACTTCCTCATTTCTCAGAACGTCTATCTAAATATATATATATATATATATATATATATATATATATATATATATATATATATATATATATATATATATATATATATGTATATTTATATTCATTAAACAAATATTACGCAATGTTTATATTATTCAACCTTGTACTTGAATAAACGCGACATTTACAAAATGCATTATATAAATATATAGAGGATGTTATTCGCGTTTTATATGCAATCTCATTAGCGGTCTATTAATTAAAACGTATAAAACGAAATGTGATTACATTAATAATACGCAACGGACTTGCGATTAATTGAAAACACGGCAAAAACTTCGAATAATATTTCATTCCGGTTTATTGGACGTGTTTTATCGTTAGATAATAAATTAATCGGACACGTATTAACCATAGAAGTGTAAAATGTTAAACGACTCGTTAAATCTATCCTATTTTCGAACAGATTCACCTTAGAATTTCTATGAAGGATTAATCCTTAAATGTGTATAGTATATTTAATTATTTATATAGATTCTGATATTATTGTTAATGTACTAAAATCGAATTTTTATTTATCTTTTTTACTCATATATATTATAAATTAATTAATAAGTTTTAATACTGATAATGTATATATTTTATATATAATTAACATACTCAAAATATTAAGAAACACTGATATATATGTGCAATTGTCGAACTACACATTTATTATTCTGTAAAATATAATAATTGGTCTATAATTATTGATCTCATACTATTTAGATAATCTGGATTGAGAATAAGGTGATCAACCGTTCTCTTTTTTTTAAGTTACTTCCTTCTTTAAAAAATGTCTTCTTTCTTGTAAATTTTTAATTTGATTGAATTTAAAACTTTTCAAATTGATAAAAGGACCTTTTCTTGAATTCGTCGGAGTTTTGTTTTACAACTGGAAAATTTGTTTGATCAATATCATTGCGTTTTCTTCTTTTTTTTTTTTTTTTTGTAAAAATAGATGGTCACCTTACTTGTGAATAAACTTTCGAACATCAGCATTAAAATATAAATTATATTTTATTATAGCGAAAAATTATTATATAATAGAAATAAATCAGATGTCCAAACGCGGGGTCAATTGGACGATTGAACAACATAATCGAAGTGTTTTCGTCACGAATACAGAAATTTTCCTTTCGTTTTCTATATACGAATATTCAACAAATAATCGATCGCGGTGAAAGCTTATTTGCAAATATTAAAATAACAATGGCTTACGATTTTAACCACCCGAGGGTATTTTACGATCGTCTCTAACTTTTATCGCGAAAGAGATTTTATATTGCGAGCATTTCAATAAATTCGAAACGAAGTTATGAAAACGAGATACGATCATCGGACAATAAAATTTTTTTGAAGCAGCGAAAAATGTTCGACTTTCATCGATTTTTATTTATTTGTTTATTTCTTAATTTACGTGTTTTATTTGACGTAATATAATACACAATATATTATTTAAATTATGTAATATTTTTCATATACTTCACATAAATACATTCTTTACAAAAAAAATATATATATATATATATATAAAGATAGATATGGAATATATTCAAAATATTGAGTGCAAAATAGCTCTTATTCCAGATTAAAATTAAATAATGTCGAAAATCAATAATAATATATGTGCAATTTGAAAAACCCTGTCATAAAATGTTCGTGACTCGAATTCATTTCTCCGCGTAATTTTGTTCCAAATGTGATGTAAGCCACTTTTAGTACCATTAAACGGTTTTTTGATAAAGGATTTATTTATTTATACACTTCGACAAGATGAACATGAGCAATCGATTTGAGATATATATATATATATATATATATATATATATATATATATCTCAAATTCTTTTTAAATCTTTATTTATTTTTTTAATTTCAGCAAAATCGATTTCATAAAACGCTATACTCGTTATAATAATAAGTTTTAATAAACAATTAAATTTTACGATACCTTATTGAAGCGATCATAATTGCGAATTGAAATTATTTAATACAAGTGCCGCTAATTATTTATGAAGATTTATGCTTAATATTTAGATGCTAATTGATGGTTAATTTGATAAAAGATATCTTCTTGTACTAGGATATTTTACATATTTTATTAGTGTAATTATGGAAGAAAATAAACGATCATTAGTCGTTTGTTAATTAATAACTGTAATTTTGTTATAATTTTCTAGTTGTTTATATCTTTTAAGGACTATATATTATGGTATATATTTTTTTAATACATCTTCTATAAGAGATTTTAAATGTTTATTATTTTGATATCTTTATTCAAATATAAACATTTTAAAAATTTGAAACAATCTCTTTTATGATAAATGCAATTTTGATACTCAAATTTGGAATTTCATAGACATTAAAATATCATTTGAACAATAAAGCTACCGCAGGTGTCCTTTATTATCTTTATTACCGATATAAAATCATACTAAAAATTTACGTAAGTCGAACTTGCGTTAATAAAGAGCAGTTTTAAGGTATAAAAATTGTAAGAATGCAATAAATCTGTTATATAAAAATGATATAAATTCGCATGAATAACTAATGGGATGTAAATATACTTTTATATAAAATTAATGTATACAGATTTCTTTTATGATGATCTTTGTGATATCTCTTCAAAAAAAAAAAAAATAGAATTCCACTTAATGTCAAGGATTTTATGGTGGCCATATAATTCGGATTCTAGGAATATTTTTAGTTATTTTCGTATATAATAATCGCGTACGCGAGCACGCGCTTATTTTTATGCTAATACGATCGCAATAAAAGGATTTTTTTTAAGTATTATTTTTTTATTTTTTATTTATTTATTTATTTCGTTTTATCGGTAATTCGGTCGTAAAGTGGTTTAAAAATAATAAAAACGAATGCGCGCGCGAGCGAGCGCGTGAAAACAAACGTCCGGTTCGTGCATTTTTATGCAAAGCTCCTTTTTAAAAGCGAACATTAAAAGCTCGCATAATATAAAAGCGAACGCCATAAATTACATTAAGTAGATTTATGCGGTTAATATAAATGGATAATTTTTTTTTTTGTTTATGCGTTGCAAAATTCTAAAATGAAAAATACGGCGTCTTTTTCTGGTTGTTTATCATTATATATATATATATATATATATATATATATATATATATATATATATATATATATATATATATATATATATATATATATATATATATATATATATATATATATATAATTTATATATAAATTCATTTTCCGCGTCGCTCTTTCTTTGTGATAAAAATTCATAAATTAACTTAAATCGCCGTTGATGTATATATTCTCCTTTAACTGTTTTGTGTGTGTGTTTAATACACACACACACACACATATATATATATATATATATATATTATATCCATGTGAATGTTAAGTGATTTATAATGTAATCAATTTATTTCGATTGAGATTTAACAAAGTTTGCTATAAATCTATGCGCAGCATAATTAATACATTTAAATAGATAAATTTAAATAAAAATATTTTTCATATAATATATATATATATATATATATATATATATATATATATATATATTAAAATTAATATAAAAAATATCGAAAATCAATAATATAATATTTTTTTCATATACTTTAATTAAACAACTAATAACAAAAAAAATAAAGATGAATTTTTTATCATTTTGTAAATAATTTTCAGCTATTGTTTTCTTAATAGAAACGTTCGTTATATAAGGTTCAATAATAATTCACGCATAGACAATCGAAAATTCTACAACTTTCATAGCCTGAAATGCTATTAGACGACATTGTTTTCATTTCTTCCCCTTATTGTTCTTATCGTAAACTTTTCCTTTCTACAATAAATCAACGCAGCATTTCACAAAATACTTATAAATCTTCGTTAATAAGCAACAAAGTATAAT
Organism: Leptonema lineaticorne; assembly: GCA_024500535.1. Taxonomy (NCBI): domain Eukaryota; kingdom Metazoa; phylum Arthropoda; class Insecta; order Trichoptera; family Hydropsychidae; genus Leptonema; species Leptonema lineaticorne. The sequence goes on along the minus strand of JANIJI010000006.1, from coordinate 8,791,285 downwards.
ATTACAAGTTTTTTTACAACATTCCGTTGCTAACTGAAACATTTATTTAACCGTTATTTATTAAAAAAATGAAGGGTTTTTAAAGTAAAATCGTAAAAAAATGACACTTGTTTCAAAATATAAATCATAAATATAAAGTAAATTTTCATAATTTACAAATAACTGGTGATTTTGGTTGGAACGAATAAAAGAAATAAAAATGAAATATTCACAAAACCAAAATCCAGAACGGCATATCGAATCATTCATAATCCTAAAATACTATACAGATCTGATGTAATTTTTACGCACATGTCCTTTTATCCTTATTAGAAGCGGCGTTGACAGACGATACGACAGTTCACAGGATCCGACGAGGAGAAGGTAAAAAAAAATGAAGTCAAAAAATTAAATCGAACCGTGAAAAACACGTGTCGCAATATCCTTTTTTACCCCGAAAACTATTAAAAAAATTCCACATTTTTTTCCATCAATGTTTAGAAAAATCGCAGTCTGTTCTTTATTATCCTTAGAAGATTTCACGTTTTTCATACGAGATTAGGATCGCTGAAGCGCGTCTATTTGCTTATATATATATATATATATATATATATATATATATATATATATATATATATATATATCTTGGTATCTTTAAAAGATTTTCTATATATAGGAAGGTCGCGAAAGATAAACCGAGATATGGATTTTGCTTTCGTCGTATCTATACTGAGTCATACATTCATCTGCCAAACAATAACCATATCCACAAGGTGCACCTTTTCAAATTCATCTTTATTTATTCTACAATAATACTATAGTGAAATTGTTAAAATAGATTCATTTCAAAAGAATTCCAAATTTATATAAATATTTTATTTTATATTAAATTTTTAAATACATTTTCAATATTGAAATTTGACATCACCGACTAAGACAGAAGATTAAATATGAAACTCATGAAGATTCGATTTAAAAAAATCTTTGCTTCTAAAAAATAATTTAAAAATATATATAAATTCATATATATATATATATATATATATGATTAATTAGAGTTTTATTTACGACGTGTGGCAAAATCGAAAGTGTTTTGTAAAAAAAATATTGCGCAATATAACGGTAAATAAAATTACAAACTATAAGCAGCATAAATAATGGTGAAAAATAAAAACAGACGCACTAGAAAAATGACTCTAAATTATTATTTACGATCTGAGAAATTTAATTAAACACAACTCGACCGGCTTATTGTCCGATTTATTATATATATATATATATATATATATATATATATATATATATATATATATATATATATATATTTTTCTTTAACGTTAACACATAGATCAAAATATAAATTCGCTTTTGCTGGACCGTTACATTTTACTTTAACGTTGCTCGTAAATTGTAAAAAGAAAAGAATAAGGATATTTATTTATGCAAAAATAAAGAGTGCAATAATTGTAATTTCGATGTATTATAATATGTATATGTAATGAAATAGGAATTGAATTTAATGAAAAGCGAATCGAAAAACGATAAACGTAAAACGGGGTTGTAAAGTTCACTTGGGTAAAATTTATATGTAAGAAGTTTAGTATATATTTTAATAACAAAACTATTTCACAATTACAATATTGTTTATAAAATAAATAAATAAATAAAAAAAAACATTGTAAATTTTACGGTTTTCCATCATTTTTTATCCGTTTACTTTTCATATGGAAAAAAAATTAAGCGCATGCCAAAATTTAATAATAGAAAGGGAATAAAAAAATATTTTCTTTATATTTGAAGATATATTTTTGAATGAAATCATGCTGTTAGGAGATGTTGATTCTTATTCCAGGGGTTTTTATTGTATTTTAAAATATAAATTTATTTTGTTTATAATAATTATGACGTAATATTTTTAAAATTAGTGATTCTCAAAATGATTTTTTTTTATAATAGTAAGATTCTGTGAGATCATAATTTTAGTCATCAGGAAATATTTTTATGGAAATATAGAAGAACGTCGAATATATTAATTGAAGAAAAATTTCTATATGTTATATGAAAATTCTAGTATATATATATATTTTTTTTTAAGCATATATAATTTAGAATGTAGAATATTTTAAAATATTAATATATCGTAAAATTAAGACTGTAAAACCCTTTTAGAAGGAATCGCCCCTGGTTTTGCGAAACGATCATATATTTAGCGAAACAATAAACTACCTACCCATGTTGAGGATCAATAAATTGTGACGTAGTTGAAATTAGCAATATCATAAAAGACATTTATGGTTTTAACGGTATCGAACACGATACAAAATATCACATTATCAACGATAAATATCGACATACACTATATATATATACATATAAATAATAATATAAATATATATATATATATATATATATATATATATATAATATAAATAAATTTCGAACCGTAACCGATTTTATATATAAGCGCTAAATCTATGTACGATATTGTGACTTGTAAAATGGGTATAAATCGTAGTTTTGCGATTTTCCGCTCGCTTCGTATAGCATTTTCGATTCAGAAGGAAAATCTATAATGTTTAGTACTATAAAATGTCGACTTGCTCAATCGAAATTATTATTACGCGTTTGATAAATTGTACAGCCCACTTGTATTGCTTAATTTTATAACGTGTGGTTGTCGTTTGATAAATTTTCCTTTTATATTGTGTCATAAAAATAGAATGAAATTATACACACACACACACACACACACACATATATATATATATATATATATATATATATATATATATATATATATATTATATATAATTAATATACTGAATTATTTTAAAGTTAAAGGAATTTAAAACATAAATGAGCATGAATTTTGTGGGAAAATTCATTGAAAATAATGTTAGTTTAGGTGTATTTTTATATGAAATCATACATCGAAGGACTATATGAATATTATATTAAACTAACTGTATAACAACTATTTCATACTGAATATAAATATTTTAAAATATATAAATTTATTAAATATGAATTATTTTATACATATAAAGTGTACTATGATTTTTTTTCTGATAAAGCTGCTGACTTCGATTATCAAGGAGTGCTCTGGATTTTTTCAAAAATTATAAAATATATTGTAAATGATATAAAAATATTTTTAAAAATTAAAAAAAATAATAATATATATTAAAAATATTTTTTTGAACTTTTCTGTTTTCAAATGACAAAAAAAAATAATATTACAGGTACAGCACATGCTACAAAACAATTTAACAATAAGGGGGGCAAATGTACCTGTATATATATATATATCTCCGGCGCTGATTCGTGCATTATTATTATTATGTTCCCTGTGGAAGAATGCGAAATGCAACAGAACGGCATCCATCATCCCTTTTATCTTTCTTTCTTTTTTTTTATTCGCTACAAAAGAATCGCACATAAAAAAAAACAATATTGTAAAAATATTACTCGAAAAAAAAAATGTGATAATAATAAAATAAAAAGCGATAGAATAACGACAAGCCAACAGTGAACAAAAAAAAAATACGGTGGCCTCTGCATTGATTTATGTTTGTTTTGGGAGCAGATGAAAAGTAAAAGCTATTCGTGGATAGAATGCCGCCATATTGACATATTTTGGCAGGTGATAATTTGATACGTCGGCGGTGGGTCTTTATAAATATATATATATATATATATATATATATATATATATATATATATATATATATATATATATATATATATATATATATATATATATATATATATATATATATATATATATATATATATATATATATATATTTGCTTAATTCCGCCATTTTTTTATTGCTAAAACGCATAAAAATATACGAAGAAAAAAAAACACACACAAAATGGCGATACGGACTATCAATCAAAAATTCTGTTTTCTTTAAAGATATTGTTTTTTTTTTTTTGGTATATAAAAATATTTAAATTATTTTTACGGTATATTGAAAAAAATATATTGTATACTATATTTATAAGAAAAAAAATGGTGCCATAAAATAGGGAAAAAAAAAGCTAGAACTAGATCCATCATCAATTCATATATAAGTAAACAAGCACGTGTTTCTTGAACACGCACCCCTTAATAACGGATTTAACTCAAAGGATTTCATTCATATGACTATATAACGACAAATATTTCTTCAATAAACGATTCTTAAATTTTTTTTTATTAAAAAAAAATATGTATCTTATATATTTTTGAATGGAAATATTTATTTTCTAAATTTTAATTTGCATTATAATATATTATTTTCTATTAATTATAAATATGATAAATATTCGAAAATTGTTAAAATATTTTTTTTTTGAATCAAGTTTAAAAATATATATTATTCTGATTAGATTCTTCATATAAATAATAGTCTTATTAGAATTTCAGTATAATAAACAATCTTCCACTGAATCATATTAACCATTTACACTCGAGAGGTGCCGTTTGGTCACCATTTGAATTAATGCGAAACAAATGGTGACGAAAACTAATTTTTTTAGGTTTAGAAATTTGTTCAATAAATCCATATATTCTATATAAAACCATTCAACAACAGATTTGTATAAAATGTTAAAATATAAAAACTTTAATTTATAAAAACATACATTATTTTTTTATGCAATAATTTTAAGTTTGGAGTAAATAAAAAATCACCAATTGAACAATGTGAAACGTTTCGAGTGCAAAGGATTAAATAAATAATTTAGAATTTGTATGAATATTTCAACACATTTTTTTTTTATACAGAATACAATATGTTAAATTTGAAGTACTATAATTAAAATATACGAAAACGTGTACAATATAATTGGAATATCTTTGAAACGTAATCAAATATATACGATTTCTAAAAAACATTGTGAAATCGATTGATAGATAAGCGCATTTATTACATTGTATAATGATACAATTTAATAATAATAATGTCTTCACAAATAAAAGGAAAAAAAAATAAAGAAAAACAGTTGGGAAATCGTGACAGACGAAAAGAACATTTGCACGTGCGCTAATATAGGGCAAAGTATTCACGTGTTCCACAAAGAGTCCCTTTGTGGAGTGCTTATTGCGCAGTTGACAAACATTCTTGGAGTCCCTTGAACCCGTTCCATAAGAATCGATGAATTTTCAACGTACAAATAAGTGGTCTCCGTTTATAAATCGCTGACCGGAATGTATTAACATTTAAAAATAAAATTAAATAAAATAATAATGGCGATGTGCGTTACGTGAAAATTTTTTCGATTATTTTTAACTGTTGTTTGTGTGTGTTGAATGTGTCTAGTAGATTAAATTTTTGTGTTGAAATTTTTAATTGTATCAAATAAGGTATGAAAGGATTGTTAATAATCAAATTTGGATTTGGCTATTGATTAAATTTAACATTTTTATTATTATCTAGTATAGGATAATAATCAATTGTTGAACCATTTTAGTGACGATAGATAAATTTCTTCGACATAATACTGAAGATAATTGAAATCTAATGCATATTCTTTCAAAAAAATAAATTGAAGAAATGATGAAAATAATAATTTTTCAATGATAAAATATGTAAATATATCATATAAAAATGACTATCTATTGATTGAAAATAGATTCTATTCGTTTTTAGACATCAGATATAGTATTATTAAGTTGATACAAATCAGTTATAATAAATACACTATTTATATGAAAAGTCTTAAATTATTCGCTTTATTGATTAATTTTCACGAGTATTAATAAAATATATTAATTTTCTATTAAATTATATTCCAGTAGCAATTTAAAATATATATATATATATATATATATATATATATAAAATCAAATTTTATTTTTTTATATATATATGAAAAATTAAATTATTATTTAAATTAATTTATTTAAAATGATTAAATTTCATTGCGACTCAAAAACAGACCCCATCGCGTACATTTAATGGGGGAGGCGAAATCGAACGATACCGTCTCGTTTTTAATTTAAATTAAGTATAATAGATTTTTTCATCAAAAAAAAAAAAAAAATTAATAAATAAATAAAATAAGGGTATGACGATATGGCACAGGACGATAAGGCACAGGAGTCATATGTCGACTGTGTACCGGTGGTTCGTTTTCGGCCCAGGTAGCCATTTAAAACGTTTTACCAAATCGGCACATTATCCACACATCTGGTGGCGATGGATGAAGGTCCGTAACGAGCAGGTGGGTACGACGGTTGATGATGATTTTTTTTTGGGGTGCCCCGGAGGTCCCCGATTTCGGTATGAAATAAACCCTCGAAAATCCGAGGCGAAAAGGGGATGCGTCAGCCGCGCGCAAAATCTGCCCTCCGATTAGCTCTAAAGGTGCTATATATATATGTGTGTGTGTAAACGATGGTGTTTTTACCCTATATAATTATCGTTACGGATATCGATTTGTTGTTTAATATATCATTTATGGACGATTTGTATTATTAAATGAGCGTATTAATGCGTAAAGAATGAAATATTAACTTTTATAGAAATTTTAGAATTTATTATAGTCCTGAAATATGTCGTTTATATGAAATAATTCTATATAAATTAACAATGATAATCATATATATATATTTGACTAACTAAAAATCTCGTCATCTTCATAAACTTTTTCGTATTCGAAAATTGATAATATTTTTGATATTCCTGTCTTAAACATAAACATTGAATTTATTTCAAACAATTCTAACAAATACTAGAACTTATAGATACTCATCATTTACTCACTATTATCAATTATATAAAAATATACTTTAAATGATTTTAATATGACATAAACGAAGATTCTTTGTTTAATTGATATTGAAAGCACATTTTATCTAAATTAAATATATGAAGAATTTTTACATTAATTAATTATTCTAAATACGACAATCTAGAGAAGTATGACTCAAAAATATTAATCATAAATTTAAAGTTTCATTTCATTTCGAAAATGTTTTATGTTCTAGCTTCTAAATTTATAAATATGAAGCATTTCTACGTTAATAAAATAATCAATATATGACATTTTTAAATATGACTTCATTCAAAGTTTTACTTTTTATTCCATATAATATAATTGAAAATGTTTTAAGTTCACATTCTTAATTCTGACTTGATATCTATTCATGCTTCAATATTATACTATATATTATATAACTAAGAAATCAATAGATACTAGTATATCTATATATATATATATATAAGTTTTATACAATAGAAAAATTAAAAATAAATCATTCCATTTATAAAAGACGCCATTTTTATTATTGCGCGGGTGAAACGGAAAGATGTTTCCGCGCCGGCATGCATTACAATAGTGTATTGCACACAAGTGTACACGGTGCATTCAGTACACATACCGGGCATTGAATAAATTGTATTGTATATATCAGTATATCAGTATAGCAGATGCAATAAAAATGGCGAAAAGAGAGCGTCGGTGGAGGCTGCATCTGTCGTGGCACGCGCCATGCCGTGTGCATGTGCACTCTATAAGCACGCGACCTTTTCTCATTGCTAGTACGCATATGGTTTTTACATTGAACTATAATAATAATAATAATAATAATAATATATAAAGGGGGTAGTTTGGGTGTGTGTGTGTGTGTTTGTGAGTGTTTATAGTGAAATTCCGTAGCTAACTATGGACAAATGTGTTTTCGTGTGCAAAGGTGTTATCGGCCATTTTGTTTTTTTTTTTTTTTTTGGGGGGGTTAAAATGTTCTAAATATTGTTGTCCGGTTGTTTTTTTTTTAATTTAGTAATAATTGATATATTTATTTTTAATATAATTTATTGTTAATATATATAATTTAATTTGGATATAATGATAAAATTATTAATAAAAATTAATAATAAAATTATATACATTTGTGATTAATTTTATTTTACAATATTAAATTATTTAAACTGTGAGTTCGATCCATAATACTTATAATTTAAAAAAAATATAGATTAATGTTTAAATTTTTTAATATAAAATAAATCATTATATTAAAAAATCTAAATATTATGTGAAAGATTGAGATTCGATCTTTAGATATATAAAGATTGATATTCGATAAAATTAAAATCACTTTCAGTCAAATAATTGAATATAATTTTAATTTTTATTTAATAATTTCACAAATTATATAAATAATTATACGTTAAAAAACAGGTTTAACATTCGCATAATAAAAATTATAGTATATTTTATAGATTTCATTTTATTATATAATTTTATATAATTGTTAATATGACATTTCAACGATTATGTGATTAATTAGAACATAAATTTTATTGCTTACAACGTACAATTTTAATAGCGAACTACTTAATTATGAAGAGAAAATCGATGCTGTGTAGCATTAAATGTGAACCAGATATATCACATAATAAATTTTAACGTGACTTTTATATGAAAATACTTAAATAATATTATTATTTATATTCGAATATATAAATTATTATTATCATTATTATTATTATTGAAAAATATCAAAATGTTAACCCGTCATATTGCGTGTTTCTGATTTTATTGAGCAATATATTGATGTCGATAGCTCACTTTTAACAAAAATAAAATGTCACATAACAACTATTTAAAATTTAACAATCTCTAATAACGTCTCCATATTTTTCTATTGAAACGCGTAAAACGTCCTTTAAAAGCGCTTATTATCAATAGAAACGAGTTTTCCGGTTTATAACTGTCATCGAATCGTATTAACCTTAATATTTTATAATTTTAATACTAACATTAGCTACCCCGATCAATAGTTATCACTAAATAACTACGCATTTTATACTTTTATGTGGGCGTATAAATGAGATATTTTTATTTTTTTATTATATATATATATATATATATATATATATATTATTAAATTTTATCTTAAATATATGTAGTCTTGGTGGTCTCAGATTTTAAAATCATATATTAAATTTTTATGTTTTAAAATATAATCAATAAAAAAAAACGCATAACACTTTAAAACGTATCGCATTATATTATTTTCGTCTCAGTTTATGTTTGTTTGTACAAAATTTAAACCGACTATTTGCCAACATATCGAAAGACGCGCACTTATTTCATCGAAGGGGGGGCGTTTATTTCAGTCGACACTTTCTATAAGAAACTACCCTTCGTTTTTATTCATCCCTTCAAATATATAAGAGTATTTTTATTTTTGGTATATCGCGGGGATTGAAAATGCGTACGCTAATGGAAGAAACACCTTACATTACTTCCTTGAATGTGACGTTAAAAATACACATGTGGAGTCATAAATATTATAAAAATACTCCAGAATGCAGCTTGCGTTTATATATTGAATTATTTTTATTTTTTATATAATTAAAATAAATTGATTTAATGCGTAATTATTACGTTTCAGTTTCATTTATTTAGTTATTTTGAATGTACGATTTGAAATCTGCGTTGTCATTTCTGATTTTTCAATATTGTATTAAATTAATATTTTTTTTTAATTAACCAGAATATTTATAAGTATCAAATGTGAACCATAAAGTATGAATTGATTTCATTTAACATTATTTCAGATATTAAAATATTAAAATATGTGATAATTGTCATAAAAGAAAATTGAAAAATATTTAAAATCCTAATAAAATTTTTTAAATAAGATTAATAAAATATAGAAACTCAGTATGAGAAAAATCATACAAAATATATTATTTCATAATATTTCAATTACGATACAATTTTACAAATTGCATACAAATAACTACACGTCGACTACTAAAAAAATATATATATTATAAATCGTGACTGAAATAAAATACAACTTAAACGAATTTAAATCAACGCTATTTTTTAATAAATCCATATTTTTTAACGACTATAAAGCATATTTCGGTGGCAGCCCATAAGAGATTAAACGGCGTTAAACGTAATCACAAATCACTGCTATTACATTATATATTACATTACCTATATTCAAATATATATGTCTATCTATATATATATATATATATATATATATATATATATATATATATATATATATATATATATATATATATATATATATATATATATATATATATATATATATATATATATATATATATAGAAACAATTTGTATAATATCGTTTCATAACTGTTTTAACATTGGTTTCTGACAATTTTACGATATCGAAACGTAAATTCGTTTCAGTTCTATTATAAAATATATGTAAGTTTTGCCCCCCGAGGGCGGATTATTTTATTTTATTTTTTTATTTTGGCGATTTATTATTATTCGAGTGAAAGGCATTCTTTTCACGATACGAAAACAATTTCTTTACGAATGCATATTTTACCTGAAAATTATATGTCGATACGAATTTTTAAAATAATATATATATATATATATATATATATATATATTGTAGATTATGCACGGTTATTTAATGTTCTGCATAATGCTGATTATATGTGTTTTATTGATGGCGAAAGTGTTACAATTGTTCTACATATTTATATATAATATATGATGAATAATTTGCATTTGAAATATATATGATATAATATATTATATTAAATGTATAATAGTGTCTTAATTTTTATCGGAATATAATATATTTTAACATATTAAATATGAAGAAAATTTATAGCATGAAGAACTATTTAATATTTTATATAAAATATTTGTAAAAATATATTCAATTTTATTACAGAGAAAACGAATGAAAAAAATTGTGTAACATAAAAGAGCAAATTTCATATTCAAATCAGTCGACCTATTTTAAATAATTTTATTACTATCTCATTTTTTATCCACTGTTTATTGTTATTGTGTTGAATAATAATATTTAAATAATAATAATAATAATAGTAATAAAGAGATACGATGAATTTTTATACGTTTGCAGGTACGATATTAGTGACAAAGCGATCAAATGTGTTACAAGGCGCACGAAAAACCGTTAAAATAACCAGCGCAATAGAACAACAATGACTATAATAATAATAATGCGAAAACGGAAGAAGAAGAAGTAGAAAAAAAAACTAGATCTATCAACGACCTGGAAACAAGTTTAGTCCTGAAATATGTAATAGGAAATGATCGAAAAAGTCGTCATCAACCATCGGTGTGCGTTACACGATTTATAATTATTTTGAAGCTTTCTAATAATTGAAAGTATGTATCACATATATATGGTGTATATAATGCTAGCGTCGGTGGAGGTGTAGCATTTTTTTTTCGTCAAATGCTACTTTATTTTTATAATTTAATCTTAAATGATTTTTACAACTCAAAATATAGATCCCTACCGTGCCTATGTTCAACTTATTACTATATGATTTTATGTAAAATATTTCAGCATTTATGATTCAATTTTGCTTCGATTTTAATAGCTTGCTTCTTAACATACAGCTATTAATACGATATACCATACATTTCGCTTGTACGACTTTAACGCAACAAAACAAAACTTTTCGTTATCATAATTAATATATTTTTTTTATATTATTATCATTTCAATTATTTATGATTTAATATTTTTAATTTGTTTTATTATTAAAATGATTTTTTATGCTTTATTTTAAATTTTAAATTCATTTCGGTTAAATCAGATAATATTAAATTCAAAAATATTAAATTAAATTTTTACTTTTACATATATTAAATATATAATAAAAACGTGTATACTTCAAATGATCTAACACACACATGTCCACTAGTATATATACCATAGAAATAGTTCTAGTTTACCGATTGCATTTCCTAGATCTGTTCCTTCGCACGGTTTTATACTGACGTTTCGATTTCCCACGGATTTACCGGTAATTTTTTTTTTCAGCAGTGACCCCGTGGCCCTTCATCCCCTAAAAAGACCATCTTCATGGCTTTCACGAACCCATCTTATATTCTCATACGAAACAATAGAGCAAGATACTGCGAAATATCGACGACACGAAAAATCTCGATCGCAAAAGATAAAAAAAAAATGGTACAACAAAAACGCGCCCCGAAATTTATTAATTCTTTCAACCCTCTGAATTCGATTTCATTAAACGTTACCTGCGAATTAAATTTCGAAATGTATAAAATTTCATCCCCTTGTAAAAATACTTACTATTCGTCCGAATAACGTTACATTTTTAAATACCGTTGTTAATTTTTTTTTTGCTATAGTAAAATAACGGTATGATTTGTGGTATATATAAAAATAAACAATTTTTATTAAAAAATATATAAAAGATTAAAAGTATAAAAAATGTTTTAGATAACATATTTTTAATTCAAATATTAATATATAATACATTAAATTTGCTGTAGAAATAGATATGCAAATGTTGAGCACAAAAATGGCGATGCAACTCAATAATAAATAAATCAACAATTACAAATACTTTAATGTATCAACTACAATATATTCTTAAAGTTAACATATAGACTTCAATATATTCATATAATTATTAAGAATACTTTAAATTATATATTATATACAATATTTTGATGAATTGAAACTAAAATTTTATAATCCGTTAAATGCAAAAAATATTTTTTAATTATTATTTTTTTAATTTTGATATATTTTTTAAATGTTAAAAAAATCTATATTTTTTTCGGTAAAATATGGTATTTCAAGAAAAAAAATATACACATGTGAACGGGAAGTTGTCAAACGCATTCGAACGTTGACCTCTTTCCGTTGCGGATTTTGGGACCACCATTTCCATAAAATATTTTATATCCGTGTGAGGTTTTTGAGCCGAAAAAAAAAATACGTTAAAGACAGGTAGCTTTCGCGGGATCGGGGAAAAAATAACGGAAATCCACGCACATGCTCGAACAGGAATCGAGTGCCGAAACCGAGATACGACGAAAAAGATCGACCGAAGGACGCGAAGGTAAGAGAGAAAAAAAAACCGAAAATATCAAAAGGAACCCGATTTCGGAAACGCAATTTACAACGGGGGACCACTTATTAATTATGTATGAGGAAGACGAGTCCGTAAAACGGTCATAAATATTTTTCGCACGACCTTTTTTATGACAAAAAAATAAAACGATATATCGCGAAAACTGTGAGAATTTTTCGACATGACAGCTCAATCAAAAATAAATAAATAAATAAAATCGAATATAATTTATATAATTTGATCTAAATATCGAATTATTTACGAATATTTTTATTTTTTAATTATAAAATTATTTTTTTATGCTTCGTTCATATCTATAAATCATGTTGATTATAGATGATGATAATAATCATTAGGATCAAAGTATGCTTATATAATATAATATATAGAATTTTTACATTGATTTAAAAATGTCGAACAATGGATTTTTTTAATCACACGCGACCGTTATTTAAAAAAGTGGTTATTTACAGAAAGTCGTTAAACGACTCGAAAGCTCTGTAAGAAAAAAAAAGCACCATAAAGCACAATAATAAAGTTTCGTATGGCGTCTTTTGTGTGTGCCTTACCATTTTCTTCAAGTTGGTAAGCAGGTGTGATTCGCGCAATCGTCTTTCCATTATTGAAACGAGCACGAGCCGTCCTCGACATTCGTACACTGGATTTATAATTTACTATAAATAAATTTTCATTTATAATAATCGATCGGATACGCGACGAAATAAACAAACATTTATTTGGATAATTGAAAACATGCACTTGTTCCCATTGCGTACTTACAAGTCTTTCAAAAATTAACATCGCTCCGACGAAACGAAAATAAAAAAAAACGTCGTAAATCACGGCGACGAATCTCGAAGCAGCAGGTGTTCGAGCGACTTCCGAATTGGAAATCTTAACCGAATATCTTGCCTTCCCTCGGAAGCTCATATCCAGTTTTCCGCTTTCATATTATATTATATTATATATATATATATATATATATATATATATATATACAGCTGTATAATTATTTCAACGCACAATTTATTAAACGTATATAATTATAATATTGAATAAAATTAAACATTTCGACGTTGGGCGAACGAAACATCTGGTAACAACGAATTACTACCACTTTTTTTTTATTTACTGTATATTATTATTTTTTTTTTTTAATAAATAAGCGAAGTGTACTGATTTATATTTATATATAATATATATGAAATCGTTGCAATTATCGTGTGTAACAAATCATTTAAAATGATATATTAATTTGAGTGTTGAAAAATCGACGGATAGAAATGGTATATATATTATATATATATAATTTTCTATTATTAAAAATCACTATTCAAATTACTCATTGATAAATAATTTATAGTTAGTGAATCATTATTGTACAGTCCAAAAAGAACGGTTAGAGTTTATCATAAAAAATCTATTTGATCTAAAAATCAATACTGAATTATTTTACAATATATATAACATAATAAAGTAATTATTAATTTTACAAAATTATTTTTTTTTAATTTAGCATGTGTACTTAAATGATAATAAATTAGTAATATTTCAAACCAATTATATAAACCAAAAATCTTTCTATCATATTTCATATTTTTTCATTTATTTATTTTTTATGAAATCGAGTAATCTTTAGAAATATTTATTTTCTTAATAATTTTGAATTATCAAAGTATTTATTTTTTATATATTTAGAGTTGAAATATAAATAATTCATATCATGAACTCTTCTTACGATCAAACTTAATAATTTTAATTATAATAATAAACTTTGAAATATATGATAAAACACAACAAACTAAAATCACAATTATCAACAGATTTTTTTTTATTTATTTATATCAGTCATCTTTTGAGCATTTCAAATGTTGAATTATGATATTTTCTTCAAATATATGACGAAGGAAATGTCAGATTATTTTGTTATAATAAAAAAAAAAAATCGTCCGAATTGCACAATAGATCTACCGTATAGTTCGTTCATTGTTATAGACCACGATGCAAAATATATCGCCGACTTTTCTTAAACGAGTATATATATATATATATATAAGCATCCCTTCTCTGAATAGTATATAATAAATGATTTCTTAGGGGTTGAAGGTAAGAAGCAATATCAAACACGTGCTACCTTAAGAAACAATCGTTTGTTCGTTGTACAAAAGAATAGGTAAGAAGACAGCTGCAAAAATCGCAATTTTCAAAATCGACCAACTACGAAATATTTTCAGTCAAGGTGTAGGACTAGATTTATATATATATATATATATATATATATATATATATATATATATATATATATATATATATATATATATATATATATATAGCACATGCGACATGTAGAACTTAAAAATTCTAAGGTTTCGAACTTTTATAAAGGCACCTTTCGGAATCTCCCCCCCCCTTTTTTTTTTTTTTTTTTGGGGTGTCTTTTGCGCAAATCGTATTCACAATGGCAAAGTGTATAGGACCTGTAACGATTTTTTCCTCTCGATTTTGAATTCGATTTTTTTTTATAAGAGCTTGCTCCCCGAAACCGTCTTGAGGTCCTTTTTTTTTTATTATTTTTGCTTTGAATAAGGACTCGGCTGAGTTACGAGACGGGCGCTGCCAGGTGACAAGGAACAGAATTCGGCAAGTACAATGGCGCGTTTTATTTTGTCGTCATTCTTGCATTGATACAATGTTGAATATGCCATTCTGGAGATGATGTCCGTAACCCCTCATATTTCCTATAACATGATACAACTTGTGTTTGAAAAAAAAAATATATATATATATATAAATATTTATAAATATGATTTTATAAATTTAAGGTGAGTTTGTATTCGATTATTTTTAATTTATTTATTTTTATAATTAATAATTGTATTCTTTTATTATATTTCAAAAACAATACTTTTATATTATTTATTTACTATAAAAAAAAAATATTTAAATATAAATATAACATAAAATTTCTATAACGTTTAACCTTATTTCTTACTTTCAGTTAAAAGAATACTCGTCGATCTTTCACGTACAATAAATTTAATTAGAAAACTCCAATTGTTTTTTCATTACTCTAAGATAATTATGACGATTGTCAAATTATATTTTTTTTTTTACAAAATTATATTTTTAAAAAAATAAAACTATAACTTCTCATATTATATAGAAAACATAGATTCAAATAAATTTAACAATAATTAATTTATTTATATTAAATTTTTATTACAAAGAGATTTGTAGCAAAATATATTTACTATCAATTATTATATTAATTGATTGAGAATCTACATATTTTTAAGTATATTTTTTTTTTTGGCTTTCAACAAGATTTTAAAATTATTTTTATATGATTTATAATACAAAACTTAGACACTTTTCATACGATTTATTAATACATGTTCTCGTATAATAAACGAGATGAAATATTAAAAATGCATTCACATAAACAGCAGAAAGATTCGCAGTTCGCCTTGAATAAAACGGAAAATACAAATAGTTGATAAAAATAAATAAATAAATAATAAAAATAGTCATAGCATATGCGGCTTTAATTGAACTGTCACCGCATTCGGTAATATTAATAAACTCATTATTGTGCACATAATAAATTTATTATTATATATGTATATATATATATATATATATATATATATATATATATATATATATATATAATATAGTGCTATATAGAGAAAAAGATTCGATTAAATCGACGATCGGAAAGAAACCCCGCTGTTTTTTTTTTCAAAACGGCGTTTATAACGCGATTATCGTTCAACAATCGAAATGAGACGTCTTCGAAGAAGTTGATTTTTTTTTCAATAGCCACATCGTTGACAGAAGGTTGTATTTGCTTGTGGAAGGTCATCATCATTATCATCGTCGTCGTTGTTATTATCATTATTATCATCGTCGTCGACGTTATTGTTGTACGGTATATGTATATGTATATATATAAAGCCGAGAGGTGTTTGAATTTTAAAGAAGACGTTCGAAATGTATGATCTTTTTTTTTAATATATTATTCAATATAATATATTATCTGTTATTTTTTTTATGTATATAAATTTTATAATATATACTAATTTATGTATAATAAATAATTACAAATTGTTTGTTGATGGATATTTCGAGTTAAATTAATTCATCAATTTTTATTTGTTTCTTTTTATAGTATTATTTCGAAACTAAATATTGATATTATTGTTGCAGAAATGTTAATGTTTAAATTTTCTATTAATAAAGAAATTGAATTTTATTTTTTTTAATAAAATATATTATATTAATTAATTATTAAAATATTTAATTATATTTCTGTCAAAAGATGACATAGAAAAGTGTAAAGGTTTACTAAGATAGTCATATTTGGAATTTGCAAGGGCATAAAAATAATTATTACAGCTCTTGCAATAATAATTTCCAATTTTAAAAATATTCAATATACAGTCTTGACACAATAAACTGAATCACTGATCTTATCCAGAACATCTTTTACAATGGATTTTATTAAAAGTAACAGACCTTCATTGAATATTTTCATATTCAAATCATCTTCATTAATTTACAGGACAGATTTTCATTGAACATTCATTTAAATGATCTATATCAATAATAAAGCACTATATTAAAAATATCTAATTATGCAGCTATCAATTAAAGATTATTTCAATATATAATATTTTATATATTTAAACAATTCATACGGCAAATTTAATATAATAGAAAACTTTAAAAAAAATCATATTAAAAATAAATAATAATAAAAACACTAACGAGAAACGAAGGCCGATGCGTAAAAATGTGGGTGAAAATGCTTAAGGCTGCATATACACACGCTTTTAAAATATAAATACGATATATATATATATATATATATATATATATATACGTATACAAAACGGTAACCTCCGCTTAATGGCTAGCAATAAATAATCCTTCCAATTCCCCGAGTTATATCCAATTGCAACCGGATTAAGAGCCGCACTATTTTTCACTCGATCCAATGAGATTTCCAATTTATGTAATAATACACACATACATACATACATACATACACACATACATATATATAAAATGTCGTAAATTAAAATTCTATTACGTTGCAAGCTTTTACATTAAAAATTTTATTCGTTTTTCGCGATTTTATTCATATAATATATATATATATATATATATATATATATATATATATATATATATATATATATATATATATATATATAGTAGAAATTTATTGTATGAGACACGCCTAAAAAAAAACCGCTTCGATTCTAATATGTCGGACTACCGCATGGTTTAATGTTAAAATCGATTTCGATAATAGTAATGTTCAGTTAAGACAATGTTGACTGCGATTTCTTCATTGTAATAAATCGTAAAGTTTTGGAATATATTCAATATATTACCATAAATATATTGTGCTTTAAAAATAAAAATATCATATTGCACAACTTGATATTATTTTATATAAAGACGTGTAATTTTACTATATTACATGTGTGTCGTATATAAATCTGATTTAGTTCAATTTTGAAATTCTTATAAGAATCTATCAAACTGTATTGAAAAATATATATGAATATTGTGAAAAAAAAAAATACGTGTAAAACACATTATTCGAATAAATATAATTTAATGTAAATTTATATATAACGATTAAATTTATATTTTAAAAATTAAATTACATTTTTGTTTCACAGTTTTAATATTTAAAATAATTCGATTGGTCATATTTTTGTTTTTTTATAGATGATCGATAATGTAATGGAGCTGATTTCAGTGAATACGTAGGATGTCAAAATACATTATTATTAGTTTTACAATGCAGTAAAAATAAATTTTATGTTTTTATATTCGTAAAATGAAAAAAAATTTTTTTTATATAAAAATATATTTTACTATATATTAATAATTTTATTATGAAAAGAAAATACAATGAAATATCTGTAATAAAATAATTTATGTACTTGAATTTAAAAAAAATATATCCATATATTATATAATAGATCTTTTTATTAAATAATAGAAAATAGTAAAATTTTATACGACACGTATTTTATCATAGTATTAACCATAAAATCAAAAATGCGACATTTATCGTCATACACATCATTGTATATATATATATATATATATATATATATATATATATATATATATATATATATATATATATATATATATATATATATATATATTATACCATAATTGTTCACTATAAAAAAAATACTATTTATAGCAACCATTGATTAATATCGACGATCACTCAATAGGCGTAAGAAGTGTTAATTTTTTTTTTTAATTTAACCATCTTAAATAACCAACCATATATGTGTAAAATGTACATTTTATGAATAGTCTAAAATTAACCCTCGCGTTGAAATTATCGACATCCGTCCCCTTTATTGAGTTAAATTCTAAAGACGACTGACTTATCAACGTGCTTTCACCATATATAACCATACATATATATATATATATATATATATATATATATATATATATATATATATATATATATATATATATATATATATATATATATATATATATATATATATATATATATATATAACCGGAGGTGAACATAATAATATGCATCTGCTCATGGTGCATTTTGTCGTGCCTATAACATATGCACGTGCACATCTAGTGGCAAGTGTCTAAATATACAAGAAACTAACCCTGATTTCTAAACATGAATAATCAGACACGACAGGGTAGTTGAATGTTAAAGTCGCAGAGTAAAAAAATCTATTTTTCCTATTATTGAATATTCAATAAGACTATAAGACTGCATACTAAAATATAACATGTTTCATAATGATATTAAATTATATTATATGAATGGATAAATGTTGACATTTACCTTTTTAATCCTACATGATAAAATTGAGAACAATCGTAAAGTATATGGTATATATATATATATATATATATATATATATATATATATATATATATATATAAAGTAAATGTCCTGATTATGAAACAGTGAATAGATTATAATCATGATTCTATGGATATTTCTAAGTATTATTTAAGTCTGAAAATTATCCTCAGTTTCAGTTTCAAATCGATTTATTTTATTAAAAAAACATATCATTATAATCAATGTTCATATGACTACAAATAAAACGATTCTGCATTTTAATTAGTACTAATTAGGTAAAGTTTTGAAAAAAAAATGTCTATATAACAAATTTCTACTGTTTTTCAAATAAAGAAAATTAAACTGCCTTGAATATAGAATATTAATATGTTTTTTAAATTATAAAATTAAATTTTTAATTCGAGTACAAGGAGTTTTTTTATAGTAATGATCTACTATAATATTGAAAGAAAAACCCAACACATCATTTTTCCAATATTGTTAAATTGATTGAAAAATTGAAAGAACGTTATAGCAATATATATATATATATATATATATATATATATATATATATATATATATATATATATATATAACCGATTTGAAAAAAAATACATAGTAAAAATGAAATTTGTTGATATTTTTTAAACAAATGTAAATATTAAAAATATTTATATCCACAATATATATAGTCAATAAAAATTAAAAACATCTGAAATGTGAAGTGTAAGAATGTGCGACCATTAAAGGCGCGAGCTTCGAACCCGGCCAAAAAAGATGATTAGACGGGAAGTGAAGGGTGCACGCCCTCACGAGAAATTCGAACCCCATACGACCGGTGTGTCACAGAAACTAGTCAAATATCCTCCGTATTCACTCGAAATCGAACATCTGAAAACACGGTCCGAATAAATCGTCGACTACTCTCTTTTCCCCCGTCGTCTTCATCGCTCTAGGACCGCCAGATGCATCGCAAAGTTGCACGTGCGCCTCGATTGTTTATGTCCGTGACCAAACTTCTGAGTGCATATTGCACTGGGCTGATTAATAAACGTGCACGGTTGATTATACTTTCTTTGACCGTGTGGATCGACAACCTTCTTAAGGAGACGGCGTGAAGAAGAAGAAGTTGATTATATGACACGCGACTTCCGATTCGTCAATAAATATTATTTTAAATGATACAAATTTATTTGAATATTATTTTCGATCTGTGGTTATCTTGGATGGTTTTGAAAAGATTTGAATGGGAAGTTCTTTCAAGATGTCAATCGTTTATGGCTTATCAGCGTAACTTAAGGACTTTATATAGTCCAAAAAAAAAAATAGTCTGACAATGTTAAATCAGATAATCTTCAAGACCAATTCACAAATCCATTTTCGCCAGCAACTTTGTTTTGAACCCATTCGCCACAACAGCAATAACTTTCTCGGTTCTAACGACGCCTGTTATCCTGTAGAGTAAAATTGGTGCATCGGTTATTCGAACCAAAATACTCTGATTAACGAATATGTCGACCATAAAATTTATAAAGAACGCGACGAGTGACTTATCAAACTATACACAAAACAAATAATGGCTGCCAAAATAGTGTACATTTAAAAAAAAATTGTCAACATAAAGTTTTACACCTTAAATCATTCTAATTTTGATCATGCTGCTGATATAACTGTAAAATTTCTATTATTTATTCCATTTGGTCGGTTTCAAATTACTAGAAGGCATGAGTGCATCATTCACGTGGTCGTTGCAAGTCCCTCACCTATAGAAGTTGGGACATGTGAGCCGAATCCCAGTTTCCGTTATGTTTGCATTATCCTTATACCTACGTCTGGTCCTTGTTCCCTTGAATGAATACCGTTTCGATTTTAAAATAGCACTTCCGGGACACGCGCCATCATTACTCCGCCCATCCTCGGTGGATCCCTTCATTTTTTTTTTCCACGACAAATACGAATTGTTCGTTGTCTTTCGTGCTGCACGTTTCAATAATAAGTACTATATATGTATGCAAATACACCTGGATATCGAAAAAAAAAATCGGTGAAATTCGCTCGTTTCCTCGTTGAAAGGACTCTTGAACGATTTATTGGGGTTAATTTATGAAATTTGTCATTATCGTATGAATGTGTTTAATATTGACATTATTCTAATTTGAATTTGTTTATGCATTATTATAAAATAGTTCAGAATTTTTATATCTAATATAATCAATGACTAAAACAGGGATGGCCAATTACTTTGACTAAAAATTCAGATGGTACCACAAAATGTATATCCAAATTTTTAGTTTGATTAGTTATTTTAAAGATCTCCATAAAAATATTTCTAAAGCATATTTTTAAGTTACTATTTTATCTTTTGATTTACGTTTTTTGTTGATTATAAAAGCACATTTTTTTCATTAGAGAATTATTAGCTAAAAGATTTAATACATTAAGATATTTTATTAACTCGTTTATCTATCAATTATTCATATACAGATAAATAAACTTAACTAGTTCTTGATGTAAATCAATATTCTATAACTTAGTGATATTTTTAGATAAAATTTCAATAAATAGAAGAGATACTTCTTATGATAAATAAAATTTATTTGGTCTTTAACCTATCAGGATAAAACAGTTTCTATTTCATCATCGAATATTCACAATATTATAATTTTAAATCTACTATAAACTCAACGATTAATTTTATAATACGTTAACCGAACAAGTTACAACATAATCGATAGATTTTCATAGAAAAATACAATCATTATTATTTCTTTAAAAAAATGTATACATACACACATCGCAGCTGAAAATATTATCACGAAATGAAGAATAAAAAACGAACATGTCAATAATGTAATATGTCTAGGATATGATTCGACTTAAATCAAATCCATTGTGCATTTTTTTTCTCTAGTAAGACACGTGCTATTTGAATTGCCAGGTGGTGATGAAAAATATATATCAAATTGTCAATTTCTTATATAAACATTCTAACATAAAAGGTTCTATTACTCCTTTCAATAAAAAGACGCGCGCGCATTATAAATGAATAAAATGACTGTTAATATTTATTTATTATATATATATATATATATATATATATATATATATATATATATATATATATATTTCCTACAAATATATTTAGAGCAACATCTGCCTTAAATGATGAGTGTTTCTAAACTTAATATTTGTTCTACACACACACACACACACACACACACACACATATATATATATATATATATATATATATATATATATATATATATATAATATAATATATATGATCAAAGATATTATATTACACGGGTGGTGGTTAAACATTATCATATAGATTTGTATCGGTCTCGGGTTTTAACTTGTGCAACTTTTTGTTTACGAGTTTTGTGACTCGGGTTCGAATCTTGAATACTGAGAAAATCTCGTTCGATCGAATTCGTCCGGTTAAATCGATATGTAAACTTAATGTTTATATATATATATATATATATATATATATATATATATATATATATATATATATATATATATATATGTAGTATTTACCATTTATAAACGTGTACAGGTGGTGATCGGTTTAATAAATTTGATGGTCTGTAACTTGAACCGTTTAAACTTGAAATTATATATATATATATATATATATATATATATATATATATATATAATGATTAATAAGATTTTTATATTAACATGTCACGGAATAAATTAAAATTTTCAATACATGGTCATTACTTTGAATTGATTGATACAACTAGTGAAAATTTGCAATGTTTCTAAAAGATATTTTAAAGTAAATAACTTGAAAAAAAGCGTATTTTGTTTTAGATAACGAAGATATAAAACTTATATCATAGGATATAAAAATAATTTTTACCAGTAAATTAAAATATTATTTAACCATTTACAATATTTTTTTTTTAAAAACTGTGTCGTTAAAATCGCTTAACTTTATTAAATTTTTCAAAACGGACAAGTTTAATTTCGAATTTATTATTTTACAAATTGTATTAATTAATATATCAATTTAATATAATTATGACAATATATCAATTTCTTCCCTAAAAAATAATATATCAAAAAATTTTACGTTGTTTCTACGATTCGATTTATTTACCAATTTATATTTATATATAATATGAAATGACTACTAGTTATAAAGTGCTGAAAATTCGTGATTCATATACAACGGCGTTTTCAAGAAGCTATCAAATAAAATTTGATTTGTTTAATACGTTTATAATATATATATATTATCTATTTTCTATTATCATGACCCGATAAAAGCTCATGAAGCGTTGTTCTATTGTTTTGGACCATTCTGTATGTAATCTGTACACATAAACATATTGAGAAATAAGTCGTTTCACCGCTATTATTTATACGAAACAAAGTGTTTTTCTATTGTGCATACATAAATTTATATATATATATATATATATATATATATATATATATATATATATATATATATATATATTCAAACGAATATATTATTTTATACAAATGCGATTCTATGCAAAGTAAACGACTTCTGATTCGATTCGATTCGATTTGTCGTTTCTTTTGACGGCGATTCGACGACATTAAAATAAATACGACTGTCTTTTACTATTGACTCTCGATAATTGGTAGAAAATCTAATAAAATTTATCATAATGTCTAATAAATTATATAATTTAAAGTGATTATAATTCGCACAAAAGTTAACAAATATCAAACTATTATACAATAATTATTATCGGTCATATGACTACCATATATAGATTATCATTAAATAATTATTATTATACAAAATTAATTTGTAGATCGATTTTAGTATAAAAATAATATAGTAAATTTTTCAGATTTTATTATTTATATAATTATAAATATATTATATAGTTATCATTGCAGATCTTTGTGCAATCTAAAAACGATTAAAATATATAGATAAAAGTAAAAGTAAATACTAATAATTTACAACTATGTGGCATAATTATTTCAACATTTTTTTAAGCTAATAATTTAAATAAATATATATATTTTTTTCCATTTGGCGAATACTAAATTTTAAATGTAAACGTGTTACAGTTAAATCATAAATACGACGTAAATTTCAACTCACATATAACAAGTTCATAAACTACTGAAAGTGAAAGAATAAAAAAATATATGTATATATAAAACGATTGCAGAGTAGCAGAAATTGTAAAAAATTTAACATAATTAATTACTTTTTTTTATTTATTGCCATTTTTAGCACTTTAATAAATAATAATCGTTACTATTTATGTATCATATCAAAAAAAAAATAAACGCTTTCTCTCCCAAAAAATATATAAATAAATAAATAAATAAATATATGTAATAAAAATGACTCACGATGCTTTCTATTGCATTTATATAGGATTTCTATTCTTGCTTCGATTTCACTGGCGATTATAATAAAAAAAAAATCGAATCTCCTTAATCGTATTTTAAGAGCATTAAAAATCTATATGTATATATTAAATAAACAGTGCGAATCGTTCGTATAAAATGACAGAACATAACGATTAGGCCATATCTGATGTTTGTATGAAAAAAAAATAATATGAAGAAGAAGCTTTCAAATTCCCAAAATGGAAATGGGACATTTCTTAAAATGGCGACAGGTCGCATTTAAAGTGTCTCTCGACGATGAATCATTGTGAATAATTATTTATTTATTTAATACCGAGATTCAACAAATAAATCAAAATAATTTTCATTATTTTTTCTTCATTCTATATTTTATAATGATTAGATAATTTTACATATATTTTAGAACACTGTCACTTTTATTTTAAATTTAAAAATGAAAAGATTCAATGTAAATTTGAAAGTTGCATACAGAATTGTGGACATGACTTATATATATATATATATATATATATATATATATATATATATATATATATATATATATGTGTGTGTGTGTATTAATTTTATTCAACTGTTATGATGATAAAATAAATATATGATCATCAGAAGAGTGATAAATTATTTTCTAATTTTAAAATTAGATTCAATTTACTAAACAGTAAAGGATGTAATCAGTAAATAAACTAAATGATCGATCAATAAATATAATTAAAAAATGATCAAAAATTGAAAAAAAGTGGCCAACATTTTAACGATGAAAAGGAGGACAAGTTAAAATTGATTTAACAAATTTTCAAATGGCAAAAAAAAGCCACCGAAATTATGACGACTCTAAAAAGAAAAGAAAGATTTTCGGTCTTGAATTCGACTTTAAGAAAATGTC
Organism: Leptonema lineaticorne; assembly: GCA_024500535.1. NCBI lineage: Eukaryota > Metazoa > Arthropoda > Insecta > Trichoptera > Hydropsychidae > Leptonema > Leptonema lineaticorne. Next base: position 8,765,296 of record JANIJI010000006.1, on the reverse strand, counting down.
CCAGGTCTTTTTAAATTCGATTAAAAAAGACTTTAAGGAGAACGGTTGGTCACCTTACTATTAATGATGATAAAAGTTGACAAACTGAAATGGAAAGACTAAATAATATTTATTAAAAATAGATAAAGATTAACCAGTTTGAAGATAAAAATTAAGACTGTGTGGTAACAATAATGTTGATTATATAATATATTTTATTTATAATAAAAAATATATACCTATATCAGATTTTAATTTATCAAATTCATACTGAATCGTGTATCATGTGATCTTTTACGCTTCAAATGCAGATATATAAAAAGAAAATATCACTTTTAATCTGGGCAAATTTTCCAGGCATCGATCACAGAATCTCAAACATCTACTCGCAGCATTTTGAAAATAATCGATTTAATAAATCAAACAAATCACTGTTCATTTTATTCACTATAGTATCGAGTTTTTCGTTGGTGGTCCTCTATAATAACGATGAAAGATACACCTGTGTGACATTTGAATATGAATGATATATACGCACGATTCGTTCGTTTCTTTTCTACATATATATATATATATATATATATATATATATATATATATATATATATATATATATATATATTTGATTTTTTTTTGTACCCGGTTCGATATTTTCGTTCGCGGATGATTGGAAATGCAACTAATGGATTTTCGATTTGTTATGGACCTGTTCTTGTATATATAAATATATATATATATATATATATATATAATATAAAAATAAAAATTATACAAGTACAAAGTATGATAACGAATATTTAAAAGGCTTCACGGAGATTGATTGAATTTCTGCGCGGAAACCTTATAGGTAAAAATATGATTGATCGTTCGCGAACCGGCCTCGTAATTATCACATTGTATCTAAAAAAATATTTTGAATGTTTTTATTTTTTTATTTACTATATATATATATATATATATATATTTATTTATTTATTTTTATATACGATTTAATAATGTAATAATGTCAGGAAGTGTTTATTGCAATCCGTGGAAAACGTTAAAAAAATTAATAGCGTTCGTGTAAATTCGATTTTTTGGATTATCGTAATCCAGTTTTGAATATTTAATATTAATATTAATAAAAAAAAAATCATGTTGATAAACTACATTCTAATATTGCCGTCGATGTTTGTGATTAATGTATTAATAAAACTGTGAATCGATTCAAATTAAAACGTTTTATTGAATTATTGTTGCAAGTTTAATCGAATAATTTGTTATTGAGTTGTAATTCTTATTAAGATTAACAATAAAATTTTGAAATTTTTATATATATAATTAATCTATAAAATAATAATTTTTAACATATATATATAAATTTTATTTAAATGGAAAAAATACTGATGTTAAAAAGTGTCACAAAATATACAATTTTAATTCGAAATTTATAAATATTTAACGATTTTCACCGTGATATGTGTCTCATACACGTGATATATTTCACAATATTTTTAATTTTGTAAATATATCTGAATATAAAGCGATTTTCAATATATTATTCGGTTATACGAGTGGGTCAAATTCTATGTTTAATGAATCATTTATCAGATCTATAATTTAATGCTAATGTTGTAAAAAGGAATTCGCGGTATTTAATGATATATTTTTTTTTAATTCAACCGTTCCATGTGTTCATTAAAAATCAATTAATGCATCTTTTCGTATGCATCACCTTGAAAATCGATTTTTAATCACGTATATAATATAACCTATTTTTCAAAATAATTTTGAATGTCGAATGTGCGACATACGTTTCTAATCGTTAATCTATTTACGATTTGAACGTGAAAAGAAAAAATCGTCATAATATAATTAATATTTTTAAAATATGAGTGTCGTTCATATGACGATTGACCGTTCGATACTACGGTGAAACGTTTAACGTTTTATAATGTCGCCGTTTCTTCGATTAAATTTAAATTTTTATTAATTGAAAATTAAATATAAAACATCTACGACTCTTTATATATATATATATATATATATATATATATATATATTTTATATAAAAAAAAATATTAAAGTAGGCAACTGAATTAACATTGAATACGATTGCGTAACGGTTCAATATATCGAATGTGCGCATTTATCGTTTGTATGCAAATTTTTCGGCGAAAATTCGCCCCGTAAGGAGATTCGCTGTATGTTGACAATTTGTCACAATGCGATATGTACATTCGCACGAGTTCCACTGCGGCCTGGTTTTTATATATATATATATATATATATATTTTTGTTATTTATTTATTTACAGTCGCCGGTGTGTTGTCTCTATCGAAGCGGTTCGGTTAGCGCACGTGCGCGCCGTCTCTGACGCAATTTGAACCGGGTCGACTTTATTTTATTATTATTATTGTTGTTGTTATTATTGTTTAAAACGGCAAGCTTTCTTTATCGATTTGCCAACGTAGCACATTTTATTATTGTACAAATTACGAATGCACAAAGAAGTGAACCATGAGCATATCGTGTTGGTTTTCATTGATCGTTTGATTTGTTCCGCTGTTCGGTTTTTGATTCATTAGACGATGGATCCTGATGTTGATTAAAAAAAAATCGGATTGCATATCGATGCTTAGGGTTACCATTCGTTCGAAATTATTATATATAATATATAGGGATAATTTTTTTTTTAATGATCAATTTAACTTATGTTCAAATGTCTAAACGTTTTCGACTATTTACATGAAAGATCTTTACGAACAAAAGGGTTCCTAATTCATGTTCTATAAAGTAATATTTTATAAATTATGTTATCAACTCCGGATACTATAATAGAAATTAAACGTATACCAATTTAAAAAAAAACTTTTAGATTTAAATAGACAATAAATTTGGTTTATACTATAAGGATGAAACAAAATATAAAGATTGTCAAAATTAAAAGATATTCGCAACCAAAAAGATACTCCAAATATATATAGTAAATTATTCTCTTTTATAAAAGACAACATGAAAAAAAGAGAAAGATTCAAATATTTTGTCACGATTTGATTTCATCAACTTAATTTTTCATCTAAAGATTCTTCTCAATTATGATTGAAAAATCAAGTAAATATTTTTTTTTTACAAAACTAAATTTTTAAGATTTTTCTAAAAATAATCGTTGTAATATGATAAATATATCATTGATTATTTAAATAAAACAAATAAAATAAGAACGAAAACAGGAAAACAAAAAAGTAAGACTAGTTAAATAAACATAATCAATAAGCAAAAAAGTGAACCTAAAACTATTAACATTCCTATAGATTATCCGTTATATAAAAAAAAAAAAAATACATAAATGCACAATAATTATACACATTTACTAACCGTTTTTAGCACAATTATAGTATATTCTAACCGCATGTGGTCCGCAAATCGTAATTTGCCCACCCTTCTGTATAAAATCTACAGACAAAGGAAAATTGAACGGTTCTCACTTTCTAAACTATCTAGTAAAAATAGCAACAAGTAGAAAATAAAGGATTCAATAGGCACTCTAGGTAACTCTTGTTGTAAATCAGACCACCGATATCGATAACAATATTATTTATTTATTTATTTTATTTTTTTTTGGTAAAGGTGTGTGTCTGTTGTTTGGGCGGGTCTCAGACATGTTTCCGTTACAACGTTTCCATAATGAGCTCAAAATATACTACTCGGTTACCTTCTTACAACTATAACGATAACAATGGCTAGTCGAGACATACGCATATATACATAACAACCTCCTGTAAAAAGATTATATATACAAAACCGTAAACAAAACCAATCTATTCGATCTTACTGTGAAAAATATATGGTATATCATTAACGTATATAGGTTATGTTGCGGTTAAATGTCAATTTTCAATAAATCACTCGTTAATTCATTAAGATATAAATGTAATCTAAATCAACAATGGCGGTCTCGTCTTGTTCATTATCCAAACAAACAGTGCTAGAAATTCGCACTTTTCTAGCGTTAAAATATATAACAGGTTTAACTACAATGCGACACACGTTCAAACAATAAATTTCATTCGAACATTTCGCATTATCGCATTATATTTATTTAATTAGAAAGTGTTAAGACGTCGATACGAAAGACTTATAATGCGTATGTACTTAGTTTTATGTCGATTTATTATATATATATATATATATATATATATATATATATATATATATATATATATATATATATATATATATATATATATATATATATATAGCTTTCACTGCGGTCGGTTATAGACATGTGCCGTATTGCGGTGACATGAACCTGGCACCCTTAAAGTATTAAATACTACAATACACCGGTGTATACCCTTATTTAAATCACGATATACTATTTTTGCACCATCTCGGATGCAACCCGCATTTATTATATTATATTTTAACCCTTTGCACTCGAATAGTGCCGTTTGGTCACCATTTTGGATTTATGTTAATTTATTTGTAACGATTTTGTACATTCTTTTAAATAGTGATACGATTTTTTTTTATTTTAAATTTGTCTGCAATCATGTAATCACAAACCGGACTGATTCAAATTCAATAATCATGGACGAAGGATTATTAAAATTAAAATTTTTAATCTCTATAAACGTGGAACGATAAAACGACTGTATTGATCACTATATATTAATATACTATTTTTTTTTAAGAAATTTTCTGAAATGGTGACAATAATGTTTTGTTTTTTTAGTTATAGAAATTTGTTCAATAAATTCATATATTATATATAAAACCACTAAACAGCAGAGATATATAAATTATTAAAATATAAAAGCTTTAAATATTGATTTGTATGTGTAATATTTTTAAGTTAAGAGTAAAAAATTCGCCAAAAATGTTGTAAAACATTTCGAGTTCAAAGGGTTAAATATATATTGTCTAATAAATATATCTAATGTGAATAAACAAAATTTTTAACTGAGCGATTCAAAATATATTATCATACACTTTTTCTGATATCACTTGAAGAATTATTATAAATGTCATAAGAATCATCAATTTTGTAAGATGAACGTACAATAAAAAATATGATTTATCTATATGTTCTTTCTATTTTAATAATATATATTATTTATTTTAGTATATATAGATAAATATAAGGTTGATTTATAAAAATTTCCGAGCGTTAACATAACGAAAATATCATCGTTCGCAGTTGTCGAGTGCAATTCATCGGTATGTGGAAAAAAAGCAGATGCTCAGATTTACTTTCATGCCGTCGTTGTTTGTTGCCCTCGGTGAAAGAAAAAAAAAAGGTTTTTTTTTTGTACAATTTTAAATCTTTCGACAATGGAGGCGCGGGCCCCGTCATTGTTGTTGCAGTCACCAATGCACCGGTGTCCCGTAAGTATTCCTTTTCATTATGCGACGCAAATAATAATAACATTAATAATAACAACAACAACAATAATAATAATAATACGATATAAACCTGCTCGATTCGGTTGCACACGGTCGCATATGTGCGTTACCAACTCTCGACCCTATGAAAAACAGCTGTTAATACAATCGCAGTAATTTAATATGCGTCTGTAAGTGCACTTTGTCGTGTGCTCAATATATAAACTTCCGATTCGTAATTGGTACAATTTTTGACCTTTTTCTTTTTATTTTTTTATTAATTTATAATTAATTGATATTAATGGGGTGATAATAATCGTCGTTTACGATACATATAATTAAAATTTGATAATTATAAAAATTAAAAATCAACCCATACCATGTATAATCATTTAATTAATTTTTGTAAAATGTTAATAATTATACATTTAATCGTCTATTATTTTTTTTAACACGTACTATAAAAATAAACGGTTATTTCAAGGGGTGGGGGTGAATTTATAAAAGCGCATCAATTTATAGGCGAATACACATTGCGATGCAACAATTATTTGATGCAGATGCGTCTTTATAATAGTTTATGTTGACAATAGTTTGAAAAAAAAATCTTTATATCCATCGGCTTTTGCACATGCTATTTTACATTGATATTATATTAAAATTTAATATAATACATTATATAGCAAATTATGTTTTGTGTATGTGATTTATTGATTTTTTATATAATTAATTGCTGAAATATATTTCAATTGAAATCATTTTTTTTATGTATGAGTTCAAAAATTAAATTTTAAATGTTTTAATTTTGGAGCTCATATGATTAAAATCGAAAAATAATAATATAACCATATAATTAATTAACACTTCTTAAGCGGGTTACGTTCAAACTTAACGCTGCAACGGGAAAAATTTATCTTATATAAAAAATCGATCTAATTTCAAAAACACATTTTTTTAAAGAAAAAGATATTTTGAGTAAATATTTGCTATATATTACTGCAATTATTCGACAAAAAGAAAAATATTTTTTATTATTATATATTACATACTAATATAAAATATTATTATATATTACATATTAATATAAAAAAAATATTCTATATATTCATTTATCTTTTAATGAATAATATAATTATATTTAAAATTATTTAATAATATACATGCATATAAATTATAAATAGATTAAATAACAAAATAGCGGTAATACAATCTCGTATTGCAACAACTATTATATTATTAAAATCGAAAAATGTCGTTATTTTTTTTTTGGTTATCGCACTCTTGATTGCTTAAAATAAATTCAAAAATAAAAATTAAAGGTGCAAATGAAAAAAAAATCGCGGTCGCATTTACTGTATTATGTACCATTGCACATGGTGATTTTGGGGGTGAACGTTGAACCTTTAAGGGCTGAAGGAAGCTGCTCTCACCTGCCCTAGGGGCACGCGCCCAACAGCTGTCCAACCCTGACCCGGACCCACAAAAAATCACTGCATTACACACACACATTTTACACATCTAAAGGTCTGTATATCAATATACGTTCTTCTAAAGGTTATTTATAATTTTCAAAAGGGGGTGAGTTTTTGTAAATCCGATTTTAAACTGAAAGATGTGCTCGATTTTAACGTTGAATTTTAAATATTATATAAAGTACAGTCAGTTCTGAAATCGAAATAGTCATATCTAGAGAACTGACCGTAAGTAAAAAAAAAAATTCAAATTAATAGTGATTTATATTAGTAATAAAATTTAACTATAATTATCTGCGATACAATTACTCGTATTTGCTTTATTATTTATTTATATATAACATATATACGCCGAGCTTATATCAGCTAAATCAGTACCCTTTTATAATATTACAACAGTTTCATATTTATACAGCTTTATAATGTGTGCACTCTCAAGTTTTATAATGCGTCAAAACTTACAAATTCTTATTTCGAAATTTAAACGCATTGTTAAATAATCTAACCGGCAATCTGTTGCATGCGAAATGAATAAAAAAAAAATATATATATATATATATATATATCCCTATAGGAGGGGGGGGGAGAAATAATATAATAAAATAATAATCGGTTCAAATGTTGACGGAAAAAAAACAAACAATTCTATTTTGACCCCGAAAAAACGGTGTTGTAAGCCTCATTGTTTGAATTCATTCCTCAAGTGCTTATTAAGTTGAGCTTACAATGATGTTTTTTAACGACTGTTTCTAGTTGAAATGGAAATGTTCTTGAAAATTGTGAGAATATCTTCAAATTGAATTTTGTTAATTTATTTTTTTAAGATATATTCTATTAGATACAAATTTTCGTTAATTTTAAAAGCTCTGCTTTATCATATCGTAATTATCGATTTTCATCAAATAAATATTTAATTTAATGCTATGGAAAAAAACATCTATACATTACATGGAAAGCTTATTATTCAACCTCCTAAAATATATACTATATATTATCATTAAAAAAAATTAAAATATTGGAAATTATTGTATATTTTGAATTATTAATATTTTATTAGTATACATACAAAATATAATATGGTATCAGATTTTTTTTTCTGTAACACTGCCATTAGACAGAGCTTATCAGAAATATTCAAACAACAATGTAAACGATTATTAAATGCAATAATGGAACAATTTCACATGAAAAACGATTGTGAACATTCGAAATTGGGTTACGCAAACCGGTAAACCGTCAATTACAGGTGAATATGCAGTATTAATTTCGACGTTAACTATCGTTTAACTGGATCCGTTGTTAGTACATTCGTATCGGACCATTGTTATACAAAAACCTTGGCCCTTTTATTTTCATTCTTTTTTTTTTGACAATTAATAATAAATACAATAGTAGATCTGAAATCTGAGAAAATTATAGTTCGACTATTAGAGAATAGAAAGAAATTTGCCTTAATCGTCGTTTTTCTAAAAGCACACCCATTTCTTTTTTTTTTTTTTTTTTTTTTTTGATATATTAAAAACGATATGGTATTGTTTTATTGATGATAAAATGAAATATTGACGATTAAATTCGTACCCACTTTCCCTTGCAAGTTTCATTCGGCGGCGTACCGATGATGTCATTGCGAACGTGTCGGGTGAAAATGGTCGAAGATTACGAGTCGTAAAATTCAATATATATCCAAGAGATTTAAGTGAATAAATACAACGAAATGATAAAATTTCGAACGATTATAATCCAAGGATCGTATGTTTTCGAATGACACATTAATATTTCGATTACTTACGACTTTATGGTTGTAAATTATTAGTGACAAAATGGAATTTTCAAGATGCCATGTTTCAATGATATTATTAAAAGTAACATATTTTTTTTTATTGATAGTAATGAATATTAATATTGTATTTATTGTCTGATGTTCATAAATGTAAAGAAAAAAATGAATTAGCAAGTACCATATAATATTATATTGAGATTGTGAAAATATACAGTTTAAATATTGGATCTATGTGTAAGTTTATAGCGATAATTCAAAAAAAAATATTTATTAAATAATTTAACATATTATTATAATACTTAATAAGAATTAGTACTAAATGATAATAAAAATAAATCTAAAGATAATAATAATTTATATTTTTAAGTAAAAAAGATTCAAAATGGATGTGTAGATAAAAAGATCTTCAAGATCCTGTATCTTCAAAAAAAAAATATAATAATCAAAAATATCTGATACAATTCATAAATTAGAACTATTATATGATAATAATAGTATATAGGTTAATTATTTTTATTGCAGAAATTAAACTAGAATTTGGAGCGTAAAGTGTATTAACTGTTGCATTAGAACAATAATATTTGTGAAACTAACATCAAAATTTTAATAGTACTATAAAATGGATATAAAACCACGTTTTATCACATTCGCAGCAACGTTTAATGTTAAAACTCGAATATTGCTGTAAAATGTAAGCTGTAAAATATCATTTCATAGTTCGAACACAGATATATACATGTAAAGTGCACTATTGAATTGAAATTTCGATGATAACTTATAATTTTATTCCCCCCTTTCGGTTCGAGTCGCGAGTACGCTGATAAAGAGCAGAAAATAAAGTCATAAAGCTGATAAGAATTAATAAATTCGCTGTAAAATAAATAAAATAAACATACATTTATATGAATGAGAAGAGGAAAAAAAAAACGATCGCGTCGAAAGCGTAGGCGAAATAAAGCCACAACGGTATGAAGAAAGCTTATAAATTTTTATCGTTCCATGAAAATTCCGATTCTCAAAACAGGCGTGTTAATCAAAATTTACGACTATCACATTCTGGTGAACCTTAATAACCATCATATTTAGGAATGAGAACAAAAGAACCTTTAGCTAACAAGTAAAACACCTACGAACTTCATACGTTTTATATATTAGATTATATGCCTTATATTTGAGATGTTGAAAAATCGAAGGACATACGTGCATATAACATTTTTTTTTTGAAGTACAACTATTGAAAAAAATATTTATTTTTATTAAAAATTATTGTAAAATATATTTTATACTATATAATAAATTTTTAAAATTTTTAATTAGTATATTTTTTAAAAAGAAAATAACCTTTTTCTGATTGTTCTATATATCATTATATAATATATAATACATAATAGTAGTATCATTTTAAATTTGATTTTCATGAAAAAATATTTATTATTTAAAAAAATATATAACTAAATCTTATTATACAGTATATAAAGATGAAAAAAATATCATAAAATATTATTTTAAAACAGTGTTTCTTAAATATTTTTGACATACTCATACAGAAAAATTTTATTCACTATAAAAAGTTTATATTTAGTGAACGTTCTGTGATTAAAATTTTCATAAATTTTAACATTGTAAAAATTATATATATATATATATATATATATATATATATATATATATATATATATATATATATATATATATATATATATATATATATATATCAAAATTATATTTAATATGAATTATTTATTCATTTTTATCATAAATATATAGAAAAAAAATCGTATCATTGTTAACTATCGACTAAAATTCCTCACATATATATATGTTGATTTTCGATTTCCACGATAAAACTTTATATTAATAATACACTTATATCCGTCGATTTTTGAGCATTTTATTTGTCTGTAGACAATCAAAGAACACCTTGAACATAAGGGGAGGTAAACGATTGTTAAAACGTTAACCTCGTTCACAAGATTAAAGGTTCGGCGCTCGATGATTTTCACCCGTTAAATTACATTGTTTAAACGATCGGCACGTGTTTACAACCGTAAAAAGGTGATAAAAAGGGTACACAAAAACATTCAATATATATATATATATATGCACCAAAAAATAAAATAAAAGAAAATTAATAATGAAAAAAAAAGCGGGAAGAAAAGTTGCGCCCAAAGCGTTAAATCGTTCGAAAAGCTTTTGCAGCTTTCGATTATATTGTACTATAATTCACTAATGCTTCGTAAATAATAATGGTCGACGTTTAGATTTCAATTATGGCGGTGAAACGGTGACAATATTCATGTAAAATATGGAAAATGTGTCTATCATTATTGTATTATATTATGGTTGATAGAAAATGAACGTTTCGAACGAAACCGGTGAACGCAGTTTTCTATAATAGTTCTTGATCTATATATTATATATGATGCGAAATTTAATATAATGATACAACACAATAGAAAGTATTAATTTAAAATATTTTTATAATAATATTTTATAGTGTATTGTGCGTATTTTCATTAGTAAAAAAAATATATTATTACTGAAGAATATCTACAAATATTTAATAATAATAATTTTATAAAAATATAAATAGATACACAAATAAATTAAGATATAAAAACATTTTAATTACAACAAATTGTTAGTTTTGTGATCAATTATATATTTATTATAATATTTTTCAAAGAATTTAACACGTCGTCATATACATTATTATGTTTCAAATTGAAATATAAATATTTTACTCTAATTAATAATTGATATATTATTTTCAAAATTCTTACAATTTTAATTGTACAACATATGCTATTAAGATATATATAATTTAAAATTACGGAAACCTCATTTTATATATTATATATATATATATATATATATATATATATATATATATATATATATATATTAAAAATTACAACACTTTTACACATTCATTAAGCGATGAGGAAAAAAAAATATTTTATACACACATTCAGTGCCTAATGATATTTTTTTTTCACCTTTTTTAAATTAAATCACGTAATTGATTGCGAAATATTTTTCTATATGATGAACACACACACACATTTTTTTCCATCACTATTATTACGTATCATTTTTTATTTCATACTTCTTTTACCATACATAGTTCAACTAGATTAAAGTTTCTAAATACGCTTCTCATATATCACGAGAATGGTACTAAAGAATATTAACAAATGTTTCATTCATCACCTGCCCACGTTTCGTAATAACACCAGACATTTTATTATATTACACCAGAAACGTAATGTAATGTAATGTAATGTAATTGTAACGTCGAAAACGTGTAATCCTGAACTGTTACCGTGGCTATCTTTAGGCCCCGTTTGCCGACAAATTCTATATAATATAATTATTATTATTCAGTTTGCAGCAGGTGATTTTATTTTTCAGGCCGGTTATAAAGTTTACGCATTATATATATATATATATATATATATATAAATTTATATTGCATTACGATTTTGGAATTATAATATTGTAACGCCTTTGGGAAAAAGCGGTCGATTACGTAGTGCGCTTATTACTGCAGATCTAAAATATGTAATAAAACTACTTTTATCATATTGTATATAGCGTATTTATAGTTGTAATCGATTGTGAATAATAAAAATGTGATCTATTCTTAAAAAAAAATAGTAAAATTGCATTTGATCGTGTCAATCTTAATATTTAAGTCGTATTCTATTTGCATTGCTGAAAATCGATTGATAAATACTATGATCACATCGATTTAAATATACATAGTTAACTTTTTCATTCATTTTGTTAAAGTCACAAATATTTTTTTTTATTAAAAAATCAATTTAAATCAGATAATTAATTAATATTAAGGCGTAAAATATATTTAATTTTTTTTTGTTGTACCAGATTATACATATTTTACAGGGTTCCCTGTAAAATTTTAATTAATTGTCATCAAGACTAAGCAAATATTCAAAATTTGAACTTAATCGAATATTGGAAAATGGTTGAAAAATCGATTACAAGATTCGTCGCAGACAAACCAACAAACAAACGGTTCAAATTTAGATTAAAAGCGTATAATAATTATTTATAAATATATTATATTATTTATATTGAATGCTTGAATTGATATGAAATATTTTTACACAAAAAAAAAAAAAAAGTTGAATTGGAGTACGCGATCGATTTGATTTGATTATAATCGATATCAACTAGAAAATGGACTCGATTCTCGAGTATGGCCGAATTTTATTGAAAATCAAATTCATTACACACACACACATAATATATATGTATTGTAAAAGTTACGTCAGAATATTCGGATGGCCATCGGCATCTGTGCTTTGATCTAACGTCGAGTTTTTGAACCGACCGATCGGCGGAATCGAACCGCTCCAGCTTTAACCACAAACGCTGATTCATTTGCGGCCAGTGGCGGCTCGTATCGCTGATCGATTATTATTTATCGACGTTATTCGTATGCAGAAATCGTGTTAATTAATTTTTTAACTAATCGAGGCTGCGGTGGCGTACATAAATTTTAATATTTCGGCCGCCGTTGTAAATTTGCATGCCGTAAACGTTCGGCGAATATTAAAAATATGTATTATAATATATACATATATAATAATTTTATTTAATTACAGATCACGTCTCGATTTATATATTTTTTTGTAAATTTAAATATATATATAATAATAAAAACATAATCAATATGAATTAAAGCAAAATTTAATCAGTAGTGTGAAAGCTTTCAATCAACTAGATCAATTTTAACCTTTATATTTTATTATTAAAAAATAATATCAATATATAAATAAATTTAACCATCAAAATGTTAACGAAAAATATTATATTTTTTCGAAAAAAACATAATTATTCTTATTTTCTTGATATTCTGTATAAATTAAAATTTATTTTCACTTCCTATGAAAAACAGTTCATGTTCAATATTATATAACAACCCGGAAATATATCGAAATGTATTATAAAATATATTTTTAATCTAAGTACATCCTTCAAATGATTAATATTATATATAGTCGTGCATAATATTTGAACTATTAATAATGAAAATATAGATTCTCAGAACGAAAATTAACAAGAATTCATTCCACAATAAAAATACCGCAACACGTAAATTTCAAAAATATTGTATAAGCTCTAAAACCACATCACGTTATACTATTTATTATATATAATAGTTAAAAAAAAACATAGTAACAAATTAGCAATACTTTAATTACGTGATCGTTTCACATGATTGTGATATTTTAAATTAGATTTTCATTGAATATCAGTCCTTGAAGTTCGCAAGGTTCACGCGGATGACTTTCATTTTTATTTTGCTCCCCCCCCTCGCCTTTGTTGTAAAAAAAATAATATTTTTTTACCTTCATATAATCACATTAGCGATGCAATTTATTTATATTTCTTTTCCTAGATTTAACAATAATAATAGCAACTGGCGATTAATAGTTTTATTTTAAAATGTCACAGTGAATCGTGACGATTCGAAGACGATATTTTCGATGACGACAAGTGCGTTTATTGTTCTGCTGTCAGATATCAGTCATATATATATTTTTTAAACTGTTATTCATTGTTGTTTTAATGCTATATAATCAATTGATTTCAAAACTAAATTTGGTGAATGGTGAATAGTTGAATTATTTTTAAAATAATTAATATATAATAATATGAGTACGCCAATGGCGTGAATATATGAGATCCAAGTGTGTGTCTTACATAATTATATTGATCTAATGGACGCTGCTGATCCCTTATAAAAGGGTAAAGTACTTATCAACAGTAATAGCTATTTATCAAAATTTATTCAAAACACTATATAGCACATACACACGCAAGTAAATCTCAATAAACACCTGCTTAGTCCTCATGCCTGACAAGAAATGAATGTAATCATATATGAAAAAAAAATTAAATATTAAACATCATCCCTAAATAATAATAAAAAAATAACATAGGGATGATTATCGAACTTATTCCATGATGACTTTCAAAGGTTCGTTTTAATAATGAAAATAAAATATATAGATATATCTGATATCAATCAGAATGTTAATAAAATTTTACGGTATTATTTTAATTAATAAATATTATTTGACAGTTTAGATGTATGTTTACATTTGATAGATTGACAAGTGATTACAATCAATGATAACTAAATGTCAAAATTATTCGAAAATGTGATCGTTCTCAGATTGAATGTCGCTTTTTTTAAAATGACCTTCTAACATATAAATAATAACTATCGTTTTAATAGTTAAAATATTCATCGTTCAATACAACATTCATATTGTATTTTAAATATGTTAAAAATAAAACAATCTTAAACGCATCCCTTAAATTCGAACCCTTTTTATTCAATAAGGTTTTTTTTTCCAAACGGGCAATAAAAATGCATATTTTTGTGATGTAAATCGAATTCCAATCAAAATCGTGCCCTAAACGATGATTTGAATAATAAATTGATGAACGCCGCGTAAATTAAGTGCGGTTTATTGATAATAAATCTTCGTCATGTCTGACTTTAACCCTTTTCACGATGAAAATTATGAGCGTGTTAAAAAAAAATATGTTTATGTTTAAACCTACCCCGGTGATAAAAAAAAACTATAATGTTGTATTAAAAAAAATATTCTTTATATATAATATAATATTGAAAGGTGCTATGAATATTTGTATATTTTAAATAGAAGGAAAAAATCGAGTGAAATCAGAAAAAAAAGCATAAAACAGTTGACAGCAGATTAAATTTGCAAATTGAAATATCAAATATGTCAAGTCATTTTGTATATAAAAATAAAATGATTTCGATTGTTGATTTTAAAAGAATATAATTTCATGCTATTTTTATTTTATTATAATACTTATTATGTAACATAAATAAACGATTAAGTTGAATGAAAAAAAATATATATATATATTTTCTTTTATATTTCGCATTGAATTATATATTATTAATTTTTATTTATAAAATGATTTCATAAATTTAAGCAAAATCAGAAATCATTGTTTCTTACGTTGAAATGTTACAAAATTTATTTATTTTATATTGTTTAAAATATTGACATATTTTAATAATTATTAAAATATGCTAATAATACAGGAATGATTATTTATATTTATATTTTATTTTCAATTTATTTAAAAAAATCATATATATATATCTGTTTTTATACAAATTATATATTATTTTTCACATTCTTTCGATTAATATTTTTCTATTAAATTATAAATAATAAAGAAAAAGTACAATTTAAAAAAAAAATATCTTTAATTTTCCATACATCGTTTTAATTTACATGAATATTTTTCTACTGATAAATTGAAAATCTGTTGTTTTAAATAACAATCAACAAAAAAGCTGAGAAATATATAATAAAATATTTAATAAATATTTTTATACAATGCTTTATAATATATTAAAAATATAAATATTTAGTTCAAAAAAATGCTCGTTAAAATCATACAATATTAAAAATAATTTCAACACACGCATACGAAAATTCTGTAAGAAAATAAAAATTTTAATACACATGCAGTGGCGTAACGAATTATATTTACGAACCACAGAAAAAAAAAACATAAAGATCACAATGGCGTTCCGTGAAAGTCACGGCGGACTTATATATGTGATTTGTAAAGAGAACGATAAATCTGCGCACTTTGAACACATCAAAAACGAAAAAAAAATTAAGGTCTCATCAAAACTACTCTGAACAATACTCGCAGGTGCCATAAAATTTTGACACTTTATTTTATTTTACAGCCGCATTTTTATGGGCGAGAGTTTTAAAAACGTGAACCAGTTTACGCGTTATTATATATATTTTTAACCGACTCATTGACCTCTATATATATATATATATATATATATATAAAACATCATATTTTCATTTTTTTTACTCTTTAAATATATATATATATATATGAAATAAATAGAATAAATCAATTGACACAAAACGTGGAGATATAAAATAATGAAGTTCGCAGATGGGAAAAAAAATAAAGTGGACTAAGCTGGATTTACAGAGTCTCTCTCACTCCAGAGGTCCGTGAAAATATTTTACCGAGCTTTATCGGCTCTCGGTTTAAAAATATTTGACCTTCTGAACCGTTATCTTGAAACAATAACTTGTCAAAGTGGTCGGTCCGTTCCCCCCACAAGGAAACATGAATTGCATTTTATACTCGACCACGATTCTATAAAAAAAAAAAGCAACAACAACACATTGTCCATACTTTTTCTATAGACAATCGTCAAAAATTAATAATTTTAGATTTTCGAAGATCTTCATAGATCATCTTGTATGATTTAATCGGAATTTCAAAAAATCTATCCAATACTAAAATTCATATTAAAGTAATACACATTCGAACATTTATATACTTAAATGTGTTTATATATAACAAAATAAATAAATAAAATTATATATATATATAAATATCTATATATATAGATTTAATAAATATCCTTTTCAATACGTCTTAAACACAATACCTTAAAAAGCAACGCTTAATGGCATTGAATTTTTGTGATAAATTCGAGTCATTCAAATAAATTATATGAGTCCTTAACGCGACCTCACGGGGTCATAAAGAATGTAAGAAAACGACATCGTCGCAATAATAATATTAATATTAATAATAATAATAATAATAATAAAAAGAAAACACGCATTGGACTCATCTGAAAATTTTGTATCGCATTATAGAAATTTTTCACTAGCACAAATTGACATGTTCTAATATCGAAACGATTGAACTTTTGCGACATGGAATTCTTCAACATTCTGTGCTCTTTGCCAACTATGCAATTTGACGCTTCGTGATTCTTGTACGATAGAGAATATTACAAATAAATCTACGAAATACTATTTAAAAGAATGTTATTAATGGAATTTTGATACTGGTAATTCGTTGTTAGCAACGATAGCCATTTTTTAATATCTCAATTTAAAATATTATGTATGGTATTGTTATATCAAATTTTTGACATAGACTAAAAATTTATACTAAATATATTAAAAAAATATATTTTTTTTATATATAATATATCTATATTAACATTTATTTATTTTTACTAAAATATAAAATATATTTTTATCACATTCAATAAAATAAAATTAAATTGAATCTATTAATTAATTCGTGTATTGTCATCGATAATGTGCAATTTTGCAAAATTTCATATAAATTGGATATTGGAAAGTGATTAAAAAATTGATTACGAGATTTGACGCTGATAAACCAACAAACAGTACATGTTAAACAAAAGTGTATGAAAATCGCTTAAAAATTATATTTTTATATAGCAATAATTCTAAAAATTTAAATACAACCACATAAATATTCGATTATTCAAATATTTATTGTAATGTCTAATATAAAGTATATATTTCAAATTGATTCAACGACCAATATTGTTCTCGAATCAAAAAAAATTTTACAAAATATATATATATAACATTTATACAGGCAGTTAAAATTCTTTACGAACAATAACTATAAAATAGTACGGCAAAAAACGATCTTATATATATATATTTTTTTTAAATCGTTACAAATAATAAATGAGCGCTTTCATAATTACTAGCGCAAACTGTTCACAATTGAAAATCGTGTATAATTAAATCGGTTATAATATATAATAAGTATTATTCGGTGATCGATAAAATTAACCGGATTACTCGATATCGAATGTTACTTTTAACAGTGACAATTGGATTTTAAAATGTATTTAATATAATATGTATATATATATATATATATATATATATATATATATATATAATACAGGCTGATAAGCCACGGTAAACTGTTATCTATTAACGGATCGATTGTGTAAGACACGTTTATTTCTCGTTTTTGTACGAGCCGTTTAAAGTGCTTAACTTACATTTATTGCATTGCGAATAACATATATGAGTCATGCAATTAATTGTAATGTCCATTGTAACGGATAATATTGTACGTGAGCGCATAGTAAAACATGTGTACGTTCTGAATTAATGTTAATGAAAATTTATATACGATGTCACGGTATATAGAGAAGGGAGGGCTATTAAAATTTATAAACGGCAAAAGAATGCGGTTACAAAGATCGCCGGTGTGCCACTGTGAAATGGTGACCGGTCGGTCGAATGACGGCTCTTTTGTTTATATATGTTAATAGATTTCACGATACGAAATATTGCTGATATTCAGAAAAATATAATTTAAAAATCTCTGATTTTGACAAACTGTTCTTTTTAAAAATATCTATGTAAAATTCAAAAATATCCGATAATCATAATTCAAAAGTCAAAAAAAATCTAAAAATTAATATTGAAATTGTTCTCTTAAAAATCAATGCCTTTCGAAAGCTTTTATATATATTATATATATTCATCTAATATAATATTATTCATTACTAAAGAATTTTATATATAATAAAATATTTATGTAAATCAAATGATTGAATAATTTGCAAGCGATATCATAAATTGAACACTCGATTTATTGTATAAATTAAGATAAATAAACACAAAGCTAACACAGGTGTCATACATATTTCATTCATAATCAATTGTAATTTTAGATATAATTAAATCATTTTAAATATTATGTTTATAAATAATAAAAAAAAACTTTTTTATGACAAAAATTAGAATCACTTTAAATAAATATAACATTAATATTTGTTTCGATTTCAAGCCCCAATCGTGTTAAAAAAAACGCTGTGTAATTATCAAAGAAAATTGGATAAAATACATAATAAACATTAAAAATCGTTAACCTTGATATGTTCAACGTTTTTGTCTTTCATTACTGATATATATATATATATATATATATATATATATATATATATATATATATATACAATAAATAATTGTTATATATTGATTGACAATTATGAAAATAAGCATCGTCACGTTGCAACGTTCACTTAAAATGCATATAAATAATAATAATTCGTCGAAGAAAAACAATAGATTAATTGTACTTGATGATAATGCACGTGAAATACGCCCTTTTGATGTAATAAAAAATATATAAGAACACACACACACATGTCAAATTTTCCATAATATAATTCCAAACTTCTCAATATATTTTTAAAGAATTACCATTTTTCTAAATTATATCGAATTTGAATCATGTTTCATAATTAATATATAAATAGCATTAAATAAATGTATGGTATGATACATAAATGTAATAATTTATTTTAAACTTTGATGTTAATTAATAAGGTCAGATCGATCTTAAAGTTTGAGAATCGCCGCTTATAATTGATCGAATTGAGCGTGTTCGGAATTTATGCAAATTAAAAATGCACACAATGGAACAAACGCATTCAAGTTCGACATTGATGATTTTTATTTACAGTTATAATGCAACAATGTTCCAAAAATATATATAATATACACGATCAAAAAAAAAAAGACAAGTACAACATTTGGGTGTATTTAATCGAACAGATCGAATTACGATCGATCGCGAAGGTTTTAGAAGCTTTTCTTTAACATAGAGAAATGAACATTTCTCACAAATTCGATCATGAGAAAATTGTCGCCATTTATTGTATTATACTATATAAATGTAATATATATATATATATATATATATATATATATATATATATATATATATAAATGAGCTTTTAAAGGTAGCTTTTCTACCTGTAACTCGGCATATGAGAGCGGAACTGTTCATTGTAGTAAACAAGTTTCGATTTTGTTATATAAGTGGTATTCAACCTTTTTTTTCTCCACACTTAAATTCGAGTAGACTAATGGAACTTAAAGATGCACTCGGAAATCGAATGAATCTAATTTATTACATTATATTGAAAATGGTTATAAATATTATATATATATATTTATATTGTATTATTTATATAGTTATTATTAATAAATTAGATTAAATAATATTAGTTTAAAAGTTCAATTTTACTATTTTTTTAAGGATTTGTTATAATTATGAATGTATTAAAATTATTTCATTTCTAATTTTTCATTTAGAATCTATTCATAAAAGTAAATATAAACAATTGTATAAGAAAACTAAAATAATATTTAATAAATATAATAAAAATTCGCTATGAAATCAAAAATTCGTTTTAAAACAAAATAAACGATAACTTTTATATAAAGTAATATAATATATTAATATTTTTTAACTATTTCAATAAGGACAAATAGAACTGTATTATAATTATATCAACCTATACGTTCATTATAATGTATAAAAAAATATTTTAATATATTTATTAAAATTTTTATCAGTATTATTTTCATTCAATGTGTTTAATGCTATATTAAATTTGAATAATAATAATAAAAAAAATCATGAATTATTAATAATAATAGACCACTGCGATGCATTAGTCTATATATAAATTTCGTATTGATAATTTACATAATTATTCGATAAAATTATCGATCCGAATACGTAGAAATAGACGGAAAGCTTTCATAGGATTTAAAAAAATTTAACAGAAATAAAATCGGGGGTTAATTTGAGGCACCAGAACCACAGTTTGTCGTTTTGTCGCTTTGTACTGCGTTACAATTGCGCACATTCACACGCACCGTGGACTTTACCTGCTGTTATGAACCTGTTGTGAAATATACAAATTAAACAAAGGAAGTACTCAAAGGGATCATGGGAAAAATTTCAGATGATGTGAACAAACCGTGTGTGTATGTGTGTGTGTGTGTGTGTGTATTATTTTTTTACTTGTAGTATTTCTTTCATCATTCAAACATCCGTCCTTATAAATATTGATCTGTTTGAAACTGTGAGAAAGTTCGATAAATTGTTGTTGTTATTACTGTATATGTATATATATATAAATATTTTTAATTGTCGCAATAAAAAAAAAATTAAACGATTTAATTATTGATTATTTTTTATGTACATTGTATTTAATAGGGGTTGGTTTATTTCATAATTGCAGATACGCGACCCCTTTAATATATTTATTTTTTTATGTATTATTGATTTTTAAGATTTTTATATGAATAAAAATTTAAATAATTGAATGTTAACTATTTTATAAATATATATATATATATATATATATATATATATATATATATATATATATATATATATAAATACATTAATTGTAAAAAAAAATATAAAAAATACGTAATTTTACAATCATAGAAGATTTGGAGAAGTTAAAAGATCACTACATTTTTTTCCAATTTATAATATAAATTTTTCTTTATAGAAAATATGAAAATATTCAAAGAAATTTAATTTCAAAACACGTTCATATTATATATAAGATAAATGCATTACTAATTTATCACAGAAACATCAAATAAAACACAGTATATATATATATATATATATATATATATATATATATATATATATATATATATATAAATATACGTGCAACATAGAAAAAGAACCGATCACAGGTCATCATAGATCAAAAGGACACTAGAGGAGAAAATATATATATATATATATATATATATATATATATATATATATATATATACATATAATAAAAGCATTAATTACAGATATTAAAATAATCATTTTATATAACGCAACATCATATCCGTACATCGTAAATAAATATCAATGATGAAATCGTATAAATTAATCTCGTTCTAATTAAATCAACGACGATCTCCATATTGAATTTCACAATATTCGTAACTAATAGATTTTTTTCCAGGTTCAAAGGCCACTATTCGTTAATATGACGTATAATAATTTCACAAACATGTATATATATATATATATATATATATATATATATATATATATATATATATATAAATAGAATATACGTGTTCACACCGTAAATTCTATTATGACTCACTTGAAACGACGTGATATTTTAAAACTTACAACACTCGGAACGCATTATTATTATGGCGTAGTACAACTATTGTTACATACGTCAAGTGGAAAATTGACACGATATTAACCTCTTAATCATACGTTGAGGATTTTTACGTTTCGATTTTTAATTCGGGTTAATTAAAAATGCGATACGTCATTGTGTTGCGATAAAACGAAAATCGAAAGGGCAACGTAATGGACGTGTAGTTTTAATATTTTCAATATTATAAAATTATCAAATATATTCGAAACGGATCAAAACATTCTAAATATATTCTTTATTTAATGATAATATTGTCATTATTGATATTAGTTGAGATACTTGAATGAATTTTATTATTCTAGTTAAAATTTTAATTAAATTTTATTAAAGAATTGAATTTATTAGTATATAATGATATTACAGGTATTTTATAAATGTATATAATCCATCATGATATATCATATTATTTTTTTTTAATAAATTATCTAATTTATATACATAAAATCATAGAACGATAACAGTATAGTAATAATAAATATCATTATATATTAACTCTTTGCATTCGAGATGTTTCAAAACGTTTTTTGTTGAAATTTTTGTTTAAAATTATTATACAAAAAATTAATGTATGCTTTTATATATTAAATTTTTTATATTTTAATATTAATATATAGAATATATGAATTTAATGAATAAATTTCTGAATCAAAAAGAAATGTTTTCGTCATCATTTCAGAAATTTTCTGTTTATAAGGATTAAAATTTTTAATTTAAGCAATCCATCTGGCTAGATTGTCAAGTTTGAACCAAAAAAAAAGTATCATAATTTCAATGTCAGAAACGCAGTTCAATTTGTGATTTCGGACTAATTTTTGATAAGAAAATATTATTTCTATTTAAAAGGAACGAATATGGAAATTATTTACAAAGAAATTAACATAAATAGTAATTGCCAAGCATTGAGTTTTCGCATTAATCCAAGTGGTGACCAAATAGCACCCTGTATATTCTCAACGAACAAATAAATTAAACAAATATACATCATAATTAACTATCTTATCCGACTTTATAAGATCTTTAATCGCATCCAAAGGTAACAAGCGATAATATCCCGATTTATTCTATAAATATATATATATATATATATATATATATATATATATATCGCGTGATTCGTCGATATCTAACAGATATGAAATAGCGAATATTTTCTGATTTATTCAACCCAGATATGGTTCGGCTAAATCGTTTGCGATTGTCGATTAAAAACGGTCCGTTTTCTCGATTTCCGAGACAGACGTCTATAACTTAATGCACTCGGACCGGTGCCTTGTTTGTTTGTTTTGTTTGTTTGTTTGTTTGTTCTCGTCTACGGCGACCGACAACTATAAATAAATGTAACCGCGTAAATTTTAAACCGGAGAAACGCGCTCGTGTGTGCGTGCAATTTAATCGTTCGCCTAATCGTCTACAAACGTCGTACCAAAGGGCACAAGTGTGAAATATAAAATGTTTTATTGTTGACTGAAAATACATTATTCTCTACATTGTAAAATTCTATGAATTGAATATATATTAAAATGTATATTTAATGTACTATCTTACTGAAAAACATTTTCGTTTTATATAGTAAATTTTGATCTGTATTATATATGCTATACAATTTTTGAAAAAAATTGAAGTGCTTCTACTTAAAATTAAATCGCTCGACAATGACAATTATTTAACGTTAAGCATATATATATATATATTTTATCTACTGACTCTTTCAAAGAAAATAAATTGTTACTGTTGTCAATGAAAAAAAAAATGGCACACGATCGCCATTAAATGCGCGTTAAATCGATCGATAATCTTCAGTTTGAGTTAAAACGTTGTCATCCTTTAAGTGCAACCAAAACTTGAAACTCCATTAATGTTGAAAGATGATAGTTGTTGAAGAGAGTGTCGTGACGAAATGTTAAATCTGAAAGTTAACGATCACATTTATATATAATACATATATATATATATATATATATATATATATATATATATATATATATATATGTATGTATGAAATCTTTTTTTTTTGATATTAAAAAAATAATATTTTTTAAAGTGGATACAGGACTAAAATTTAATATCCGGCAACAAAAAAAAAACATGAAGGCGCAATAACAAGGCACAGTTGGAAAACTCGACTTGTCAATTTCGAATATCGATCGATCGTTAGGCATGTACAGCAAGAGCCGGGCTCGAAACTCGTTAGTGTGTTTATGTTCGGTAATTTTTGTTGTGCGATTTCGCAGCAAAAACTCGTACTGTCGCAGCACGTGGCTGAAAACTGTCCGTGATTTATCGGCTTTTATTGGAAATAGTTGTTAGTGAGTCACAGTGCAATAATTCGATTGAAAAAGTCGCGAAACGGAATCGAGCGAAACAAATGTAAAGGCGGCGCCATACTAAACCGGATATCCGTCGTCGTCGACGACGACGACGCCCACTAAAGACGAGATCTCATCGTCCATTTTCCAGGTCATTAGGTCTCTTGGATGACTGTTGTAAATAAATATGTGCCTGTTTATAAAAGTACATGCATAATTTATAGGTATCGGATTAAATCGAGACCGAGGACTTGAAGCAGATTATATCTGATGAAATTGCGACAATCGTTTAGAATGAATTTCAATAGTTTTTAAATTTATATATAACGTAAAAAAAATATATTTATATATAAATCACAATTTATATATATTGTATAGAATTGATTATCTATATTCAGATGATATTTTCTAATGAAAAAAATTTATTACATAATAGTTTCTTATGTTAATTTATTTTTTTATGTATTAAAACTCATCTCCAAATATACAAAATTAATTCTCTTTTAAAATAAATATTTAATTTGATATAAATATGTTAAATAATTATATTGGTAAAAATTGATAATAAATTTGGTAATAAATATGATAACTTTCAAGATAAAAATATTGATAATTTTATCCAAAAAATATCTTTATATTGAAATTTTCATTATTTTTTTGGATTTAAATATATACTAAAATATATACTATGATACATAAGTAATTTTTATACAGATTTAAATATCAAAATATTACATATTGAAAACAATATATATCTTTATTTAAAAATACTATAAAGTATATATAATTTATAAATTGTTTATCCAAAAAAAAACATGATTTTATATAAAAAAATAATTGAAAATTAAAAAAAATGTGACGTTAATAATTCAATTGGCATAATAATAATAATAAAAAAATATATATTTAATTAGTATATAAAAAAAATATTTTTATCAATACATGTCCATTATAAATTATTATAAATAGTCGAAGTTATATACAAAAATTATAAACTTTAAAAACAAACACGTAATGTCATGTAATCATTCACCGTTACGAAACATATTGTAATGATTTCGAGTACATGACAATCGCGCACTCGCATATATATATATATATATATATATATATATATATATATATATATATATATATATATATTATTTTAATATATCATTATTTATATATTCATGCACTCTGCGTGTGTCGTGTTTTTTTTATGTCAAAAAAAAAAGAAAACAATCGATTTTCATACGATATAAATTTATTTAATTACGCAACGAAACGAAGGCTTCGCTTGATTTATTACGTGTTTATTACGTTTAATACGGCTTTAAATCTTTTTCTTCTTATCTATCCGACGCTTGTTCATTTTTTTTCTCCTTCCCTCCTCCACCCACCCCCCCGTTCTTATCGTAGAGCGAGTGTGAAATTGAATTATTTTGTATATTTGACAATGTTTAATGTCACACACTTTCGACTTTCGTAATAAATTAAGCTGCGATTCTTCCTGTATTGTGTTGTTTTTTTTTTAGACGTATAATAAAATAATATTATCACGTTTCTAATTATAGTATAAATTTATATTTTAAACTAAAATTTATTTGAGAATATTTTATATTGAATAATATCAAAAATAAATTAAATTGTCATATTTTCTTAAAGTATTCCTAAATAAATTATCTTGTATAGAATTGATATTTTTTAATATTTATAATAAAAAAAATAAATATGCTTTAGAAATAATATCAATCAACTCATTTTTATTATCATATTATATGAAAAAAATAAGTAAAGATTTATTTTATAACACAATTCATTCCTCTAAATTTCAACAATTTTTTATTCGAACAATTACGTTAAAAATATGATTTATGACATTTTTTTGATTCAGGTCAAAAATTTATATATACAATATAAATATATATATGTAAAAATATATTTTTCACGATTTCTCGTTACAATTTATCACAAAACTGTCGTCCGATTTCCGATCTAATATATTATGCATTTTATATGGAATCAAAACAATAAAATCGTGATGATTTGTCCGCATTATCTATATAAAACACGTCTATCCTTATCAATATACTTCGATTAGTTCGAATAAATCGACATTAAAAAAAATTGATTGCAGAATTGCCATAGGCTAAATCGCCTACATAACTCGTATGAAATGTAATATATTAATATTTATATAAAATATTATTATTAAAATATGTAATGATAGTGTCAAATCAATATATTCAATATATAGAAAAAAATCATCGAATGATCCTAGTATTTTCGAATAATTTTTTTTTTCACTTGAATCCTATGGCTTCTAGATTTTATTATATATGTATATATATATACATATATTGCGTTGTGATAAATTATACTATAATATAACCGTTTAGTGTATCACAAGTGAAGAATGTGGTAGGAGGCTGCTGCCGATTGAAACAATGGATTGCAACCGGTACGCAACAAACGCCATGTCACTCGGATTACTATCGATTTTAGTAATATAAATATATAAATAATATATATAAATGTGTGTGTGTGTGTGTGTGTGTAAAGGAGGTGTCCTAGAATTAAAATTTACCGCATTCGAAATGACACGATCGCTTACAAGACTACCAGATTGAAAAATTAACGATTTTCAAACAATGCGATCCACATTACGTTATATGGCACGACTTTTTAATAGGCATAAATAATACGAATAAATTTCAACATAATTAATATACGATATATATATATATATATATATATATATTTTTTTTTTTTTTTTGATTGTGTGAGCTTGAAAACACCTGATTTTTTTTGGCGAAATTTAATGTGCAATGAAAGTGTTAAAAAAATGTAGTTTCAGATCTAAAGATGAGAATAATATTTTTAATGGATATAAATGTATTCTAAAAATAAGGTAACCAATCGTTCTTCTTTTAGAAGGACACTTTATTTTTGAAGTTGTGTCCTTTTTTGTCTTTCTTTTTAACAAAGGTCGTTTTTGACATTTTTTTTTTAATTGATCTTAATATCTTAAAGATTTCAATTAAAGAGTGAGAACTTTTTACAATCAGAAAATATATTCCATTAATATCAAAGTGTACTACTTTTCAACAAACTATTTTTCACATGTCCATCTTTATACTGTGGAAAAGTTGGTCACTTTATTATAAATATCTCATCAAAACTATGATATTTGTTTGAGAAACAAATATCATAGTTAAAAAAAACACTGAAAATTAAAAAAAAAATAACAGTAATAATAGGTAACAAAATATATAATAAAAATAAATAATTGAATAATATTATTATATCATATATTATTTTATATATTGAAACGTTTTAAATCAAGATTTATTTTATTTTTCTATGGTCGAGTCATCAGCTCTACGTTCAAAATACATTTATTACTTTTTTTTCTAAATAAAACTAATATTTTTTTTATATAAAATATATATTAAAAAAAAATAACACATTCACGCCCATCGATTCCGTAGCGTCGCCGTTTTAATTACACTCAATCATTTCTCACGGATTCGTTCCGAATGACACGTGTCAATCCGTTTTCGAATATCGAACGTTAATAACGAAAGAAAATATAATATATATATATATATATATATATATATATATATATATATATATATATATATATATATATATATATATATATATATATATATAAAGTGCCGCATGAAAAACGACCATGATCGCCGTCAATGGGTCCGTAATCTTGACATAATGATTATGAATGTATAGCCGTCGGGTCGTTTAATCACGAACCAGAACTCGAACCCGAGACGATTCGCGTAAAACGGCCACCTTACAATTATCATGCGTGCATTTAATCAATTTTTCACCGTGGATTTGTCGATTTATTAAACAAGCTCGCTATATTATTCATACTTCGAACGACGAGATGTATGGATTTCGATGTATAATATTTTATTTATATCGCATATAAATATATATATATATATATATATATATATATATATATATATATATATATATATATATATATATATATATATTCGGTGTATGATTTATATTATATATCAATGTCTGAAAATATATAAATAATCTTATGGTAAATAAGTTAGTCATTTTATAAATTAAATTATATAATTATATTTTACATACATATAATCGATTTAATTTTAAAATGATCTTGAGAAAAAAATAAATAAACTCACGAATCATCATCGCACAATTGTGCGGAACTTTTGTCTAAATTTAACGAACGTCCTTCTAAATATATATATATATATATTTTAATTTATTTATTATTATTATATTGAAACGTGCGCTTCATTAGTGTTACAGGTAAAAGTATTATCATTTAATGAAACAATACGGTGCAAAACCATATATTCAACGTCGAAACATTGTCAAAAAAAAAAAAAATTATGACAAATCGTTTTTGTATTAACGTTTTGATTAAACAACGACGTAGGTGTTTATTTTTTTTTTTTTCACATATTATTATTGTTGTTATTTATATGTTAAATTAATGTGTTTATTCGTGTGCAGTTATTTGCTAACAATTAAACGTAGACCTTCACCTATGAATGAACGATGACTTCGTCGAAATTAAAATACGGGAAAAAATATTTTACTAGCAAAGGTTAGAAATTGATTGAGGCTAATTAAAAACATTTGTTTTGAGCTTCTACGTCGATTTGCATTCTAAAAACTATTATTCAAAATTTCAACAACCCTTTTTTTTCATTTACAATTATCCATAAAAAGATTTCCAATGCTTCTATATAATTTAATTTAAATTTAATAAAAATTTAAATTATATTAAATATTATGATGACTCATATATTTTATAGTTTAATTTTTCATTAGTAAAGACATAGTTAAATCGATTTACCGTAAAAATAAATCAAAATAAAGAATCTTCAAAATGTAAACTGACATCCTTATTTTCATTAATTTATAATAATGTATCAATTATCACAGTACAACTCATAAAAAATATATAATAATAATCGTTAAATCATTATTTGAAATATTAAATATTTTAATAATTTATCTCATTCATAAAATAGTTCAGTCAAACGAGTGACTTATTAATTGAAAATTGATAAGAAAATTATATAGATTTACAAAAGTCATTGAACTTTTTATATGTTTATTATAATTTTAAATATTTATATATAGATAAATAAATATTTAATATTATAATAAACATATAATATATATTTACATAAGACAAATAATGATATTGTTAACATAATATATATGTATTCTTAATTAATCATGAATTTTGTTAAATATTAAGATATTTTTGATAAAAATAAATAAATATAAATAAATCGTATAATATATATATATATATATATAACTATTTAAAGAATAAAAACATCTTACTCATTTTACATAATTATTTATTAACAATCGTATCAAACATCATAATAATAATGATATTATAATATTCATTATTTATATGTATATAATATAAAACAATGTGAAAAAAAATAAAATAATATTGACCGATTAAACCTAGCGTAAAAACCTATTCACATCGTATATCGAGGATCGCCAGTATTCTCAACGGTGGCGTTAATTTAAAGATTAGCATCGTTGTAAACGTCTTATAATAATAATAATAATAAAAGCTCAGTCGTAATTTTCCTTGACATGAAAATCGAATCGGCCAGTTTATCGCTTCGATATCAGATAATCATCATCGTGATACATAATTCATATTTAATTGATGGTTTCAGAAGAGGAAAAAAAAACACAGTGCCATTCTTTATTTCGATCGATGCTTATCGATCATTTTATTATACGTTGCACTTTCGACGTTTTAATATTATATATATATATATATATATATATATATATATATATATATATATATATATATATATATATATATTGTATAATAATATAATATTCGACGCGTGCGTAAATATTTTTTTTTTATAATAGTCGTATATTATAATTGTATCATTTTTTTTAAAACGATTATATTTTACACTGTGTAAATATAATATTGATTGTATAATGGTTTACATTGAAATAAATATGATTATTGTTTAAATATTTAATTTTTTTTTTGAATACATACATATATAATGTTTCGTTAAAAACTATTAAAATTAAACATTGAAAATTAAACAAAAATTTAAAACGTTTCTAAATTTAAAATAAACAGTAAAAAAAAAATATTTTCATTGCATATAATTGAAATAATTATTTTACACTATTATATTTAAAAATTTTGAACATTATTTAATTGTTCAACATTCATTATATTGAATATTATTTAACATTTTATAAAATTAATTTTTCATGCATATTATTTTTTTTATAAATAAGACGAAAGAGTCATACTTGAAATTTTGATTTTATTAGATATATAAAATATATAAATCAGCATAACTTTGAACAATCCTAATTGTTTGATAGATGAATAATATTTTTTTTTCAATTTTTCAAAATAAACACAATTATATAAAAATATATTAGAATTAGAATCGATTTTCGAATATTATTATAATAATATAAAATTAATTCAATCATTAAAATACTGGTTATACAAATAGATAATTTATAATATAAAATTAAATCAAACAACTAAGAAAAATTACGAATATTTACAGTGTACAAAAAAAAAAAATAATAATCGTTGCAAAAACATTAAACATTTATAACCACAACATTGATGGATATTTATTGAAGTAGTTCAGCGGTGAAAACAATAAATTGAGCAATAATAAATAAAAAAACGATTATATTATATATACAGAAGTAACGAATGTTGCACAAAACGTATAATTATATGAATGAAAAGGCGTTGCCCACCCTCAATATAATGTAGTAGAGCAAATTGTGCATAGCTTTTTACCATCAAATAATATTGAATTTGTGTAATATTATTTTACAATTAATAAAATATCAATTCGATTTATTATCATTCGATTCGATATTAAATCAACAATTAAATATACGAAGGGTGATATTGCTCGATTAACCCTAAAAACCAAAACTGTGTCGAAATGTCTAGAATGAGTCATGACTGATTTTATATTGCTCATTGGATATTTTTTTTTTATTTTTATTTTGTATGATAAAAGCTTACCGGTTGTAAAACGGCGGCTCGTGACAAGTCTATATACTAGAATCATCGATCACAGACCAAATCAGCAGGTTCGCTATTAGACAATTCGAATGAAAAGACCACAAGCATGATAATGGACCACGCGATCCAAACAACAGACCATTATTGAAACAACGAGTGCCAAATTGCGAAAGGGATAAATAATTTTCGCATATAAAAGTCGCAATACGTATCTGCATAATGTCTTATTATTGTCTTATAAACGATTATGCAGTCAATATTGATTAAATCAACCGATTTACTATACGATTACAACATTTATATTCGTAATATATATATATTGTTAAAAAATAATTAATTTATCTATTTAATTGAAAGATCAATTTTTTCTCAATATTTTTTTTTTTTTATGTAAATCACACAGACTATTTATTTCTAGTAATTTTCGAACGAATACAATTCGAAAATGTTGCACAACGAGTGATTAAGTTGTTAATTCGGATGCTTGGCCTCTGGTAGCGCAAAATCGTGCAGTCTCATTGTTTTAATATTCATCAGATGAAAATGGCAGGTTACTGTTATATTTTTCTTTTCAGCACGATCGCCCTTTCATATAATAATCTTACTGTCTGACTATGCAATAAACATCATACATTTTTTTAAAAAATCTATAGATACTATAATACATTTCAAATAAAATGAATATTTTTTTCATATATAAATAAAATATTCAGTTTGAATTTTAATATATAATATTGCTCAATATCCAAACTAGGCTAAACAAAAGATCCAAATAGCCTAACGTATTATATATATATATATATATATATTATTAATAGCATATATAAAATAACCATCGGATAATTTTAGGCGCTTCGACATTACATATATTCACACACTTCAATTATATATGCATGATCGTTTATCAAGTTTATCATTAATCAGAAACTTTCAACTGATTATATGAATCCAATTTGAATGCAATTTCATCGCTGATTATTAATGCGAAACTTCGATTAATAACAATCTATGGATACATTGCAAATTACCAGTATGTTTAATATTATATCAGAATGCAGTGTGTAATTGTATTCGATCAATAATAATTTGACATAGTATCGAACATCAGATTAACATGTCGTAACATGAGCATAATAATGTTATTGGGTATTCTAAATATGGTCGATTATATATGAAGAGATTATCCGTGTAAAATCGGCGAGATTATCTTTTTATAATTACAGGAAGCTTGAATTATCAAGTGTAATAACTATAATTCTTGTATTGACTATGTAAATGTTATTGCAATCGAAAACGTGTTTAATTCATTCATTTACTGTTTATATTATAATTATATATATATAATAAAATAAACGATGTATATTTTTGTAATATATTTTAAGGAATGATTCAGTCTTTAAAATTATATATATATATATAATGAATAAAAAATTAGTACATTTTTAATTTGAAAGAGATCATCGCACGTGAAATACGTATGAATGATTACAATAAACTATTAATCTAGTGACGTGATCTAGACATTTAAAAGCGGACAACCTTCTCGTTGCAAAACAGTTAAAAATATATAATGAGTACCGCGGCAACAAACGCTCTGTCGACGAGTTTTGCGTTAGCGTGGTAACTAACGAACG
The DNA here is from genome assembly GCA_024500535.1 of Leptonema lineaticorne. Taxonomy (NCBI): domain Eukaryota; kingdom Metazoa; phylum Arthropoda; class Insecta; order Trichoptera; family Hydropsychidae; genus Leptonema; species Leptonema lineaticorne. The sequence continues at coordinate 8,731,771 of JANIJI010000006.1, read as the reverse complement.
TCGAACACCTTTTATTTTGTGGAACAACGGTGAACAATATGGAGACTCTGATGAAACAGTAATGAAACACACTCGGAGTCCAATTGTTGAGGCACACGGACCTTTATCGACATGCACTCCATTTTATGAAAGAGTACCAAAAGGTGAAACACCTACATATACTGTGATCTTCTTGTACGTTGTTGTACAGTTACGAAATCGCCATTTTAACGAATCTCAAATAAGTCATTTATCATAAGTTACTTCGTCATTTTTATTATATATATATATATATATATATATATATATATATATATATTACATATGTATTATGAAGGTGTTATATGCGAAGTACTACAGGTGATATCAAAAGTCTAAGTGTATTTTTTTATCTTTATATTTTTGATAAATGAAAGAATTTTTTTTAAATAAACATACTTTATTTTTTCCATTATTTAGATGTAAATTTTTTTCTGTATTCTAAACTATTTCGATAAAGTCGATTTTTTTATTGCTATTTTACTATAATCTTTCAATTCTAAAAGTTGAATTAATATTAATCTATTGCATTTTTGAGACGTTTTGCAGCGTTTCTATAGAATTTTTTATTTTTAATATAAAATTATTATACATACAAATTAATGTGTGAAGCTTTTATATTTTAACATTTTATATAGAATATATGAATTTATTGAATAAATTTTTAAATCTAAAAAAAAAACAGTATATTAAGGCTTACTGATTTATATAATTTTAACTTTTATAATCCTTCTTTCAGAATTGTCAAGATTAAACTGAAAAGTTTCAAAATTTCAATGCCAAAAATGCAGTCCGATTTGTGATTAGATGATTGCGATTTAATTTAAGATGAGAAAATTATATTTGTATTTAACAAAAAAAAGCGTCATTTTAAACTTTATAATATTATACAGAAAGAATATTGTTGCCGCGCATCGAATTTTCGCATTTATACAAGTGGTGACCAAACGGCACCTCTAGAGTACAAATGCGTTAAAATATATTTTATCCAAAATGCGATATATTTACATTTGGTTATTGTGTACACGATAATAAAAAGTCACGATAAAAAATCCAGTGTGCATCGAGCTCGACAGTGATCTTCTTAGCTCGTGATTTAGCGTTCGCGTTTTATATATACGGGTAACGTTGTCATTAATTCGGTTTCAATTTTAATCTGGTCATCTGTCTCAGTTCGAAGCAGCATCACGACGGCCGGTAGCCGAAGACAATTATCTTGATCGAAGACGATGCCGAAGGTGCACCCGGAGACGACGCTTCAGATGACTATCGTGAACATTTGTAACGGAGTTTAGGAAGTCAAAATCCGTTTTAAATGTAGATACGAGTCGAAAAAAAAAATTGTCGAAATTTACTATAATCTATTTTGCATTATGCGACATTTTAATATGATTGTGGTTAAATAATGTTTATAGATATTTTGGTATATATTCATATTATTTAATATATGAATTATGATAATAAGTATATTAAGCAACGATAAAATTACAATTATTATTGATATAAAAATATGAACAAATTTGACAAAATTATACCATAAAAATTTAAAATTAAGTTTTTTTTAATATAACTATTTTATCATATATAGGAGATAATCGAAAATTGTCCTATTATTTTTTTTTGTCTTTATTTATGCACATTTTTTACTCAATATCTTATTAAAGATTAATATGAAAAAAATTGTCAAAATTAATATTTTTTATATAATTTTTGAGTACAAATTAAAAAATACATATATTTATAAAATAATAAATCAAAATATTTATTTATACGTATTGAACGATATCTATATATATATATATGTATATGATATTTTTTTTTAATTTTAAAATATCCAATTATAATACAAAATATACTTTATTATTAATCGGTTAATATAAATTCAGCTAAAATTCTAATCTAGAAAAAAAAATCTACACTTGTCATATTAAAACATTTTCATAGTTCGCTTTGAAGACGGCCGCCTTTTGTCTACGAATTCGACATATAATATTTTCAATTTAGATCGAAATGCAACAAAATAAAACGACCGATATTTTCGATTTATATATATATATATATATATATATATATATATATATATATATATATATATATATATATATATATATATATATATATATATATAGTAATACATAAAAATATATACGTGATATTATATTGGTAACGTAATGAAATAAATAACGATGATTCGACCGATTCGCTCAGCAAAAAAAAAACACGGGCATTTTTATTGGAATTCGGAACGAAGATAGTACATCGTAGATTCGACGGTGTTTATTTTTATTTTATTTTTTTTAAACTATTAGATTATAGATAAGAGAATTTTGAACTGTACAAAAAACAAGTGGTAATGAAATGTATGGGAATATAATAAAATTGGGTTTCGAAAAAATTAACGTACTTATTCTATGTTAGAAAGTATTTAAGAAAGTTTTATTTATTTGATAATAAAATTATAAATCTTTAATTTTATCCATCATCTGACGCATTATATACTAATAAAGATAATATTGCTAATATTTATCTTAATTTTATATCATGTATATTATTATAAAAAAATAGTTTAAATGCAATTTATTAATATTGGTTTTTCTTAAATCAGATAAAAATTTATTGGTGTCAACGTATATCTTATAATTATTTTTTAATTACTAACTTTATTACTCTTATTTTTTTCTAATATATATTTTTCATATACAGAATGCTTCGTTTTTATATCAAAAATAATTCAAGATATATATTTGAAAGATGATAACAAAAAAATAATATAATACAAAAGAAATATTTTTATATGTATTATATATATTAATATAAGACATATTATTTACATATATTACATTTTTATCATATAAATATTTATATTCATTATTTAGAATTAATTTATACGACATGTGATTAAATTAAACCATATTTTCATTATAAAAAAATCATAATAAAAATATCAAAACAATACGTAATAATTGTATAAATCAATAAATACACAGTTCAGACCCTAGTAATTATTAAAAAAAATAATATCTTCATGATCGCCATTTACGAAAATTATGCAAGCGAATTAATCGCATTTAAAACGTTGCGTCAACACGCGATTTAACCACCGAGATAATGTTTGAAACTCGCATTTTTTTTTTCATTTATCATTTACGAACACGCAATTATATCGACACACACAATGTTTAAAAAAAAAATATATATATATATATATATATATATATAATAAACAATTACCACAAAAGAATTACACGAATGAAATATTGAATAATAATAATAATAGTAATAAAACTATTGAACAATACGATTTACCTGTTGTTTAAATGAGGGCGATCGAGCGAACGGTCCGGTATTGTCTCGCCCTGTTTTCTTATCGTCATCTAATTTATGTCACACACATTCAAAAGATCGCCAGGCATTATTATTATTGTTGTTGTTTTTGTTGTTGTTGTGTTGTAAAAAAAAAAGAAAAATAAAATGTATATATATATATATATATATAGATATTGTATATTACCATTATCGCTCGCGTGCTCGAATGCTCGATAATCGTCGTGGACATATCTCCGAATGCGAAGTGTTTCTTTCTTTTCTTTTTTTATTTTTAATTTTTTTCAAAATCGTGACCCGCGTAAGGACACATGAATGAATTTTCGCAACGATTTCTTTCGCTGTTAACGCGACCGATAATCGACCGGTTTCCGATAACAGATGTCTTATACGTATATATATATATATATATATATATATATATATATATACAGTGGGACTTCAACACGTGTATAAAATAATAAGTCGAAAATTATCATTATGTTCCCCCAATCTCCATATTCACCAGACATAGCCCCGTGCGTTTAATCAAAACACAATGAAGAGCTGTCGTTTTATAGGCATAGATGTGCTAAAAGTGCGTCACTGATAGAACTTAAAAATTCAGAAGTGTTTCTAAATAACATTAAAGTAGACCGATGGTTCCTAAACTTATTAAATCTATAGCTCTCTTTCCGGAAAAAATATTACTCAAAAACTCTTGGAAAATATTATTTTTTAGTAGCCATCATCGTCCTTTGGGAATTTCTATAGTTGATAAATAAATAATCTTTTTTCTTAAAAAAATAAATTATGTATATAAAAATCAATATTTACAACTTTTATATTACACAATATTGCATATTATGAAAAAAATACTATGAATGTACTCGTTCAAAAAAGGCAATTTTATGCAACGATATCCCACTGTACACCCGATATTAAAGTACACGGTAGGCTTTTGTGACTGTGATCATAGTGTTTGCGACAATGACAATCGACGTGTCTTGTCTTTTATTATGTCTTTCCGCGTGTCTTTCTGTCTATATGTCTGTCTGCTGTCCGTCTTTCGTGTTGACAGACAGACAGGTCGCGTGTTTCACTTGCGACATTCGTTTCATACTAACAATTGTAACACTATTGTTATTTATTTGACACATCAACCCCTTCAATAATATGAATAAACTAGAATCGATAACGTAATTTAAAATAATTCATTACGTTCAACAAATCTTTCTTCAATGATGTCTTTTAATCTTTTATACGTTCGATAGATAATAATAATATGATTTTCCGGCACATTTTTTCCACCTTATATATTATCTAAACGTCACTTTTAATTGACACTAATCTTTGATAAAAATTAATCTACTCTGCTCTAAACAAGAGAACATGACCTCAAAAAAAAAAAAAAAAAACGATTTTTTTTTAATGTCCGTTATTATTAAACAGCCATCGAAATATTCCATGTCGACATTTAAAGTTCATAAAATGTTCTCTTATGGAAAACGTACTTTCCAACTGTCGTTCTTCATGCTTTCCGAAATTAAAATTTTTGATTTATCATCGTCGTTGTCGCGAAGGGTTCAAAAAGAAATCACAATGAAAACAATGGACGTATTGTCCTTAAAACCGCACGCGCGCATTGTGACCGTGTGACTCGATTTTGTACGGTAAATTTACTACGTCCATCGGGTAACTGTTCTGTTTTTTTTTTCGTATTAAAATATTTCAATAGATTCTATAACGAAAATTTAATATACTGTATAAAGTCGAAATAATTTAAATAACATTTTTAATATATTTTACAGTATAAAACGGTGCCCTACTGTACTATGAAATTTTTAAAAAAAAGAAGGCTTTCATGGTTATACGATAATACAGTGACAAAGTAGACAAGCACCATGTCCTAGCTACTGCTTCTGACACGAAACGTTTCATCATTGTCGAAAAAAGCTTACGGTGCTTTATTGTTTTACTAGATCTTAAAAGCTTTTTTTTCTATTTTAGATCTTTTGTACTATTTTTATTTTATTAAAAAAAAACTAAACGAACAATTTATTCGCATAGAGATCGCGATAGCGAAATATCAACGAAGATCGATCGAAATTTCTTTTAAGTCCATCATACAAAGACCATATAAGATATATATATATATATATATATATATATATATATATATATATATATTTATATATATATATATATATATATTTATATATATATATATATATATATATATATATATATATATATATATATATATATATATATATATATATATACTTCAAAATTTAACTATTTTATATATTTTTTAAACCAATTTACATTTGATTTATGACGGATAATAAATGCAATAGACGGAACGACTTTAGCTCCAAGAGGTACCCTTGATTTTTTTTTTATTATCCCTGAAATATTTTAATTTCGAGATCACAATATCCGGGATGATTTTCGAGATCTAATCGGAAATATTTTAAACTGTTCCTAGATAGCGTTTTTATTATGAGCGATTGCAAAACAGATCTAGACACTTGCTATCTATCTACGGTATATTTTCGTGTTCACCGAGGGGCTATTTTTTTTCATTTTGCTCTAAAACGATCGATTAAAATCTAATTTTTAAGGTCGCTTATAAATTAAAAAAAAAATATATTATATATATTTATATATATAGAAAACGGTATAAAATATTTTGTAGCGCCGCAATATTTCGTTATTGGACGTTCTAAAATAGAAGTTAGCTTTTAAAGTATTGTATATAATAAAATTTGTCACGGAGTATTGTTGTTATTGAATTTCAAGTATGGATTCATAATAAATAAAATATACGTCAATAATGCGAATTTATGAAGCAGATAATAATATGGAAAATTGTAATGTGCACCATTATACTTAATGGTTCAATATTATTTACAATATATGTAAATTTACAATGTCCATTATTTGTCAAATATAATGGTCACTTCGAATTCCATATATGTTAGCATATTATATAAACATATATATATATATATATATATATATATATATATATATATATATATATATTCTTAAATTTTATATGACATTTTTGTTATAAAATTCAAGTGCATTAGTCATTTAGGTAAATTTTCAATAATAAACAATGTATTTGTAAAAGAAACTAGATGTTCCACTATAAAAATTATTCACGATAATTGCATTGATATAAAATAATTTATTTTTTGTATTCAATTTTTTATATGTCATTCATTGACATTTTTTCTCAAAAATACAATTTAACGATAAGTGTATATCGATATGATGATTTTCCGTTGATTTTTACATTTCAATATTAAAGAATCTTTATGTATAAAATTAGACCTTTAGATTTCTAATATAGATCCTTTTCAACTTCACATGTTTTCAAGCTCTGTTCGATACTGAAAAACTTCTGTCGTACTCTAGATTATTTATTTAGAATTTATAATCTAATTTAACCATAGGCATTATTAAGGTAATACTTTTTACTGAATAATCAATTTCATTATTATAAATCATACTCATACATGTAAATCAAACTTAATACAAAAACTTCATTTAGATATCATTATTATAAATGACCTATAAAAAAAAAATCTGTCAATTTTTCATTTTCTAAAAAAAAAAAATATATAGATTTAAACATTATTTTCGCAATAGGCGATCATGTGCGGTTTATTATTACGGCACCTTGCTCAATACGAATCGTGCGCGTTCAGCGCCTCCTTTCTTACATGTCCCGACAAAAAGGAAACGGGCAACAACACAATTCATCATCGGGACGAGTCCTGGAGACCACGTCGGCGGCGAAACTCTGACCCAATAAATTAAAAACGGAATTGCCCCCATGGACGTGTTTCACACGGGCCATCTTATTTATTGACCACGGCTGCCGTCTTGGTGGTTATTACCCGATCACGAAAACCTATTTGCTAAACATTATATTATATATATATATATATATATATATATATATATATATATATATATATATATATATATATATATATATGTATATAAAATCTCAGTTGATGCGAAACGCAGATTCCCAAGATAGAATAATATGTCCGATCCTCGATTTATGCCTATTTTCTATTTCATACTTCAAATAATTCATGGAAAAAAATTCATATTTTAAACTGATTTTTATGACTAATATATAATATAATACTCATATAGTCGATAAAATGACTATTTTTTGTGCCTTTATATATATATATATATATACCATATAAAATGCCAGCGACAGTAATTTTTGGAACTTTATTTTCATAGATTAATCTTAAATGATCTTTACAACTCAAAAATATAGATCTTTATCATATAAAAAATTCATCTTATTACTATATACGATTTCATGTAAAATATTTATGATACAATTTTAACGTCGATTTTCTTCGATTTCGACATCTATTTAATGCAATATAAACAATATGTTTTTCGTCACCATAAATTGTATATATATATATTTTTTTATATATGTTTTTAAATTTAATATTTTAATTTATTATTTTTCATTTGTTTTATTTTTAAAGTGATTTTTTATATTTCTTTTTTTTTTATTTAAATTCATTTAGGTGAAATATGATATATATATATATATATATATATCATTTTAAATATTTTTAACAAATATATATATATATATATATATATATATATATATATTTATATATATATAAATAATAGAGCAAGTAAATGCGTATCGGTTTAATTAAACCTGTCGTCGTTGTATTGCGGATTGAGCCGTTTCGCGCATTTAAAGTGAATCGAAACGCGGCACATCTAGTCGCTTTTCCGCCTACGATAATTCCGTACGGCGTTTGGTTCGAATCCCATTAATAAAACGAAATCGATGGCCTATCCGAGCGCATTTCCATAAACCGCTCGGAAAAGTTATTAGCTAGCGCGAGTTCGGAAAAGTTTTTGCGCTCGAAAACGTCCAGGCTAATTTCTCGTTCGTGAGCGCAAATTGAACTCGTTTTCAACAATACTCATTTGTGTGTACGTCGAGAACAACATAAATATATATATATATATATATATATATATATATATATATATATGTATGTATGTATATCATCATTATCGTCGTCATTGTACGAGTTATATTTATAAATAACTAGGAAATTCTTAATTAAACTCGGCGAAACATTGCAGCTCGTTTTAAAGTCATATTTTAATCGGATTATTATTTGTTACAATATATAGCTAGTTTTTCATATAAAAGTTTATATATGTATATGTACATATTTAAATTTTTTATATTATGAAAACATTATTTAAATTTACAATTATTTATTTATATTTATTCTATCTTATAATTCTTTTCTATTTGCTATAGAAAAAAAATATTTTTTTAAATAATTTTAACTTTTTTTTATATAGATTATGATCTATCAAAATTTTAATCAATTATTTGAAAAAAACCATATTATTGTTGTATTAATATTTTTTATTATAAATATTGATTTTATTTATATATACAACAATTCTCTATGAACTTGGAAATATTTTTTCATAATTCATTACATTATATTTTTAACAATATCGAGACGAATCTAAATATAAAATATATATTTTGCACGAAAAATATGATATTCTACTACATTTTTAATAAATAATCATTATATATAATAATTTAAAATTTGTATAATATCTAGAAAATTGAATACAATATCATTTATATACGTATATTAAATGAATGTGCTATCAATTTATGCTATTATTAAAATAATATATATCAAAAGCCTTTCTTCATATTATATATATATATATATATATATATATATATATATATATATGTGTGTGTGATAGCTATATATATCATTGATCAAACTGTCAAAAGATTTTTGGGTCAATTGAAACAATTAACAGATTTGAAAGACGCAACGCAAAACTATATGTGAATAAACGTAGCCGCGCAAAAGTATGATATATATATATA